>JAKJMR010017649.1:140634-152330 GCA_024449315.1 Daboia siamensis
TTATTTATTTATTTATTTATTTATTTATTTATTTATTTATTTATTTACTTACTTACTTACTTACTTATTTACTTACTTACTTAAATTTATATGCCGCCCTTCTCCCTAAGGACTCAGGGCGGCTCACAACAATAAAAATAAAAAAAATAAAAAACATAGAATGAAGATTTAAAAAGAATTAAAACTAGTAAATACAATGATAACATAACAATTTAAAACCCAGTAAAACCTAATTAAAATACATAGTCAGTCTAGACCTGCTTGTTGAAACAACCAAGTCTTCAGGTCATGGCGGAAGGACCAAAGGTCAGGGGTCGTCCGCAGCTCCGGAGGTAGTTCGTTCCAAAAGGTCAGCACGCCCACAGAGAAGGCTCTCCCCCTGGGGGCTGCCAGCCGGCATTGCCTGGCCGACGGCACCCTGTGGAGGCCGATTCTGTGGAAGCGAACCGGGCAATGGGAGGCTGACTATAGCAGCAGGTAGTCTCGCAAGTACCCCAGGCCTAAGCCATGTAGGGCTTTAAAGGTTATTACCAGCACCTTGAAATGCACTCGGAGAGCAACCAGAAGCCAATGCAGCTTGCACAGGAGTGGTATAACATGGGAGTACTGAGATACTCCCATAAGCACCCGCGCAGCTGCATTTTGCACCAGTTGAAGCCTCCGGGTGCTCTCCAAGGGCAGCCCCATGTAAAGAGCATTGCAGTAATCCAGACAAGAGGTGACAAGGGCATGAGTAACCATGTATAGGGCATCTCGGTCCAAGAAGGGGCGCAACTGGCGCACTAGGCGAACCTGTGCGATGGCCCCTCTGGTCATGGCCATTAAATGATCTTCCAGGTTGAGCCGTGAATCAAGGAGGACACCAAAGTTGCGAACCCTTTCTGAGGGGGGCAATACCTCCCCCCCCCATGAAAAGAGATGGAACTTGTTGGACAACATGAGATGCTGCTATCCACAGCCACTTGGTCTTGGAGAGGTTGAGCCTGAGCCTGTTCCTTATTATAGATTAATGTCCTTTGTCTCCTGTCCACTCAGTGGGGAGTCCCAGGTGCAGAATCACAAGCCAAAGTTTCAGTCTATTCAGTATGGAAAAAAAAAAATCTTCAGTTTAGAAAATGAACATCCCCCTGGAATCTTGAATTTGGGAGTGAGTAATTATAGAGAACAAGGGACGCGGTGGCTCAGTGGGTTAGGATGCTGAGCTTGTCGATCAGAAGGTCGGCAGTTTGGCGGGTCGAATCCCGAGTGCCGCGTAACAGAGTGAGCACCTGTTACTCATCCCAGCTTCTGCCAACCTAGCAGTTCGAAAGCACGTAAAAATGCAAGTAGAAAAATAGGGACCACTACGGTGGGAAGGGAACAGCGTTCCGTGCGCCTTTGGCGTCTAGTCATGCCGGCCACATGACCATGGAGTCGTCCTCGGACAAGCGCTGGCTCTTCGGCTTTGAAACGGAGATGAGCACCGTCCCCTAGAGTCGGAAACGACTAGCACGCATGTGCGGGGGAACCTTTACCTTTTTTTAATTATAGAGAGAAGCAAGAAGGCCATCTGCCTTACATACTGCTATGCTATTATTTAAAAAAAACAACAACATAGAAGCCAACCATTGAGATATATCATTGACTGTTTTATTTTGGGGATGGGTAATTAACCACAAACTTTGCGAAATCCTGTTGAATACCCATCACATTTTATTGACATAGTTTTAGCAAATAGCCAAGCTGTGTGGTTCTTGCATCGGAGACACAGTCCTAGAAGAAGTAATAGATCCTCTTCTCTTTCATTTGACCTTTCAGAGTTTCTTGGGAAATCAAAGAAGCATCAATTTTGAGTCTTTCCAAAACTGTGCCCTTTCTGCACAAACAGAATAATTTTCTAGCTAACATGCAAAGGGCATAATGCTTTTAAGGATTTGTTGGTAGATGGCGGTTATAGGTGTCCCCGTTTCTTTGTGTTGACAAACATCTGGCTGGTTTACTGTGAATTAAGAACCTCAATAAAACAAAGATCAGGGGGAAAAAAAAGGAGATTTGTGCAAGCTTCTGAGAAATAGTTCGTTAAATATATTTTGGCTTCCCTCGAAATCCTTCAGATAGCTTATGAGCATGGAACTTAGTAAAGTAACAAGTAACACACACACACACACACACATACACACACACGCACACACACACATTCTCAACAAGACAGGTTGCTGTTTTGAAAAGTTTTCAGGTAGACAAATTCTTCCAGTCACTTTTAAGCATCGTCGTCCCTTTGTATCCAAAACAGTACACAACTCTATTAGTGCAGTCGCAGAAGCACTTTCCTTAACAGGGGAAAAGTGAGCTGAATGCAGTGAAAAAGATGACTAGAAGAAAAAAAGGGATGGATGGGAGGGAAAGGATGCTTTTATCGGATAAATGATGCAGTTTAAAATAGGAATTGAAGGTGAGATGGAACGATCTAAAGAGTATATTGAAGCAATAGGTAGGAACTAAGGATAACTAGGGACGCGGTGGCTCAGTGGGTTAAGACGCTGAGCTTGTCGATCAGAAGGTCGGCAGTTTGGCGGGTCGAATCCCAAGTGCCGCATAGCAGAGTGAGCGCCTGTTACTCGTCCCAGCTTCTGCCAACCTAGCAGTTCGAAAGCACGTAAAAATGCAAGTAGAAAAATAGGGACCACTCCGGTGGGAAGGTAACAGTGTTCCGTGCGCCTTTGGCGTCTAGTCATGCCAGCCACATGACCACGGAGACATCCTCGGACAAGCGCTGGCTCTTCGGCTTTGAAACGGAGTTGAGCACCGGCCTCTGGAGTCGGAAACGACTAGCACGCATGTGCGGGGGAACCTTTACCTTTACCTTTAAGGATATCATAGTCATAAGCATTCTTAGAAGCCAAGCGATAAAATGCAGTGTCACAAGACAGCCATCCCATTGTGTACTAGTTCTTATCTTAGCTAACGTGTGACCAAGTTGGTTCAGCAAGCTTCTTAGCTTGCCTACAGACTTGGGTGGAGAATGGAATATTGGCTGTTGATACCGGGATAATCAACTTGACCCAGAACAGAGCCCTGGGGCACCCCACTACACACTTCCCTCTATGTAGATGCGGTTCCATTGAGGACCACACGCTGAGTACGGCCTGTCAGCCAGCTACGAATCCGTCCTGTGGTGATGCTGTCTAAGCCACATTTTTCTATCTTATCAAGCAACAGTCAACCATGACTGAGGCCGCCAGAAATGGAAGAAGTTGAACTGTGTATCTCCCTCAGTACCCCAACTGGTAAAAGAGGAAGTAAAGAAGAAGTAGTAGCTCAGGTAAGTTAGTCAGGAGATGAACTAGCCAAATTGCACATTTTGACATATCTGGACTTACTTTGAAGCTGCTTCTCTGCTCTGCTCTGCTCTTGCTGGCTGGATTTAAGATAATTCTGCCCAGAGAGACGTGTTGGTAACAGCTTGCACACTGTGTAATCTGAACAAGAATGTTTTGCCAATTTATTTTCTTTTTCTGGGTGGATCCTCCTGAACGTGTGTGTGTTGTGTGTGTGTGCGTGCGTGTGTGTATTTGTATCAGTAGCTCTGGGTGTATACATTCAGGAGCAACACAGAACACTTAAATCAATCCTTTCCTACTGCTGTATTTTTTTTTTCCCCCAAGGGGCTTTTTAACCCACCTTTGGCTATAATACAACAGTGATATTTCTTTGAAAGTCAAAGGTTGCTGGCTCAAAACCCAGCAGATTTTTTTGTTTGTTTGTTTGTTTTACAATAACAGTAACAGTTCTTTCTGAGTTTTTAATTCTCCTACTTCTTTTGTTTTACTTTTAGAATGAGTGCATTTCCATGAAACACTGGATCCGATACTGAATCATTCCCTCTACGGCAAAGTAGGCAGTGAACTCCACCTGAATGTACAATATAAGGAAAGAAAAACAATCTTTTGACTGTAGGAAAATTGAATTTGCAGTGGGAAGGAGAACATGAAAGGTTAATATTTTTTCCAATTCGGCTGGAAGGATGGTTGCTGTCCACTTTTGAAAAGAAGGCAAAGTGTAGCTCAAGTCTTTGATTAGGTCAGGACATGGTGGTTAACTGTCTCACTGATAACTGTCTTCAAGATATCAAAATAACAGAATAACAGAGTTGTAAGGGACCTTGGAGGTCTTCTAGTCCAGCCCCTTGCTCAGGCAGGGAATCCTATACCATTTTCAGAAAAAGGGTTGTCCAATCTCTTCTTTAAAAACCTACAGTGATGGAACATTTACAACTTTTGGAAGCAAGTTGCTCCACTGATTAATTGTTCTAACTGTCAGGAAATTTATTATAAATATATTATAATGAGCATCAATGCATTAGGAAAAAAAAAGAGTTTTGGGTCCCTGAACTAGAACGAAAAAGTGATGTAGTTGTTTCTAGAGCATTTTCTGGTTTTTGTTTTTCTTTAAAATGCATTTTGATCACCTGCCATTAAATAATCTAGCTTTCTGTTATGACTTTCTTTCATAACAGCTGGAGACCAAGGCAAATACTTTTGAAATAACAGTTTGGGACTTTCTTTTTCTGGACTCCAAAGGTTATCAGCATGAAAAATAGCCACAGTGCTTTGTTTTATGAGCTTTATTAAGCTATCACACGCTGATTCTTTGTATGGAGGGAAAACCATTTCTTTGTTTGTATTTGTTTTCCAACACTAACCTACATCAAATTTTTCTCCCTCTTCAACCCACAGAGGTGAAAAATCAACAAGATGCTTTTCTGAAAAGAGAGAGAGAAAGAGAGAGTAAGAGAGAGAGAAATTCAGATGACTTTAACTTTGTTAATGTTGGATGAAATCAGAAGGGACTATCCTAGGAAAATATCATCCAACGAAACATGGCTTTATCAAGGATTCATTACTTATCCCCCAAAAAGCACCTTATAACATGCTTTTTTTGTAAAATTAATCCAGATTGAGTTTCAACACATTTATCGTATTATGAGATGCCAAAGAATTATAATATTTGCATGTTGAGATGAACTGAGAGCATTTGAATCATCTCAAGAGATTGGCTATTCTCAGTAATATACATAAACAAATCACTCTAATCAAGATGTATTAACAAAGAGACATTTGGAGAGAAAATAGATATAAATATGAGTGCAGAAAAATATATACAATTACTTTTTTTTACACAATTATGGGTGAATATGTACATAGTATATAAGGGACGTGGTGGCTCAGTGGGTTAGGATGCTGAGCTTGTCGATCAGAAGGTCGGCAGTTTGGCGGGTCGAATCCCAAGTGCCGCAGAGTGAGCGCCTGTTACTCATCCCAGCTTCTGCCAACCTAGCAGTTCGAAAGCACGTAAAAATGCAAGTAGAAAAATAGGGACCGCTCCGGTGGGAAGGTAACAGCGTTCCGTGCACCTTTGGCGTCTAGTCATGCCGGCCACATGACCACGGAGTCGTCCTCGGACAAGCGCTGGCTCTTCGGCTTTGAAACGGAGATGAGCACCGGCCCCTAGAGTCGGAAACGACTAGCACGCATGTGCGGGGGAATCTTTACCTTTGCTTTTATGTACATAGTGTTGAAGAGGTTTATAGATAAAACAAGAAAAGCGTCATGGGTTACTAATAGATGAACTCATCAAACTCTATTGCTATGATAACTATGTGGCAATTCTGAAAATTATTCTCAGCACCGAAGAATTTTTGTGCAATTTTTCCTTCTTTGAAATTTTACCCTGTTTCGTTTCATTTTGTTTTGTTTTATATTTTATTTTATTTTATATTGTATTTTATTTATTTATTTTACTTTATTTTCTTATTTTATTTTTTTGAATGGGAAATGCACCCCAAAGCTAATTATTATGAGTATGCACAATACCATCAAAGGAGAATATTTGTAGTTCATGGCTAAAGTTGGGGGTCCATGCTGCTCTCTGAGCTTGGTTGCGTTCTGGCATTGATTTGGGTTGATTGGGTAATGCCGCTTGGGGCCCCCCGAAAGCCCTAATTAGCAGGCATATACATAGAATGAAGGCTATTGCTTTGGATTGTAAGCCGCCCTGAGTCTTCGGAGAAGGGCGGGATATCAATGGGATTAAGAGCCTTGGTGGAGCAGTGTGCTAATGCCTCCTTAAGTAACACCAGCTGCCTGCAGTTAGTGCAGGTTCGCATCCCACCAGGCTCAAGGTTGACTCAGCCTTCCATCCTTCCGAGGGAGGTAAAATGAGGACCCAGATTGTTGGGGGCAATAAGCTGACTTTGTAATAATGCCGCTTGGGGTGTGTGTGTGAAAGCCCTAACAAGCAGGCATATACATAGAATGAAGGCTACTGCTAAGTTTGTAAGCCGCCCTGAGTCTTCGGAGAAGGGCGGGATATAAATGGAATAAAATAAATAAATAAAATAAATTAAAATAAATAAAAATAAATAAATAAATAATGAAATGTCTGCAAGAAAACAACCAAGTTCAGAGAGCACCAAGGACCCCACAATAATCTCCCTCCTCTCCCCCTCCCTCTCCTCCTCCTCCTCCTCCTCCTCCGAAAGCCCTTCTAGCATTGATGAAGTTGTGTTGTTGGGTCATGAAATAACTGCAAGAATACAACTAACGTCAGAGAGCAACAAGGACCCCACAATCCTCCTCCTCCTTCTCCTCCTTCTCCTCTTCCTTCTCCTCCTCTCAAAGCCCCACTCCCTTCTATCATTGATGATGTACTGTAGTTGGGTCATGAAATATCTGCAAGAAATATCAGCCAACCTCAGAGAGCAATCAGGACACCACAGTCCTCCTCCTCCTCCTCCCTCTCCATAACTCCACTCCTTTCTAGAACTGATAATATCACCAAGTTGGGTAATAAAAGAAAACAACTAAGCTCAACTAGCACCAAGGGCAGTGGTGGGATTCAGCCAGTTTGCACTACTTTTCCAGAACCAGTAGCTAATTTTTTGTTGCCCAGGCCCAGAATGAACTTCCGGAAGTGGCATCCATGCAGAGAACCAGTTGTTCACATGTGTGAATCAATTCCTTCCTTCCTTCCTTCCTTCCTTCCTTCCTTCCTTCCTTCCTTCCTTCCTGTGGTGGGATTCAGCCAGTTCACTCCACGTCAGCAGAACAGGTAGCTAATTTTTTTGTTGCTCAGCCCCAGAATGGACTTCCGGAAGTTGCATTCATGCAGAGAACCGGTTGTTCACATGTTTGAATCCCTTCCTTCCTTCCTTCCTTCCTTCCTTCCTTCCTTCCTTCCTTCCTTCCTTCCTTCCTTCCTTCCTTCCTTCCTGTGGTGGGATTCAGTCAGTTCACTCCACGTCAGCAGAACAGGTAGCTAATTTTTTTGTTGCTCAGCCCCAGAATGGACTTCCAGAAGTGGCATCTACACAGAGAACAGGTGATTCACCTATTTGAATCCTACCACTGCCCAAGGGCCCTTCACTATGCAAAGCGTTTTGACTTCAAAATGCTTTGAACTTTAAGCCCTCCTTTTTTTTTTTCTTTTTGAGTTGGAAACAGTTTGCCCAAACTTGAAACAAGGGAGCATCTGAGCATAAAATCAATCTTGTTTTGAAGTCAAAGCAGAACTGTTACAAGATTTTCAGGAAAATCACGATGATGGTTACAAGCTGGAGACAGCTCGAAGCCTAAAATGGGGCGCTTTTGAGTCTGAACGTGAAACAAGTTTGCTTGTGGGAGAGGAAATGAACGTCATCTCTACACAGTAGACTCTTATCATTGTCTTCATGAGATGCTTCATAAATGCTACATCACTGTGAAGGTTCTGAAAGCAGGCATGTTTTCATGTAACGTTCACAAGGGTTGGTCACTTTTTTAAAAATAAAAAAAACAAAAAACCTGCATCTTAGCTTCCCTACTACATTTGTCTTCCTAACTATTATTTTAGTGATACTTTTTCCTCATGTGTTCCCTGTTGTAATTGCCAAACTGCAAATTGGTGCTGGGTTATTAGAAGAAATGTAATTACATTGTCGTTACAACTGACCTTAGGTGACTGGTGTAAAGGACCATCTAGAAATGTCTATGGAGACTGTCAGTCCTCCAGGTCATGGTTGTCACAAAGATATTTTTTCATGAGGCAACTGGACTTTCTTTTTTTTCTCTTTGAGGACATTTTGCTTCTCATCCAAGAAGCTTCCTCAGCTCTGACTGGATGGTGAGGAAGGGAAGGATTTATACTCCTTGCAGACAGCTGGTCATTTGCCTTCTTTTAGAAGGTCGTTGAGGCCACCTGGAGGCTTATCTGTGTCCTCAGGGTCACCTGAGTGGTGCAAATGGGTGTGGAGCCTTCTGGGAACTGCTGAATGGACTGTGTTATAGACTGGAGATAGATGATGTTGTATCCCTGCCCCTCTGTTGCACTACTCAGGGGACGTTGAGGACACAGGTAAACCTCCAGGTGGCATCAGCAATGCTCTAAAAGGATGCAAATGACCAGCTGTCTGCAAGGAGTATAAATCCTTCCATTCCCCACCATCCAGTCAGAGCCGAAGAAGCCTCTTGGATGAGAAGTGAAACATTTTCAAAGAAAAACAGGAAAGTCCAGTTGCCTCATGAAAAAGCACCTTTGGGACGACCATCTAGAAATTACCTGTTCTGAAACTTGCAAAATATTTTAAATAAGCAGTATGTAAATCAGCTGTAAATTCTATAAAATCATAGAGATAGAGGTTCCCCCGCACATGCGTGCTAGTGGTTTCCAGCTCTAGGGGCCGATGCTCATCTCCGTTTCAAAGCCGAAGAGCCAGTGCTTGTCCGAGGATGTCTCCGTGGTCATGTGGCCAGCATGACTAGACGCCAAAGGCGCACAGAACGCTGTTACCTTCCCACCAGAGTGGTCCCTATTTTTCTACTTGCATTTTTACGTGCTTTCAAACTGCTAGGTTGGCAGAAGCTGGGACGAGTAACAGGCGCTCACTCTGTTACACAGCACTCGGGATTCGACCCACCAAACTGCCGACCTTCTGGTCGACAAGCTCAGCGTCCTAACCCACTGAGCCACTGCATCCCAGCAATGCTCTAAAAGAATGCAAATGACCAGCTGTCTGCAAGCCATATAAATCCTTCCATTCCCTACCATCCAGTCAGAACCGAAGAAGCCTCTTGGATGAGAAAGTCCAGTTGCCTCATGAAAAAGCACCTTTTGGACGACCATCTAGAAATTACCTGTTCTGAAATTTGCAAAATGTTTTAAATGCAAATCAGCTGTAAATTCTATAAACTCATACCCGTGATTATTGCCTCTGCATAAAAAAAAAAACTTCCCTTCTGCGATGCGTAGCCTTTAATTACTCAAATTTCTGATTCGGAATGTAGAGAATTCCAAACAGCAAAGCTCTCGAGAGGAACAACTTAGGGAAGTTGTCATGAAACATTAATACTGACAGTAAGTGCTACTTCCACTTACTATAGCATCTTGTTCACATTTTGCAAAGTGAAGCTATCTAACAAGATCCGGGTGTCATAAAATGTATGTCTTAGCAAATGTTTCAGAAAATAGGAAACTAAATTAGAAGGTGCTTCTTGTCTCTCAAGAAGCCTCACATGTCTCTAAGAGTCCATTAGAGATGAATTTGATTGGGTCTTCAGATTCTTCTGAACAGAATAGAATCACAGAGTTGGAAGGGACCTTGGATGTCATCTAGTCCAACCCCCTGCTCAGGAAGGTAAACCTATACCATTTCAGACAAACAGCTGTCCAGTCTTTTCTTAAAAACGTTCAGTGTTGGAGGATTCACAACTTCTGGAGGCAGGTTGTTCCACTGGTTCATTGTTCTAACTGTCAGGAAGTTTCTCCTTAGTTCTAGGTTGCTTCTCTCCTTGATTTGTTTCTATCCGCTGCTTCTTGGCCTGCCTTCAGGTGCTTTGGAGAATAGATTGACTCCCTCTTCTTTGTAGCAACTCCTGAGATATTGGAAGGCAGCTATCATGTCACCCTTAGTCCTTCTCTTCATTAAACTAGACTTACCCAGTTCCTGCAACCGTTCTTCTTATGTTTTAGCCTCCAGTCCCCTTATCATCTTTGTTGCTCTTCTAGAATTCTAGAAGATAATGTCAAGCACAGGAAATCAGGAGTAAAAGAGGTTGTAGTTAATACAAGTTTATTGCATGCTAATGATTTCTACAAGAATCTGAACTCCTAGCAGTCAAAGCTAATTGGTGGTAGAGTCAGTGGAATTCATGGTGGACCGGACTTAAATCTCTTGAGGGTGCAAAGGGACTCAAGACATATAATTCAAATGTGTAATAAAATGTAACATTCATTTCCACATTAGGGGGAAAAAAACACATTTAATTAAAATAATACATCACCATTACAGGTTTTTCAATAATAAAATTCAATAGCAATGGATGTTAAATCCTACCACATTATATAATGTCATATCTAAAAATTGTGCTTATCCAGCTTAATTCTTGTCTTACCCATTTATCAACAACTGGAATAATATCACAGACTTTAAGATTCTCTCTGTAATAGGTTTTTTAAAAAAGTCATGTCTTTCAATTATTGGTTATTTTACCAAAAGAGTGATAAAATCTTTTTAAGGATACAAAAGATCACAAAGCAGAATAAAACAGTTTTAATGAAGGATTTTTAGTATACACTTCTGTCAATTAACTTTGTCTGGATACTAACAATTTTCACTGTACTGAAAACAGCATATCTGTGCAATTTAACAATATCATTTTCCAGAACTATTTCTTGCTGTATTTCATTTAAATAGATTAAATGGAATACTTCAGCCAATAGCTTGAAACTTTAATATGTGCTTTAATAAGTGTATTGTCAACACCAAGAAAAAGGATGTTAAAATGACTTTTTCAAAGGTAAGTTATAAAACGATTGTGAAATTAATTCACAAAAAAATAGTTATATCTGTATCATACAAGAATGATATCCAGTGAGATATCAAGCGACTTCAAGGAAATATCCTCTGCTCAAAATGTGAAGGTTGTTATGGTTACTAGGATTGCAATGACTTTTACTGAATATAAATCAGCACAATTGGTAAGGCGGAAAAAAAAATCGGTGCAGAATTTCTCCTGCAGCCAAATTTTATAGAAAGTAGTGACAGCTTCCATGTATGTTACACCTGGATCTTATAGCTGGACAAAAAAACAAAAGTTTGTTTTTATTATGTGGTGGTGCAAATACAAAGATGTTGAAAAATGGGAAATTACCTATTCTTCTTGAGATATTTAACAAAAAAGCTTCCCCCCCCCCATTCTGAATGGCTTTCCCTCGCAACGGCATTAAATGAATCTTCGAATATGTGTCTCGAACTCCAAAGTTGCTTTATTTTTAAAGACATGCATGTTTTAGTTTGTTTTTTAAGAGCAAGTAAAGTTTTCTCCTGTCCAATCATGTTCAACTGTAAGGGGAGATGTTCATCTCCATTTCCTAGCCAAGGGAGCAAGCATTATCCAAAGATGCTTCAGTGATCGTGTGACCGGCATGACTATACCTCAAGTTGTCACAGAAGCTTGCTACCTTTCCTGCTTTAATTTCAGGAACTTTGTTAAACTGCAACATTGGGAAGTTTGCAAACAGATTTGATGGGCTATACAAAGGTTTTGTGTAAGCTACCTTTACCTTAAATTAGGGGTAGCCTACAGATAATAGAATAAGACAGTCACAGCATCACTTCATTCTCCAGGTATGGAGATATATATATATATATATATATATATATATATATATATATATATATA
>JAKJMR010017649.1:152340-166850 GCA_024449315.1 Daboia siamensis
TATATATATATATATATATATATATATATATATATATATATATATATGTGTGTGTGTGTGTGTGTGTGTGTGTGTGTGTGTGTGTGTGTATGTGTATATGTATATGTATTTGTATTTGTATTTGTATTTGTATTTGTATTTGTATTTGTATATGTATTGTTGTTGTTGTTGTTAGCTGCGAAGTCGTGTCTAACCCATCGTGACCCTATGGACAATGTTCCTCCAGGCCTTCCTGCCCTCTACCATCTTCTGGAGTCCATTCTAAGCTCACGCCTACTGCTTCAGTGACTCCATCCAGCCACCTCATTCTCTGTCTTCCCCTTCTTCTATTGCCTCAATCTTTCCCAGCATTAGGCTCTTCTCCAGTGAGTCCTTCCTTCTCATTAGGTGGCCAAAGTATTTGAGTTTTAGCTTCAGGATCTGGCCTTCTAAAGAGCAGTCAGGGTTGATCTCCTCTAGGACTGACCGGTTTGATCGCCTTGTAGTCCAAGGGACTCGCAGGAGTCTTCTCCAGCACCATAGTTCAAAGACCTCAATTCTTTGGCGCTCAGCCTTTCTTATGGTCCAGCTTTCACTGCCATACATTGCAACTGGGAAGACCATAGCCTTGACTATAAGCACTTTTGTTGGCAGGGTGATGTCTCTGCTTGTAAGTGTGCTGTCTAGATTTGCCATGGCTTTCCTCCGCAGGAGCAAACATCTTTTACTTTCTTGGCTGCAGTCCCTGTCTGCGGTGATCTTGGAATCCAGGAAAATAAAATCTGTCACTACCTACATTTCTTCCCCATCTATTTGCCAGGAATTGAGAGGGCCAGATGCCATGATCTTGGTTTCCTTAAGTTTCAACCCAAGTTTTGCACTCTCCTTCTTCACCCGCAACAAGAGGCTCTTTAGTTCCTCTTCACTTTCTGCCATAATTTATCAGTATTGTGCTTCATTGTCCTTTTATAGTCAAAGGGCAAAGTGCAAAAGTTCCCCAGTTAATCAAAGTATCCCTCCCCCCCCTCTCTTTTCTTTTCCCTCATATAATTCTTAAGTATGCAAGTATTTCCTGATAAGCCCATCTGGGGTGCCAGACTTTGCTTCTTTTTAATGATTGTGTGGCATTTAGTACCTCATCCAAATATTACATTGCTATATAATCAAGCATTTCTACTCTCAATTTCTACTGAAGTACTTCTAAGAGTTTGATCATTTTCCTGTTCCATTCATCAAGCCCAAGTGGAACCCCTTCTCTGTGAGATGGCCTCACGAGACCAATGGTTCGTTAAGGTGTTTCCAAGAAAAAGGCAGCACGCAAGGATGCAATCAGATGAAGCTTTATTTAAAGATAGAGTAAAGAGAAAGAGTTCCCTGGCATGGAGGCTTCCATGCCTGGATTGAGCTCATGGATCATTCCCAGAGGGAGCTTGAAGAAGAAAGCAACAAGAGGGGAGAACAGCCCCTGAGCAGACATTTTTATGGGGGTCCCCAGCCCCTCCCTTACCAATGAGAGGGAGGGGGCTGGAGGACCATTAACTCTCTCAAATGGGGCTGCAGGGGCCGGAGACCCCTGACCCACCAGTGGGAGCAAAGATGCCTCTTTGCTCCCATCTGATGACCCTTTTGGGAAACTGCCATGGCTGGCACAAAAACATCTAACATTCTCTGCAGTTGTGTGCATGTGCAGTTATGAAACATCTGTCTGTTATTTCTTGATGATGGCTTGTTTCTCAACTACAGAGCCTGTTCACATTTTTTTTTTTTTAATTTTCTGACTGAAGAGTTTGATTATATGTGATACCAGCTTGTGGATTTTAACCATTGATGAATACTATTAAATGATGCTATTTGTAAGGTTTTAAAAGTACTGTCATAAGTATTGAATGATCCATTTGTTGATTATTGGAACTATTGCTGGAAAGGGCTGAATACTGTTCATAGAGATTTTTCAGGATTTTTTTCCCCCCCTATACAGTACCTACATTATCTCTTAAATTATACGGTAAGGACAAGTCAGGTTAGGAATACATTTGTTGGGCACTCAGAATGTTCGCTGAGCTATTAAAAATAAGGAAATAAAGGCTCTTTTTTTTAAAAAAAAAAAGTTAAAATAGACAAGATTGTCAGGCACGAAAGACTAGGTTCACGTATGAAGATTCAGTTCAACTGATTCACTGCTAAAAGTCTATGCAAAGAGATCTTCTCAACTAACGGTCAGCATCTGATTAGAGTTAAGTAAGAGTCAATGGTACTCAAGGGGGAGGTTGGACTTTGTGTGTGAGTACACAGGGATTCTAGGCCGATCCCTTTTTTCACTTTGCCCTCAGGTTCTGCCTGATGTTGAAAAGCATCGATGTGTAGTTTCAAGAAAGCCCTGAGCAATTCTCCATAAATGTGTAGGGTCAAAGTCTATTTTGTGAAGCTGTTTCAGCAACTCTAATGAATAAATTGCGTGTCTTAAGCATTTGCAAATATCTGCAAATACATTTGGAACCAGGGCACTGAAGTTGACTTTGTCCATAGCCAAACAGCTTTAAGTATTCTTCCCCCCAAACCAAAAAAGGAGGCGGAAAAAAAACCTCAACCAAACTTCTGGAAAAATAGAAAAAAAAAACAACTTTCAAAATTACTCGATTGTGAATATTAGAAGTGACACACTTTCAGGTTGCTACAGGTCCATCAAAAACACAAGAAATGACACACATGTTTTCATCACAATCACTCCGAGTAAGGGAGATCATAAACTGGATGGTGGAAGGTTGTATACAGTGAGATTAATCTCAGATTGCACCCAGTTGTGAGTAACAACAACGACAAATCACTATAAAGGGGGAAAAAAGAGTTTGAATTGCTAGTCTGTGGACAGGCTATAGGGACAGATACAGTATATCTCCATAAATAAGGTTAAAATAATTTAATGAACTGAAACCAAGGTAGCCAAGGGGTGCAATGTTATAAATTATTCGGAATATACTGATCCTGAAGATCTTTGAGCTACACTATGTACTTTTGAGTAGGGACGCAGTGGCTCAGTGGGTTAGGATGCTGAGCTTGTCGATCTGAAGGTCGGCAGTTTGGCGGGTCGAATCCCGAGTGCCGCGTAGCAGAGTGAGCGCCTATTACTTGTCCCAGCTTCTGCCAACCTAGCAGTTTGAAAGCACATAAAAGTAGAAAAATAGGGACCACTACGGTGGGAAGGTAACAGCGCTCCGTGCGCCTTTGGCGTCTAGTTATGCCGGCCACATGACCACGGAGACATCCTCGGACAAGCGCTGGCTCTTCGGCTTTGAAACGGAGATGAGCACCGGCCCCTAGAGTCGGAAACGACTAGCACACATGTGCGGGGGAACCTTTACCTTTACCTTTATGTACTTTTGAAGGCACAGAAACATCAACAATAGCCATGTTCCTCCATGGATAAAATAAAATCAATCCAAAAAATATTTCTAGAATGCCTTTATTGTGACTAATAAAATTAATAGAAAAAAAGTTGGTTTTCTTTTAGTACTCCAGGATGCTTTTTTAGACGAGGTAGAATATATATATATATATATTCAACAGTCGTCTAAGAAACATTGATGATGTAAGAGATTTCAGAAGAACAACAAGTGTACTTCAGGAAGAAAGAGGCAGAGAAGAAGAAGAGAGAGAGAGATCTGAAGGAGACAATTGGGAAATAAATTTCAAGCGTTCCTCAGCTTCTCAGGAAAATGCCTGACATCCATTCTATCATTTGGAGATATTATGGTGAAAAGCACAGAACACAGAGCGTTTTGTAGGAAGATGCGGCTACTTACGGTTTGATGCATTGTTCAACAATAGTGCTTTGTTTGCTTATTTATATAGCAGGTTGGCAATCTATTTTTTTTTTTTTTTTGCCAGAATTGGACATTTGTGTGCTCTCTTGTTTTCAGCAATGCTTAAGATTTTTAGCTCGGGGTTGAACTGTGAGATTTTGGTCTCTCTGAGTCTTTGAGAATGCAACCTTTTCAAGAAAACCATCAAGTTCAGAGAACACCAAGGACCCCTACAATGCTTAACTGTGCTACACTTGGTAAGTTTGACTTTGTAAACATTGGGTTCTTATAATGCATATTTTCAAGCTGTGGTTTTATTTATTTGTCTAGGACCAGATATCTTAAAGATTTTACCCCACATCTTCTAGAGTTCAAAAATGTAGTAATAGCACTTAGACTTACATACCACTTCACGGTGGTTTACAACCCTTTCTAAGAGGTTTACGGAGTCAGCCTTTTGTCCCCAACAATCTGGGTCTTCCTTTTAGTGACCTTGGAAGTATGGAAGGCCGAGTCAACCTTGAGCCAGTCAGGATCGAACTCCTTGCAGTGGGAATGTTTTTTTATAGCAATAGCATTAGCACTTAGACTTATATACTGCTTCATAGTGCTTTACAGCCCTGCCTAAGAGGTTTACAGAGTCAGCCTCTTGACCCCAACAAAGTGGGTCCTCATTTTACCGACCTGGGAAGGATGGAAGCCTTAGTCCGCCTTGAGCCGGTTAGGATCCAACTCTTGGCAGTAAGCAGAATCAGCCTGCAACACCGCAGTCTGATCACTGTGTCCCTACGGCTCATGATTAATAAATGATCAGCTAATAATTGTTCCTAGGTAATTCCAAAAGAGTATGAGCTCATTGGACAGTTGATTCATTTTTCATATTTGCATTTGTTATATAAAGTGTCAAGTAGGAAAGGGTTGAACAAATCTCAGTGAAACAATCAAAAACAGGAATCACAAATGTTGACAACTGCATCAAACCTCATCCATAAATGCAATAATAACCATCCAAGATGGAGCCAAATTACATACCTATTGCAATCAGAATGGCCAGTGATGTTCTATGGAAAACAGGATAAGAATCTACTTGCCTGATATCAAAGAGAAGCAAAATAGGTTTCGAGAAATTACTTTGTAACAACTTCTATGTTGGAGAAAGAGCGGCAGAGCCTGGGAGTGGCGTTAAAAGAGGGATCAGCCTGGAATCCCTATGTAGTCCAAATGCCCTTGAATTTCATTGAATCTTATGTCATTCCAAGCAGGTGCTAACTGTTAGTTGAGAAGATTCTTGTGAATAGACTGTTTATTAATCTGTCAGTTTAATTGGACTTTTGTGTATGGCTCTAGTTTTTCACACCTTTCATTCCATGAGCATAGGTAGACCAACAATGAAACATTATAATAAATTGAAGCTTGTTCTATCGGTGGCTTCTCAAAACATTTCTGAAAACAAGGAGTGAGTCTCCATATGCAATAGTAAAGTGAGGGGGGACTGCATTTCTAGTGAAAAGATAACTAAAGGAAAAGTGGTCAGAGAGATGGTTGGAAAAAAGGAAGGGATCAGTGGCAGAAAAGTCATCTCAACAAAATGAAGGGCAAGCCCCCCCCAAAATGGCAGGCGTTAGAATAATTGAGACCTTTTACTGTTCTTTTTATGAATCAATCTGATTCTTAAAAGAAGTCAACTAACAATCCTTGTAGGTCCATGAGTGGCTGTAATCCAGAGTTCAGCATCCTGGAAAACTAAAAATGGGAGTTGTATCAATTCTCAGGATAGTCTAAAGCAGGGGTCTTCAAACTCAGCCCTTTTATGACTCATGGACTTCAACTCCCAGAATTCCTCAGCCAGGCGCACTGGCTGAGGAATTCTGGGAATTGAAGTCCATGAGTCATAAAAGGGCCGAGTTTGAAGACCCCTGGTCTAAAGATACTAGGTCTTGACCTATGGATAACACACAGAGTTGGAGGCATAAAGTTAGCAATCGGGTTTGATATAATAATAATAATAATAATAATAATAATAATAATAATAACAACAACAACAACAACAACAACAATAACAACAATAACAACAACAACAATAAAAATAATAATAGCAGCTGAAGAAACAGTGGACCACCTGGTAAGCTGCTGCAAGAGGATCGCACAGACTGACTACAAGCAGCAACATGGCAAAGTAGCAACAATGGTGCATTGGAAGATCTGCAAGAAATATCATTTGCCCATAAGCAAGAACTGGTGGGATCATAAAATAGAGAAGGTCATAGAAAATGATAAAGTTAAACTGCACTGGGACTTCAGAATTCAAACAGACAAGCACCTGCAACATAACACCCCGGACTTAACAATTGTCAAAAAGAAAGACAAATAAGTCTGGATAGTGGACATGGCAGAGCCTGGAGACAGCAGAATAGATGAGAAAGAACTGGAGAAGATAACAAAATACAAAGACCTACAAATAGAAATAGAAATAGATTGTGGCAAAGGCAAGCAAGGGCGGTACCAATAGTAATAGGCGCCTTGGGTGCAATCCCAAAGCAACTGGAGCACCACTTGAACACCATCATCAGCATTGACAAATCTGCTATCAGTCAATTGCAAAAGGCGGCCTTACTAGGAACTGCTTCCATCCTGCAACGAGATCTGTAATACCATCAAACATCCACATCTGCCTATCCCAGGTGCTTAGTAAGGACTCGACAGGTAGACACAAATGCCAAATCCAGTCTGAACATCTGGCTGACTATGCGATGATCATCAACAACAATAACAACAACAACAACAACATTCAAACCATTTTCTATCCACTGCAGGATGAAGGCCTTTTCCACACGTTTCCAACCCAAATGGCCTTGAGCTTTCTTTAGCAAGTTGGGCCCACTATACTTACTGACATCATTGATCCATCTTGTTTTAGGTCTCTTTTGGGGATGCTTTTGATCAAGTGGGATCCATTCTATGCCTGCTTTGCTCCGCCTGCCATCCATTCTTCTTGCTATGTGACCAGCCCATTTCCATTTCCATTCTTTCACTCTCTTGATGACATTGTATGCTTTTGTTTGTTCTCTAATCTATGTGTAGGTCTTTCTATCTTGTCTTGTGATGCTGAGCGTGTCTCTTTCCATGTCTCTTTGTGCCACACAACAGCTAGGAGTAGTGCAAATAATATAATGCATCAATTAATGAATTTGAAAATTGGAAAGACGTGAGTCTTTTATACAAAATGTATAAATACATTCTTTTTTTTTTTAATTGAAAAGTTTTACAATACATTTTTGAATACAAAACCCCTCCCCTCCCCCTCCCCTCTCCCCAAACCTCCCTAACCCTCCCCTCCCCCCTCCCCGACTTCCCAGAGCTAAATACAGGGCATAAAAATATAAACAAACATAATCTAAAATATGCAAACAACAATAAGATATTAAATTCTATTGCACTTTAACTCTTAATAAAATAACTACAAGCTAATTATACATCATATAAATCCGCTACTTATTCAAATGCTAAGTGAAAATTTTAGTCCCATATTTATTCTGAATATAATCTATCCATCTCTTCCACTCCACAGTGTATCTCTGTTGTGATTGATCTTTCAAATACGCTGAAATCTTTGCCATCTCCGCCAAGTTAGAAACTTTTAAAGTCCATTCTTCTATAGTCGGCAGTTCTTCCTTCTTCCAATATTGCGCTACTAAAAGTCTCACTGCCATAATTAAATTCAACATCAATTTAATATCTACAACGGTGGTATCTGTGATAATACCCAATAAAAACTTGCTTTCACCTGATTCTCCTGTACTGCTCTGCCTGCATCCAAGTTATCTGAAGTTCACTCTCGCTGGCAGGGATGGTTGCTATGCCCTGCTCTGCTCCAAAGTCCTGGAGCAGAGGCGTCCCGAAGTCCAGAGCAAACTCAGGCTTTGGGGGGGCTCAATCCTTCAGCCACCAGAGTTTCAACTCTGGTGGCCTGGGAGAGCTCTACCCCTGCCTGGGTGCTCACCCCCTCCTCTTCTCCTGAGGAGCAGGCTTCCGAGCCGCCAAAACAGCTGATCGGCACTGTTTTCGGCAGTTCCATGGAGACAATGGGGCTGACAGCCTGAATGGCTGCCGGCGGCGGAGCCTTGCCACCTGGAAGTCCGTGTATAAATACATTCTGAAGATGTCTTCAAAGAATTGGATGGAACGGATGGAAACTAACCAAAGAGAGAAGCAACCTAGAACTAAGAAGAAATTTCCATAGTTAACCAGTGGAACAACCTGCCTCCAGAAGCATGGAATGCTCCAACACTGGAAGTCTTTAAGAAGAGATTGGACAGCCATTTGTCTGACATGGTATAGGGTTTCCTGCCTGAGCAGGGGGTTGGTCCCTTCCAACTTTTATATTTACATATATATATGTATGTGTGTGTTTGTGTGTGTGTGTGTGTGTGTATGTAAAGGTTCCCCCGCACATACGTGCTAGTCGTTTCTGACTCTAGGGGCTGGTGCTCATCTCCGTTTCAAAGCCGAAGAGCCAGCGCTTGTCCGAGGACGTCTCCGTGGTCATGTGGCCGGCATGACTAGACGCCAAAGGCACACGGAATGCTGTTACCTTCCCACCACAGTGGTCCCTATTTTTTTACTGCTTTCTAACTGCTAGGTTGGCAGAAGCTGGGATGAGTAACAGGTGTTCACTCTGCTATGCGGCACTCGGGATTCGACCCGCCAAATTGCCGACCTTCTGATCGACAAGCTCAGTGTCCTAACCCACTGAGCCACCACGTCCCTTCATATATATAAATCTTCCCGCTCTTAACTTAAATTGTGAGGGGAAATTTCTGCTCTGCTTTTCATCAATGGCTAAGAAGTAAAAAATAGAATTTGTAGAAGATTGCATAGCCTTAGCTACATGTTGCAGCTCTTAGCAAAACTTAGATATTTTTCAAAGGTTAACAATCCTTTAAAACCTTCCTTCTTTTTTTCAACACTGTGAATGGCTTGGGGAATAGACAAGATGACATTTGTGCCAAGGAAAAATAAAGCATTAAAGGATATCATTCAGGGCTATGGAATATTCAGTGTGTGGATGAAAAGGTCAGTTGCCCACATATTGTCGAACTATTTTAAAAACCCAGAAACTGAGTAGCATTCTTACTGTATGTGTATCCTGAGTAGCTTTATTGCAGCTGTTATTGGATGACAGAAGAAGAAACAAATAAATAAAAAAGTTTAATCTCTGCCTTTTGTATCCTGAGATGGTGAATCGTTATATTGCTTATTTTGCTTAAAATTTAATTCGATCATCACCGCTTGTGCTTTGTACATTAGGACTGTTTGAAGTTGTGAACTGAACTGTTTCGATTTGAATCAGATTCTCGGATCGCTGAATGGATCCAGTATATTAAATCGAATGACATGGGTTTGAGTTAAATGTAAATTCAATAAACTTTTGGATAGATACACACGTAGTCTCCCCAATCTCTGTTAAGTCAGACTTTTAGTTCAGTGACTAGGATAATTTGAATCAAATTTCATGCTGCAATTTCAAATCAAGCTGATTCTTTGAATTGCAAATTTGAATTGCATCTGGTCTGATGCACACATTCCTAATAGCCATATTCCAAATTCTCTCCACAGGTGTAGGAATATAACTATGCATAAGATAAAGCAGCATCTGCCTATTAAAAAAACACATACTTGCTATTTTTGCTTCGGACTTCAGATGCATAAACATTTTCTTGAGATTATGTTCATTACAAGGAAAATAGTGTTACATAAACTGTTCATTTTTTGCACTTAACCACCCCAAAACAATCTTTTTGCTGAGGAAGCTTTGGCTTAAGCAAATATATATCTATTTATACATAAAAAGAACAAAATGTCAAGCAGTCAAAAAAAAAAAAGCACAGTGTCAATTGAATCAAACACTTTATACTTGCATCTGATCTAATGGGAGAGATAAGCTTCCACTGACATCACTAGGATTTAAAAGAAATATATGTGACTACATTCTGCCCAATGAAACCAAATTGGTTTCTTGCAGTGTCACATTCCTCATACCTGGTTGGATTATAATTGATTCCTGATCCACAATAAAATAAAATAAAAATAGAAGAACAAGATGAGAAGGAAAAGCAATGGATTTTGACAAATCCTGACTTCTGGGGGAAGAGGAGAACGATCTCTCTGGATTAAACAGATAGAGATGGTTCTGATTTTCAGTGAGCCTTTTTCTCAGATTTATTATGTTAAACATCATCATCATCATCATCATCATCAGAAAGGACCTTAGAGGTTTTTTTGTCCAACCCACTGCTCAAACAGGAGATGTCGAGACTCTAGAAAGAGTACAGAGAAGAGCAACAAAGATGATCAGGGGACTGGAGGCTAAAACATATAAGGAACAGTTGATGGAATTGGGTATGTCTAGTTTAATGAAGAGAAGGATGAGGGGGGACATGATAGCAGTGTTCCAGTATCTCTGGGGCAGCCCCAAAGAGGAGGGAGTCAAGCTATTCTCCAAAGCACCTGAAGGCAGGACCAGAAGCAATGGATGGAAACTAATCAAGGAGAGAAGCAACCTGGAACTAAGGAGAAACTTCCTGACAGTTAGAACAATTAACCAGTGGAACAACCTGCCTCTTGAAGTTGTGAATGCTCCAACACTGGAAGTCTTTAAGAAGAGACTGGACAGCCATTTGTCTGAAATGATATAGGGTGTCCTGCCTGAGCAAGGGATTGGACTAGATGACTCCAAGATCCCTTCCAACTTTATGATTATGATTATGATTTATTACCCTATGCCATTTCAGACAATTGGTTGTACAGTCTCTTCTTAAAAGCCTCCAAAGATGGAGCACCCACAGCTTCTGGAGGCAGGTTGTTCCACTGGTTAATTGTCCTCACTGTCAGGAAGCTTCTCCTTGATTCCAGGTAGCTTCTCTGATTGGTTACTTTCCATCCATTGTTTCTCGTTTTGCCTTCGGGTGCTTTGGAAAACACGAAGTCAGTGCTGTTTCACGATCACCAGCTCTCACTTGGAATATTTGGCATTTGCTAAATGACGTGGCCTTTCCTTTAATGAACCTGGCTTAGCCATCCATTTGTTTCTATTGTTTACTCTTTGTCTCCTAATTCAATCATTCTGGAGGGATTACTCAGCATTCTTGAAATACTACATTCAGCAGAAGTAGATAATAGAAAGCAGTAAGGCTAAACAAACCTGTTATTTACTTGAGAAATCCAAGGGCATCATACTCTGAAAAAATAGCTGTTCTTTTTTTTTTTTTTTTTTTAAAAAATATATATTAACATTTCCAGAGCTGTTTAACCTGTCTGGCTTTGACATGGCTCTTCCCCATTACAGAACCACCCAAAACACCCTAGATAAGTAGGTGTCTGTAGGAGTAGAACAGGCAGAGTTGGGGAGGGGGCAGAGTTAAACAAGTCATCAGTTTAGAGTCCTTGCATTGCCACAAAGGGTCGAAATCCAGCTCTCCTTGAATTCCATTGACCCTCATCTGACGCCGTTTCAGACTTGAGCTTTCTTAGACCAGATTCTTGTGTACAGGCTTGAGCAATAAATTTTCTGAACTGCAACTGAAGGGATGGATGGTCCTGATCCATGGTGCCTAGCAGTGCCCTTGTAAGAGAGGTGACAAGCCAATCCTTTAGGTGTTGCTCTTTTGGGAATCGAAAAAGCACATGCTTTGTGTTTGATGAGATCCACACACGAAGTTTACGCTTGCCTATGTGTATGAGAAAAAGAGGTGGAGGAATTGGCCCACAATAGTCCTTTGTTATTATTTCTCAATGTTTCCCACTCACTCCAGTCTGCTCTTGTATTTAGCCAAGAAGCTCAGCCTTTAGTGCATTTACATTTTTTTAAAAAAAAAAAAATTGTGATGACTAATTCCTTGTCAGTTATGCATTTCCTCTCACTTGACTCCACCATGGAAAATACTAATGATGATTTTTTTAATAGCCATATGGCTTTCTTTAGCCCGTAGCATTAATAGACGGGGGTTTTTTTTGTGTGTGTGCACCTTGTTAAGGCAGGTCTGAGGCCGCCAGCTTAAATATGGAGGGAGAGACATTTTATACTTACACCAAACATTAAGCTCAGTGATTTACTTGGGATTTCCTCAGACTCTTAGATTGCTTTTGAGAAATCATATAAGGCCCGCACATAAACGCGGCAGATTTATTGAGGACGAGTGATGTATTGAACTTGGGAAGTTATATTTTAGCGTAAAGGTAAATTAAAACTATAAATTGATCTTGGGCCCAGATGAAGCCAGTCTTCAGCAAACCGTAATCACTTGCTTATTTAATTACCTCGGAATGAATCACTCCATCCAGAGCAGCCCAAGTGCGTCCTGCCAGTTTTCCCAGGACCCATATGCCTGAGACCTTTGCTCATTAGCATTTTGCCTTTCTTGATCACGCAATGCATGACAAACAAGGAGATGATGGTGACATCAGATTGTAATTGAATTAGAAACAGGCAACTAGTTGGCAGATTCCATTTGTGATGAGTTGAATAAACAACATAGATTGGTGCCTTCTTTCCCCCTCTTTTTTTTTCTTTGTGTGTGTGTGAGAGACCTCGGTGACACAAATGACCTAGTTCAACTGGTTTCTGCATAGGAGTAAATCTGAAGCTTTCTGCAGCAGCAGGGCTACTAAATCATCATGTCCAATCTGAAGCCATATATAGGATTTTCATTTATAACCAAAGATGGGAGTCATCACTTTTCGCTAGGAACAGAGTAAGAAGCATGAAAAAACTCTCTCCAAAGGGTTTAACAGGACCCACTGAATTCTATTACAGGCTCATCCCAGGTCTGGCTTGAGAACAGAAATTAATGGACCCAATTAAGCACATAACCATTGGCCATCCATTCATTTTGCTTAACACGCGCCAGCCATTTATCTCCAAGTAACATCGATGGACACATAGTTCTACCTTTTTTTTTCATCAGATTCCTGCCAACTGACGGAGGTTGTCAGGGCCCACTTCAAAAACCTCATCACAGAACTTGCGGGAGCAGTTTCTTCCAAAAGGAACTTTGATTAGGAGAAGCTGACGGCGGGCATGATAGACAGGTTCTGAGAGTTTCTCCGCTCAGATCAATAGGTTAAAAGTGTCCCAAGCAAACCCCACCCCGCAGTTCATCTGGTCAGTTCACATGGGCCAATCCCCAGGTGTCAAGCCCGTGGTGGGAAAGAAGAGATAACACCAGGCTGTCTCAGGGTTGCAGCGATGTTTTGTTGGCTCTTCGCACCATCCCTTGCGAACGTGGAGATAAACCAATTGCTGGAGGCTCACTTCTTTCTTCTCCCCCTCCTCCCTTTCTAGCCGACCTCAAGGGGAGAGATACTTCACAGAGGAAGTATGCGGAAACAGCAAAGTGTTACAATGCCGTGATAGAGGAAACAAAAGCAATAACCAACAATTATTTCCCCCTCCCCTCCCTTCCAGGCCTGTGGCAGAACCCAGGAATTTAGAGAGAAGAAGAGTTTGAGTTAAAGAAAGAACAGAGTCCCCTCAGAATATGGGTTCCGACAGAAGTGATAAATCAGTGCCCAAGCACAGCAACAGATAAACCACCATCTGGACAATCCAGCAGTTGAGTTGAAGGCTAGATTATTTGTCCAAGTGAACAGTAGCAAGAGGCTATATTCATCCTAAATGTTCAAATCTTGAGTTTTAGATTGATCGTGGCCCGGTTTCTGATACGCCTTCTGCTAATTTAGGCTGGCCACCAGATAGGATCGGATCTAGATTTATATAATCTCAATACAGGTAGCGCTCAACGTATGGCCACAATTTCTGTTGCCAAGTGAGACATTTGTTAAGTGAGTTTTGCCCCATTTCATGACCCTTCTTGCCAAAATTGTCAAGTGAATCACTGCCGGTTGTTAAGTTAGCGACTCGGTTGTTAAGTGAGTCTGATTTCCCCACTGATTTTGCTAGTCAGACGGTGGCAAAAGGGAATTGTGTGAGCTCGGGGACAATGCATTTGACATTTTTACACCTGGGATTCCAGTTTTTAAATTTATTAAATACACTTATGGACGGGCAGTATTAAAATGTGCCAGATATTGGGAGACATTTGCCAAACAGAAGACCACCTGTTGTGAACTGGCTTTCATACACAGTTGCATATTATTACCATACAAGTGTATGTACCGACTCCCTTATCATTCAGCCCTTGCTCTGATGATGTCAACAGCTTGTTGACGAAAACTCAGCAATAAAGAAGAATTTTTTTTCTTATATCCTGGAGTTGATTTCAAATATATATATATATATATATATATATATATATATATATATATTTAAAGGTAAAGGTAAAGGTAAAGGTAAAGGTTTCTCCGCACATGCGTGCTAGTCGTTTCTGACTCTAGAGGCTGGTGCTCATCTCCGTTTCAAAGCCGAAGAGCCAGCGTTTGTCTGAGGATGCCTCCGGAACGCTGTAACCTTCCCACCGTAGTGGTCCTTATTTTTCTACTTGCATTTTCACGTGCTTTCGAACTGCTAGGTTGGCAGAAGCTGGGACGAGTAACAGGTGCTCACTCTGCTATGCGGCATTCAGGATTCGACCCGCCAAACTGCCGACCATCTGATCGACAAGTTCAGTGTCCTAACCCACTGAGCCACCGCGTCCCTCAGATATATATATATTATATTTTATTATATTTTATTATATTATATTATATTTATATTTTATTTTATTTTATTTTATT
>JAKJMR010017649.1:183435-193435 GCA_024449315.1 Daboia siamensis
AAAAAAAAAGTAATTAACACTTCCTACTCTAACACTAATTAACTATAACACTTCCTACTCTACTACTGTTCCTATTCTGCCTCCCATAGCCCCACTTAATAGGAATCAGAAAAGGAACTTTAATAAAGTAGAAGCTGACACTTTCTGAAGTTGATTCCTCTTCCCATTATCCCTGACGATTGGCCATTATAAGAGTGGAATCTAAGATGATTAAAACTAGATTCAAGATGACTAAAGGCCTTTGAGGCTAATAGAGATGAACAACGGTTGCAGGATTTGGCTAAAGGAGAGGACTAATGGGTGGCAGAATTTGAGGGGCTGCCACAAAGAAGAATGGGGGTCAACTTATTTCCCAAAAGCACCAGAAGGCAAGATAAGGAACAACGGATGGAAACCAATCAAGGAGAGAAGCAACCTGGAATTAAAGAGAAACTTCCTAACAGTTTGGACAATTAACCAGTGGAACAGCTTGCCTCCAGAAATTGTGGGTGCTCCATCACTGGAGGTTTTTAAGAAGAGACTGGACAGTCGCCTGTCTGAAATGATATAAGGTCTCCTGCTTGAGCAGGGGACTGGACTAGAAGACCTCCAAGGTCCCTTTCAGATCTATTCTGATTGATTTATCAAGGAGAGAGAAGCAACCTGGAATTCAGGAGAAACTTCCTGACAGTGAAAACAACGGTTTGCCTCCAGAAGTTGTGGGTGCTTCATCTCTGGAGGTGTTTAATAAGAGACCAGACAGTCACCTGAGTGAAATGATATATGAGGTTGGACTAGAAGACCTCCAAGGTCCCTTCCGGATCTATTCTGAATCAAGGTGAATCAAGACTCTAACTGGAAATCTTAGGGACCTGCTATGTTTAATTGTTTGACTCTTCCAGGAGAACGAGAAAGTGGGATGGCAAACTCCCTCGCACACAAGTAAACAACTGCGCAAATAATATGTGCCAATTTTGCAGAGCCCCATCGCTAAGTGAACGTTTGGGCAGGAAACTGTTAGGAGTGTATGTACTTGAGTCTCTTCCCCCCCCAACTTCACCCTTTAACTAGTTCTGTAATATATTTTGGGCTGCCTCTAGGCTACAGCTCCGAAAGAAATGACGGTTCCGTCTAACCCAATGTTATGTAAGCGTGCACATAATTGTTGAAATTTTGAACTACTTACTTTCCTTGCCCCGCTAGGAGGGAAAGTACGTCTGTCCATTAAGTCAGAGCAATTGTAGAGAGAATCGATGCAGGCGTTTTCCAGAATCTGTTGCCTGATTTACTAATTGCCCTGTATTGTTACACTTTCCTGTCGGACTTTAGGAGGAAAGGTTGCTTCCTAATTAGCAGCTGAAGCTGCGCCCTGCCGGAAGATTCTCCGTTATTTTATAAAAGATTTGGAGCAGACTTGCCCTGGCTTAGAATATTGACGCCCTGATTATTGATACCAAAGAGATGATGGCGGGAACTGTTTATACATCCTTCCCTGCTAAGGTGAGCTTGTAGGCCAGACATGTCAAACACAAGGCCCGGGGGCCAGATCTGGCCCGTGAAGTGGTTTCATGCGGCCCGTGAAGCCATCCTGGAAACAGTGAGGGAATGGCCCCCACTGCCTTGGCCCTGGCCCAGACACCCTCCTTCTGCCAGAGACCCCCAGATCTGGCCCACTCCTGCCCAGGCCCCCATAGGCACCCTTGATGAGAACTATGTAGAGCTGGCCATGCCCACCCAGTAGGCCATACGTACTTTAGCCAAGCCCACCCAGTAGGCCATGCCCACCCTGGCCATACCCACCCGGCCCCCTGAGGGCAACCGCGATGCTGATGTGGCCCTCAATGAAATTGAGTTTGACACCCCTGTTGTAGGCCATTGCCATCCAACGCAACTGAACAGCATCCTTCGTTTAGACGGGAACGGCTATTTCTAAGCTAGGTTGCGGATGATGCGCTGCTGTGCTTCTATTTAGGAATTGGTGTCTTTGTTTCAGGGAGAATATTGAATCTCCGCGCAGTAGAGAAGGTTTATGATTTTGAAAACTCTACCTTCGCATGCTTGTTCAGTTATAAAACTGTGCCAAGCAAGGGGACCCCAGCATCTCTCTCTCTCCCTCCCTCTCTCCTTTCCACCTTCCTTTTCCTCTCCCCCTCCCCCCTCTCTCTCCCTCTCTCTCCCTCTTCTACATCTCTTCCTCTCCCTCTCCCCCTCTCCCTCTCTCTCTTTCTCTCTCCCTCTCTCTTTCTCTCTCCCCCTCTCCTTCTCTTCCCCTCTTCCTTTTCCTCTCTCCCTTCCTCTCCCTCTCTCCCTCTCCCCCTCTTCTTCTTCCTCTCCCTCTCCCTCTCTCCCTTTCTCTCTCCCTCTCTCTTTCCCTCTGTCTCTCCCTCTCTCCCTTCTTCTTCTACATCTCTCCCTCTCCCTCCCTCCCTCTCTCTCTCTCCCTTTCCCTTTCCTCTTCTCTCACTCTCAGAAACACACACCAACACACACATGCGTACTTGAATGCCCCCTTATAGGTAACTTTTAAATAAAGTTTTAATTGTTCATATCTACTAGTTCTCTGAATAAATGAGACACACCATGTAACCCACACATTTTCCCCAAATCAAAGTTGCTATGCTTTCTTTGATACCAAAAATGTGATAATCTCAAACATTACAAAACTCTAAATTACCCCTTTTGAGTGGTAGCAGTGAGATTAGAATGTAGATTTCTTTATCCCACAATGAACTCAGTTTTGTCACACTGGGCATATTAAAAAGTCTAACTCTATTTATTATTTAATCAAGACATTATGGAGAAGAGAATTTGTATTAATGGATGTAGGCGGGGGCTAGAATTACATACACTGAACAAAGAGCTGCTCATTTAGGACCATTTCTTTTTTTCTTTTCTTTTTTCAGTTTGTATTTTAATGTTTCAAATAAAATAAAAAAATAGGAAAAAAATAAAACTAGAAGTTTATTGTGATTTCATTGAGCTGATAACTTTTATTTGCAAGCTATACACTAGACAAACTTTAAATATTGGCTTTCTGTTTTAATGTATATCATATTTACAATGCCTGTCAAGGAAGGAAGGAAGGGAGGGAGGGAGGGAGGGGAGGGGAGGGAAGGGGAGGGGAGAAGAGATGAGATATAAGGATCTGTCTCAACTAGATCTCCCAAGAAAGCAGAACTCTTGAAACAAGCATTGTTTCAAAAGGAACTTTTATTGAGAGTTAGTGATAGCAGTAAAGCAAAGCAAGGTCTGAAGAATTCATGTGCAAAAGGTTACATTATAATGTCCAATCAGGACTCCTCCCCACAGCGTCCAACCATCTGGTTGAATCCAGCCAATCCATAGGTGCTAGGATGTTTTGAGAAGTTGGTGATTTAGCACCCATCTCAAGGTCAGTCTCAGTCTTCGTTTTCCAACAGTCCCAGGCTCCGTCGTCTGGAGATAAGGCAGATGCTTTCAAGGCACATTCCTTTGTAATGAAGGGAGGATGTTTCAAAGAGGACAGAGCAGAGTAAAACAAATACATCCCCCCAACCAAACAGCCCCCCTCTCACCAGGGATGGCAGATCCTGAAAATGAATACACAAGCAAAGCAATAATATGCAGGCAAATAGATTGGAGGGGTCTGACAGGAGAGGAGAGGAGAGGAGAGGAGAGGAGAGGAGAGGAGAGGAGAGGAGAGGAGAGGAGAGGAGAGGAGAGGAGAGGAGAGGAGAGAAGGAAGGAAGGAAGGAAAGAAGGAAGGAAAGGAGAGAGGGAGGGAGGAAGGAAGGAAGGAAGGAGAGGAGAAAGGAAGGAAGGAAGGAAAGGAGAGAGGGAGGAAGGAAGGAAGGAAGGAAGGACGGAAGGAAGGAAGGAAGGAAGGAAGGAAAGGAGAAAGGGAGATAGAGAGGGAAGGAAGGAAAGGAAGGAAGGAAGGGGACAAGCCATGTTCTTCGAACATTTCAAATTAAATAGTTTACTAGCAATTAAAAAAAAAAAGACAGCTGATTTTTTTAAAGTAAAAGGGCAGAGACCAGGGAACCATCTTGAGTGTGTGTGTTTGTTTATCTTTCTTTCTTTCTTTCTTTCTTTCTTTCTTTCTTTCTTTCTTTCTTTCTTTCTTTCTTTCTTTCTTTTTTTTTAAAAAAAAGATTTTTGAAACTGACTCACATTAAGGGAAATCTTCAGTAACACCAACAAGATGTAATTCTAGCATCCATTTCTTCTACCGCGCCTGAGGCTTAATAGCAGGAAATTCCTATAGAGCAGGGTAGTCTAAGTTAAGAATAAATGGGGAAAAAAGTGGTTCTGGGCTTTTAGAAGTTTCAGTAGAAAGCTACCTCGCTTTGAGCAGTTTCCTTACATCTCTAGCACGTTCGTCCCATTGATCTTCCCTTCTATCCTCCTAGGAGTTCCTTCTTGTTATCTCAGCACCAAACCTTCTCGGAGGGACTTCAGCTGACTTTTTATCTACCACAGATTTTCATCAGGGTGACCTTCTCATTAGTGATAAAACCAATGTTTACTTTCTTCTTTCTCTTACCTCTCTCTCTCTCTCTCTCTCTACATATATATATATATATATATATATATATATATATATATATATATATATATAACAATATTTCTAGATCTCTAAGACACTCAGCTGGAAGAAAGCCTTCAGTCAGTCTTTAGAAGAATTTGAAGGGGAAAAATCTCGATAGATATATAGATACAGATATAGATGTAGACGTACTTAAAATTGAGAAAGGGAAGCTTTACAACACTGAATGCCTGGAGAGATGAAAAGCTAGGCAGCTATTCAAGCCATCTCAATATTCCTTTGTTGGCTAGAAAGTTTAAAGAAAGAAATAATTGGCTTCTTCGTGCCTATTAGAAAGCTGTCGATCCTATCTAGTGGGTATTATAAAAAAAGGTAAAGGTTCCCCCGCACATGCGTGCTAGTCGTTTCCGACTCTAGGGGCCGGGGCTCATCTCCGTTTCAAAGCCGAAGAGCCAGCGCTTGTCCGAGGACGTCTCTGTGGTCATGTGGCCGGCATGACTAGACACCAAAGGCGCACGGAACGTTGTTCCCTTCCCACCGTAGTGGTCCCTATTTTTCTACTTGCATTTTTACGTGCTTTCGAACTGCTAGGTTGGCAGAAACTGGGATGAGTAACAGGCGCTCACTCTGCTACACAGCACTCGGGATTCAACCCGCCAAACTGACGACCTTCTGATCGACCTGTTCAGCATTTTAACCCACTGAGCCACTGCATCCCTTAGTAGGTACTATAGAGGGGTGTAAAAATCCAGACAAGCCCAAGATGTCAGCAAACAACGATTCCTCGATGCCCTGATGTCACCTGGACTTTTGCAGCCCACATATACTATATTTCACCTGTTTTTAAGAAGGAGGCTTGGACAGGGATCTTTGCCCCATTTCAATTGTACAAGTGCAAAAACAATTAAATAATTCTTGCGTTGCAGCAGAAACCATGTTGGGTCTGGAAAAAAATCATAATTAGAATTGAAAAGAGATATAACAACAACAACAACAACAACAACAACAACAAATAACAATGGCAACGATGATGATGATGATGTTGGAAGGGACCTTGGAGGTCATCTAGTCCATCCCCCTTCTCAGGCAGGAAACCCTATATTCATGGTGGCGAACCTATGGCACGCGTGCCACAGGTGGCATGCAGAGCCCTCTCTGTGGGCATGCATGCCATTGCCCTAGTCCTAGGCCACAGGTCGGCATCCCGTGGCTCCGGAGCCACATACAGCTCTTTGAGCCATCTCCTGCAGCTCCCAGTTGCCCGGTGTGCGTGCAGCTCTTCGAACAGCAGTGGTGCGCACGCACCTCTCAAAATGAAGAGTGCCACCACCCATTCCAAGAGGTGCGCGCGCACCTTTCCGAAGGGCGGAGGTACGTGCGCACCTCTCCAAACCGCCACCATCCCGTTCAGAGACCTGCCGCGTTCGTTCATGTTTGACGGTCATTCTAATGAAGCATCATACACATGTCCCATGCCTGTCTGTAGTCACGCACCCACACGCGTGTCGCGAGATCACGAGGGGAGAAGGGGAAAATCTGGGGAGGATTCGAGTGGGGCTGCCAACTGCTGCCGCCACCACCGCCACCCGTGAGCAGGTAAGCTTTCACCTGGCGCGCTCCCCCCCTCCCCGGGTCTAGGGGCTCGGATGTCCGTGCACGTGCGTGCGGAGGCGACAGTCCCCGCAGGCAGGCTGCGCTGAGCATTACCCAGTTGCCATAGAAACCAGCAAAAAAGAGGTTGGCGGCCTGGCTGGTCAGAGAAGGAGGAGGTGTGGGAGAGGGGGGCGATTTGCCCGCAGTCTTTGCGAAGTAGCAGTTTTAGCCGCAGCTTCGCCGGAAGAAACCGACGGGCCCGCTAAAGCGCTTGGCGATCTTTGAGTGTGGGGAGGTGGGGTGAAGAAACCCAACACCGCCTCTGGTCCGGTTTCTTGGGCTCTCTCTCTCTCGAGGGGGGGACCATCTCGCTGTGCCTCCCACTCTAAGGACCAGCTGGGCAGAGCCACGCAGGTAAGCCCTCCTCCCTCCCTGGTAAAAAAAAGGAAATGCAGCAAGGGCGTGCCTGGGGCGGACCTTCGGCATCTTCCCTCTTGTTCCTCCCCCCCGACCATCCCCCACTCCCAGTGGATCAAGGCTGGAAAGGAGGGAGCCACAGTCTGGAAGTCGTGTAAGGAATAAAGGCGCGTCTGAGAGACAGTCGGGGGTCCTGTAGTGGGAAACTTGTTGTGCTTCATAAGTGCTTGTCCCCTACTTTCTTCCGATCGTTGCAGCGTTGTTGTTAAGTAATAGTGCTGCTAATGTTATTATCCCATTCCTCCTGGCATTGCACTTGGCCTGGGCTGCATCCCGCAACGAGCAGGTGTGTCTTGCTCTGACAAGAATCTGGGCTGAAATGAGTTTGGACTACAACACTGTCCCCTGATGAGGAAGGAGAGGGGAGTGTGTGGCCGAAGGGGTTGTTTCTTTCCACCCTACATATAGACTTTGATTGATTGATTCGATGGCTGCAGACTGGCTGCCTGTGTGGGGCAAACAGGCAAACAAAATCACCTGCCTCTGGGTATTTTCCAACTGTGGTGACACAGTGAGACTGACCTTTCAGGCTTTAGGTGTCTGTCTGCACCATTCTCTCTTGAGGAGAAATTGCATCGCTTTTTTATGGTGGTTCGGAGACCCGCCGCCGTCCCGTTGGGAGACCTGTTGCATTTGTCAAACATGGACGAACGTGGCAGCTGTGCAAATGGGACGGTGGTGGTTTGAAGAGGTGCCGCCGCCATCCCGTTTGCACAGCTGCCGCGTTCGTCCATGTTTGACAAGCGCAGCAGGTCTCCCAATGGGACGGCGGCAGCTTGGAGAGCTGCACGCGTACTCTCCAAACTGCCACCGTCCCGTTTGCAGAGCTGCCACGTTCGTCCATGTTTGACGAGCACGGCAGGTCTCCCAACGGGACAGCGGTGGCTTGAAGAGGTGTGCGCGTACTCTCCAAACTGCCGCCATCCTGTTTGCAGAGCTGCCACGTTCGTCCATGTTTGACGAGCACGGCAGGTCTCCCAACACGACGGTGGCGGCTTGGAGAGGTGCGCGCATACTCTCCAAACTGCCGCCGTCCCATTTGCAGAGCTGCCACGTTCGTCCATGTTTGACGAACGTGGCAGCTTTCCAAACGGACGGCGCGCACCTCTCCAAAGGGGAGACCCGTCACCGCACAGGTGCCTCCCATTTTGTGCATGCGCAAAATGTTTTTGCGCATGCGCGTGAGTGGACGCACGCACGTGCACTTTTTGCGGCTCCCACTTTTTTGTTTGTGTGATGGAACCGGTTCTGAGTGGCTCTTTTCCTTTTTCCGGTTGCCAACCCCTGTCCTAGGCCTTCAGCTGGGTTTTATAAAACCTTTTTGCTTTAGACCTCCACCACTGTGTGCAAAAAAAAAAAAAAAGGTTTAATCAATCGATCAATTTCAACTTCTTGCTGGAAAAAAAAAGATCTCGCAAAGTTGGAATTGATTGATTGAACTTTTTAGTTTAACCCATTAGTTCAATCTGCTGTTACCACCACAGCCATGCCCACCCAATGGGCTATCCCCATCCGGCACCTGATGATATATAAGTGGGTTTTGGGTTGCAGTTTGGGCACTCAGTGTCTAAAAGTTTCGCCTTCACTGCCCTATACTATTTCAGACAAATGGCTGTCCAGTCTTTCTTAAAAGCCTCTAGTGATGGAGCACCCACAGCTTCTGGAGGCAGGTTGTTCCACTGGTTAATTGTTCTAACTGCCAGGAAATTTCTATTCTATCTCTGTTCAATTTCCATCAATTGGTTCTCCTCTTGCCTTCTGGTGCTTTGCTTGAGCCTTAATGTCCAAACCACCAAAAGCTTCTTCTCCAGGTCTACAGAAGGTTATTAATGCTTCTGTACTCATGCTGCTTTCCCCAGATTTCTGTTCAATGTTTCTTCATGAAATGAAAGTGGACCTATCCAGATCCAAGATATATATAGGTTACTTGCATTAGTGTTATTGAATCTTGAAGTGTGTGTGTGTGTGTGTGTTTGTGTGTGTGTGTGTGTGGTAGAGACGTGGTGGCTCAGTGGGTTAAGATGCTGAGCTTGTCGATCAGAAGGTCGGCAGTTTGGCAGATTGAATCCCAAGTGCCGCCTAACAGAGTGAGTGCCTGTTACTCGTCCCAGCTTCTGCCAACCTAGCAGTTCGAAAGCACGTAAAAATACAAGTAGAAAAATAGGGACCACTCCGGTGAGAAGGTAACAGCGTTCCATGCGCCTTTGGCATCCAATCATACTGGCCACATGACCACAGAGACGTCCTCGGACAAGCGCTGGCTCTTCGGCTTTGAAACGGAGATGAGCACCGGCCCCTAGAGTCGGAAACGACAAGCACGCATGTGCGGGGGAACCTTTACCTTTACGTGTGTGTGTGTGTGTGTGTGTGTGTGTGTGTGTGGTGTGTGTGTGTTCAATCAAGAGAGTTAGAATCAAGGTCATGTGAAATATTAATACCACTTTACAATACCTTGGTAAAGCCACACTTGGAATAATGCAATAATGCATCCTGTTTTGCTCACCACGATGTAAAAAAGATGTTGAGACTCTGGAAATAGTGCAGAGAAGAGCAACAAAGATGATCAGGGGACTGGAGGCTAAAACATACAAGGAACGGTTGCTAGAATTGGGTATGTCTAGTTTAATGAAGAGAAGGACCAGCGGTGACATGATAGCAGTCTTCCAACATCTCAGGGGCTGCCACAGAGAAGAGGGGAGTCAACCTATTCTCCAAAGCACCTGAAAGCAGGACAAGAAGCAATGGATGGAAACTAATCAAGGAGAGAAGCAACTTAGAACTAAGGAGAAAATTTCTGACCATTAGAAAAGTTAATCAGTGGAAGAATTTGTATATCTTTATGTTTGTGTGTGTAATGGCGCCCAAATTAAGCTTGTCACTGTCTACCAATCAAAGTTTTTTTTTTTTTTAAAAAAAAGAAGGGAAATATATATTAATATTGAGAAAAAGATTACCAGTTAAATAGGTGTCCTATACTATTTCACACATGCACACACATAAATCAGGAATATTTTCTTGTCATCCAGTTATTTATAAACTACGCTGTAGCTTATTTTTTATGACTTTGTCATATAGCTTACTGGAGACTTCATGTTTATGGAGTGACTTGCACATTCTGCTTTGCATTGATAAATCATATTGCCCATGGAAATCCTAACAAGATACAGTGATATAATGTACACCTATATGCACACAGCAATATATATAGCAGTTGGTTTAAAACTCGGCTTCATCTTTCTGTAGTTTAAAAACAGGAGGCAGAGATCCTAAGTGAGAAATAACAGAATAACACAGTTGGAAGGGACCCTGGAGGTCTTCTAGTCCAACCCCATGCTCAAGCAGGAAACCATATACCATTTCAGACAAATGGTTGTCCATTCCCTTCTTAAAAAACCTCCACTGATGGAGCACCCACAACTTCTA
>JAKJMR010017649.1:219334-229420 GCA_024449315.1 Daboia siamensis
ATAATAATAATAATAATAATAATAATAATAATAATAATAATAATAATTTTTTTGCCTTCACACCACAAACTCCCATGGATTAATTTTGGTTGAAAACTAGTGATTGGTCTAAAGCTGAGATATTCTCAGTTAGCAACACAGATACCCAAATGATGAAACATCACAAAGGAATGTTGGCAATGCAATATTTCAACGCATGTTTCTACATTTGTCCTTCTTCTGGGTCCCCATGCCCAAAGTTGTGCAATAAAAGCCTCGGTTCCATGCCTAATAGATGGAAAAAATAATCAACAGAAAAGGCACAGCCACACTCCTCTTTGCATTAATGATTCATCTGTGGAGATGGTTACCAGCATCAAATTCCAGGGTGTTGCAGCTGACAAGTAGGCTGGCTTGGTTGCTCAACAGTGAGAAACTGGTGAAGTGGGCACAGCAGCGCCTGCATTTTCTGTGTCACATGAGAAAAGCACATCTTCCTTCTGGGGAGAGGCTCCATGGTATCCGAAGCAGAACATCCAGATTCAGCCACAGTTTCGTTCCATACAATATTAACGTTCTGAACTCTAAAGCTTCCTCCTTCCATTATGTAGGTGGACAGTGATTAATATTTATATCTTACTTATATCTAAGGTTGTAGGTCTACACATAGGTTGTATAAGGTATGTTTTAAATGTGTGCTATGTAAGTAACAAAAGGGACGTGGTGGCTCAGTGGGTTAGGACGCTGAGCTTGTCGATCAGATGATCTTCAGTTTGGCGGGTCGAATCCCGAGTGCCGCGTAACAGAATGAGTGCCTGTTACTCGTCCCAGCTTCTGCCAACCTAGCAGTTCAAAAGCACGGAAAAATGCAAGTAGAAAAATAGGGACCACTACGGTGGGAAGGTAACAGCGTTCCATGCGCCTTTGCCGGCCACATGACCACGGAGACATCCTCGGACAAGCGCTGGCTCTTCAGCTTTGAAACGGAGATGAGCACCGGCCCCTAGAGTTGGAAATGACTAGCACGCATGTGCGGGGGAACCTTTACCTTTACCTATGTAAGTAACACTTGAGAGCAAGCAACTAATTTTCATTTTTAATGTGTGCTGTTCTGCCCGCAGGGAAAAATGACAAAAAAAGGTTATCTATCTATTCTCTTCTCCATTTCAAGTCCATTGAGCCAGCTCTGTCCAAAGACAATTTCTATGGTTATGTGGCCAGCATTACATCACACAGCACTGTTACCTTCCCACCACAGTGGTACCTGTTTATCTACTTGCCTTTGCATGCTTTTGAACTGCTAGAATTACAGCAGCTGGACCAAATAACAGGAGCTCCCTCTGTTTTCAAACTTGGGCTGCTGGCTTTCCAGCTGACAAGCCCAGTGTCTTAACTGCGAGGCCCCTGGGCTACCCCGTGTGCATTTGACAGTCCTTGAAATATCTGTAACACTAATTAAAGATAAAGGTAAAGGTTCCCCCGCACATGCGTGCTAGTCGTTTCCAAGTCCAGGGCCCGGTGCTCATCTCCGTTTCAAAGCCAAAGAGCCAGCGCTTGTCCGAGGACGTCTCCGTGGTCATGTGGCTGGCATGACTAGACGCCAAAGGCGCATGGAACGCTGTTACCTTCCCACTGTAGTGGTCCCTATTTTTCTACTTGCATTTTTACGTGCTTTCAAACTGCTAGGTTGGCAGAAGCTGGGACGAGTAACAGGCGCTCACTCTGTTACGTGGCACTCGGGATTCGACCCGCCAAACTGCTTACCTTCTGATGGACAAGCTCAGCATCCTAACCCACTGAGCCACCGTGTCCCACTAATTACTAAGAAGTAATTAATTATTACCAGAGTTCATTTTTTAAAAATATTTCTCATAGCTTTGCTCTCTTACTAGGCCTAGAATGTACCATTATCTATTTCTGAACATTAATAGATGTAAGCCTGACAAACATTACCATTTCTGGATGTGATACATGTCCATTTTATTGCATGAGCTGAAGTACAGTCGAGGTAGTTGAACACGAGGGCTATTGTACTGCATGATTTCTCATGATCATAATTCTGAGTCAGCATGTTGCCCCCAACAATCTGGGTTCTCATTTTGCTGACCTTGGAAGGATGGAAGGCTGAGTCAACTTTGAGCTAGTCAGGATCGAACTCCTGGTAGTGGGATTTTTTTTTTTAATAGCAGTAGCATTAGCTCTTAGGCTTATATACCACTTTACAGTGCTTTGCAGCCCTCTCTAAGCAATTTACAGAGTCAGCATCTTCCCCCCCCCCAACAATCTGGGTCTGCATTTTACCAACCTGGGAAGGATGGAAGTCTGAGTCAGCCTTGATCCAGTGAGAATCGAACTTCCGAACTGCGGGCAGCTGGGAATCAGTAGAAGTAGCCTGCAGTACTGAATTCTACCTGCTGTGCCACCAGGGCTCTTAAGCTTTACAATTGCTACTGAAATTGAGCCTGAGTTTTACAAGATTCTGTCTCTATATATTGTTTTGTTTTCCATGATTTTGAAAAGAGTTTCGTTTGGTTCTGAGCTTAAAAATAACTCTGGAAGAACTGTGTTTTATTTTAAGCTCAGAACAATTAAAATGTCCTCTTTCAAGACTGGAACAACTCATTTCTAACAGGCTCTATGAGGTTGGGATATTCAGAATGTTAAAACTGAAATCAATTGTTCCCCATATTAGTAAATTGCAAATCTGTTTAGCTTTCTGAATGTCAGCTCAGCAGAGCCAATTGTAAAGATGATCTCATAAATATTTAGAAGACAAAACTTATTTTATTTTATTTTACATTATTGTGTATTTAAAATTAGTTAAAATAGGTCTCTGGTTTCTTTGTCTAAAATGGTATAAGGTGTCTTACTTGAGTAGGGGGTTGGATTCTAAGACCTCCATGGTCCTTTCCAACTCTGATTCTATTCTATTCCTATTCTATTCTATTCTATTCTATTCTATTCTATTCTATTCTATTCTATTCTATTCTATTCTATTCTATTCTATTCCATTCCATTCTATTCTATTCTATTCTATTCTATTCTATTCTATTCCATTCCATTCCATTCCATTCCATTCTATTCTATTCTATTCTATTCTATTCTATTCTATTCTATTCTATTCTATTCTATTGGTTAAAGAATACATAAATGGCTTAAACACATAAATAAATCTGATATCTACCTTTAACTCAATTTAGCCCAATATTTATCATTCAAAGATGTGTCTCAATATCCTCAAGGGATTTTTTTTTTCTGGATCATAATCAACTGTCACTCAGGTTTTGGAACTAGCTTTTATACCAAGATAGATCTGCCTGCTAAAGATCAGACAACTGCTATCAAAGGAATTATCCTTGGTTACACTGCTATAAGCTGTCAGCATAAAATATTCTGAAGACAGCAAAATCACCAAACTTTGGGGACCAGATAGGATCTTTTTATCAGCTATTATTATTATTTTTAATTTATACTTATCATCCAAGAAAGCAATTTGATTTGGCTGAAATGTTTGCAACATAGAGATTGATGGAAAGATGCTGATGTTCAATAACTAAAGTGATTATTTAATTTTAATTCTTTTTTTTTCAATGTAGGCTGAGACTTTGCAGGTTGGACATCAGAAAGAATAAGAAGGAACTAAAAATTACAGTTAAAGGAGAAGAATGCTTAAAGTTGACTTATTAAGACTGAATGAAGCAAAATGTCTTAACATTGATCAAATTGCAGCGTTTTTTGAACAACGAAAAGAAGTTAATTTTAAGAGTGTCTGCCTCTATCAATAGACTGTAACATAATGTGATGTATGTAATGTATATGCATTGTAATGTATATGTAGTGGATATGTAATGGAAGAAGAACATGCTTTGTTGAACATGACTGAGACTTTCTCAAAGTGCATTAAAAAATGACCAGCTACAGGACTGATCTGTTTTTTTAAAAAAAAAATGCTATCAAGGACATACAAAATAAACCAGTTGTTAATAATTAAAGTGGATATAGAAATAACAAAAAAGAAGTGTTTTGGACAATTTTATTACATTGGATTTACAAAAGAGGCCTATTAAGGTTTTGAAGATTTTTTTTTTTGAGAGGGGAAAACAGAAGAATCAAAAGAAATAAAGTTCTAGGAGATTATTTAAAGGTACTAAAAGATCAAGATTTTGAAAAAAATAAAAGGAAGGAATATAAAGTTGGTTGATTTGATCTAGGTTAAAATAAATATATTTTATCTGAAATGTTTCAGAAGCTTTGTTTCTCTGTCCTGCAGAACCAATCTACTGCTAACTTGAAACTTGAAACTCCCTATGCCCCGAATTTTCCATATAGCTCAATATAGAGGCATTTAACAGGGAAGAAGTAAAATAATGAAAATACTCTTGGATATAAGCTCCACCCATTTTCCAGGGACACCTTGATATAATAATAATAATAATAATAATAATAATAATAATAATAATAATAATAATAATAATAATAATAATAATAATAATAAAGTTGGAAGGGACCTTGGAGGTCATCTAGTCCAACCCCCTGCTCAGGCAGGAAACCTTATACCATTTCAGACAAATGGCTGTCCAGTCTCTTCTTAAAAACTTCCAGTGTTGGAGCATTCACCGCTTCTGGAGGCAGGTTGTTCCACTGGTTAATTGTTCTCACTGTCAGGAAGTTTCTCCTTAGTTCTAGGTTGGGTCTCTCCTTGACTAGTTTCCATCTGTTGCTTCTTGTCCTGCTTTCAGGTGCTTTGGAGAAGAGCTTGACTCCTTCTTCTTTGGGGCAGCCCCTGAGATATTGGAACACTGCTATCATGTCACCCCTCACTCTTCTCTTCGTTAAACTACACATACCCAATTCCAGCAACCGTTGCCTATATGTTTTGGCCACCAGCCCCCTGATCATCTTTGTTGCTCTTCTCTGTACCCTTTCTAGAGTCTCGACATCTTTTTTTACATCGTAGTGACCAAAACTGGATGCAGTATTTCCAGGTGTGGCCTTACCTAAAGTGGTATAAAAAGAGTAGAATGTCTATCTCCTTTCATTGTTTTGGTGCAAGTTTTGAAGTCTGTGGAGGTTTGTGGTCCAGTCAGAACTAAAACACTTTCACAGCTGTGGGTTTGTTTCAACTTTTACTACTTTTTCTTTCACTGTCAGCCCCTTGTGCTTCAGCTTTCATTCCAATCCATTTACAAGCAAACTTTGTGTGGTCCCGTCCATTTGATTTGGCTGCAGAGAAGAAAAGCAACACGCAGGAATCAGTGGACACACTTTGCATTGCAAAACAACTAGACACAAATGTAGTTTGTTTGTTTTTTTCTTCCCCTGTGCCATGACATCTAATTTCCATGGCACTGTCTTAGGCCTTAGGCAGACCCATGTAGTAGGCCGCATTGCTATTATCCTTCTCATTTTTCTTATCTACTCATTTCTCATCTTTTCTAATTTTCTCTTTTTTTTCCTACTACCTTCTCCTGCTGATATCTTATGATTATCACTTGTTGTTGGTATTTCAAGATTTGGGATTGTATTTTATGATTTAGGATGTATGACTTATCACTTTTTGTTTGTATGAACACTGAAAGCTTATACAGTGGGGACAAATTCTTTGTGTGTCTAATCACAATTGGCCAATAAAGAATTCTATTCTATTCTATTCTATTCTATTCTATTCTATTCTATTCTATTCTATTCTATTCTATTCTATTCTATTCATTCTGAATTCTATTCTATTCTATTCTACTCTACTCTACTCTATTCATTCTGAATTCTATTCTATTCTATTCTATTCTATTCTATTCTATTCTATTCTATTCTGTTCTACCACAGTTCGATTTTTATGTCCAAATATGGAACTGCTGTGGTCCAACTTTTCACCATAATTTTATAAACCAGTTACCTAGTTCCAGATTGCAAAAGGACCATCTCTGTGTAACACTTTTCCTTCCTTCTCAAATCTGTTCCATTAGTTACCACATTAATCTACAGAGTCCAAAAATTCTCTTTGCGGTACCTCCTATTAACCTGCCAAGGATTTTGACAAACACCTTTGATCAGTTTCCTCAACAAAAGTTCCTTTATGAAACAAAGTCTATAGAATCAAGAACAGATTAGAAATCGCTTCACACAATGCTGGGATTTTCATGGTTCCATCCATTCCAAACCATCTTTGTCAGGACTGGCACTTTTTAATGTGTTCATAAATCACCTGCTTTTAGGAGTCTTTGGCTGGCATCATACCACGATGCTTAAATTAAAAAGAAACAGGAAAAGGTTCCAGGAAGATATTTCCTAGCCAGCATTAAAATTTTAAATGCAGTTCACTGCATGCAGTTATTAACATGTATTGGGAAAAAAGATTCCTAATTTCACACATTTGGTAATGGGTTCAAAGCTGATGTTAAACAGAAAAATATTTTTTTAAAAAAAAATCATGAGATCGTTCTGCATGGCACACAAAATAATCTACTGGTGCTGAGGATGGGGTTAGGGAGGTAGACAATATCTATGTGGTTGATCATTTGAAAAGGAAGCAGAAATAAAAGTAGCAGTATTAGAACACCCTGTTGTAATTTTTTGAAGGTTGCAATTCTAAAAAGATATTATAACGTTGGAGATGGTCAACCCAAAATGGTTTCTTTCCCAATGAGAAATATCTCCCCCTATCTCTCAAAGTGAAGGGGCATAGCAATGATAGAGAGTGATTAAATAAACCAACTTTATCTTTCCTTCACAGCAGGAATGTAGAATAATTATGATCTTCATTAGAACAGAGCAGAATAGAAAATATGGAATGGAGTAGAGTAGAATAGAGTAGAATAGAATAGAATAGAATAGAATAGAATAGAATAGAATAGAATATATGGGATGGGATGGGATGGGATGGGATGGGATAGAATAGAATGGGATAGAATGGGATAGAATAGAATAGAATAGAATAGAATAGAATAGAATAGAATAGAATATATGGGATGGGATGGGATGGGATGGGATGGGATAGAATAGAATAGAATAGAATAGAATAGAATAGAATAGAATAGAATAGGAGTTGGAAGGGACCTTGGAGGTCTTCTAGTCCATCCCACTGCTCAGGCAGAAAACCCTATACCATTTCAGACAAATCGCTGTCCAATCTCTTTTTAAAAACTTCCAGGGTTGGAGCATTCACAACCTCTGGAGGCAGGTTGTTCCACTGGATATTTCTTTGATCTCTTCAAAGTAGTCTCACCTGGCCCTCTACCTTTTCTGTGCTGACCCAGAAGCCTTTCCAAAAGTTTGAGCCTCAGGCTTGGAGAAATATTGGTTCTTCCTAGAACTTGTTACAGAGCCACGATAGGTTTAAAGTATCCGATTATCTCTGAATTTGGAGATGGACACCTTGCCAGTTAACACTTGCTGAGAGGGGAAAATTTCACCTTTGTGCTGTTATCTCCTATTCTCCAATAACTCCAGACAATATTCTGGGGGAAGGGTTGTAATAAATAAAATGTATTGAAAAACTTTTTAATAAAAAAAAAAAAAAGAAATAATTGGGTAGGCTTGCTGTTTAAAAGAGTTCATATGAACTACAAACGCCCTATCAAAGAAACCACGATGAATTGGCCAGTTTGTGTGAGGTGTGATCTGGAAGAAATTAAGTTGTTCACACATCTGAAGCCAGCTCCTTGAACCAATTGTTCCTACCTCTTTTCTTGGCAGTTAGGATTCTTTCTTAATTTTACGGTTCGTCTATTAATGTTCTATTTTGAGCGTCTATCTTCAATGCTCTGTAAGAAAGCAAATTGTTCTTTCAACCTGCTTTTTTCCTTGTCTTTGGTTTTTGGGTGGTTTTTTTTTTTTCTTTTCTGAAACTTGTTATTTGATAAATTCAGCTACAAATTAGAAGAAAGGTAAGGTAAAAGGTTCCCCCGCACATGCGTGCTAGTCGTTTCCGACTCTAGGGGCCGGTGCTCATCTCCGTTTGAAAGCCGAAGAGCCAGCGCTTGTCCGAGGACGTCTCCGTGGTCATGTGGCCGGCATGAATAGATGCCAAAGGCGCCCGGAACGCTGTTACCTTCCCACCGTAGTGGTCCCTATTTTTCTACTTGCGTTTTTACGTGCTTTCGAACTGCTAGGTTGGCAGAAGCTGGGACGAGTAACAGGCACTCACTCTGTTACGCGGCACTCGGGATTTGACCCGCCAAACTGCCGACCTTCTGATTGACAAACTCAGCATCCTAACCCACTGATCCACTGCGTCCCTTTTTTAGAAAAAAGGTATATGGTGTGTTTTATTTATTTTTTCTTTGAAGAACAAAACAACAAGTCTCATTATCTCCTTGAGTAGCTTTTTAAGATAACACACTTATTTTTCCATAAGTCGTTTATAAAAGTTTCTTATTAACAACCTCATGAGATGTGTTATGAAGTTATTGTTCTTGTTAGATTATAATCAACCAATGGAATTACTGAATGCAATAGATGCCACTCGTTAGGAATAAGATCCATTACCTAGTGATAAGAAAAAGGAGAAAAAATGAATTTGATCATGGATACATGCATAAGATTAAGAATAAGAAAACATTTGCTTCCGTATGGAAAATATTCATGAGCAAATTCTTGACAATTAAATGAACTTTACCCGTTGTAGTAAAGACTGCATGCTATCCTTCGCTGGAATCTTACTTTTTCTGTGAAAAACACAACACAAGGAACAATTGACATCCAAAGAGGCAAGTTTATTACATCATGTTAAATGCAGACCATGAAAGAAAAAAAAATAGGATTGCAGCCTTCTGTATATTCTCAGGAGGGAACCTATAAATATATGATTATCAGAGAAAGCCAACGTTTTTAAAAAAGTATATTATGAATTTCATATTGCAAATAATTCTAACTGTCTCTGCCTTATAACTTTAAAGTCAAAGTGACTGAAGTTCAATAAAGGTCTGTGGCCAAACTTAAATTTTGTTTAAGATGTATAGCATGAAGTTACGCAAAATTGCTTCATTCTGTACCTCAGTCATCTATATATTGGTATTTGCGTATAACAATATACTGTAAAGTGGCAAACCTTTTCTCCTATATCAATAATTCGGTCCAATTGCTTATTCCTAACAGTCTGCAGCCTGCATTTAAAATTTCCAATCATATCCTCGGGCTTCTGACATAGCATAATAGAGGAGTATTTTAATGGATGATTCATAAAGTAGTTGCTGTTAGCAAAAGTGACTGAATAAATCAGATTGTGCTCAACTGTGTGAAGAAATGCCAGTTGCTTTTTTTTTTCCCCCTGGTAAACAGACTAAAGCCTTCAGAGTACTGTAAATTGTTTGCAGAGATAGTCAATCTAAGAGGCACAACAGATCTGAATAGGCTTGTTAAGGGAAGGAAACACTGCTATTAAACACACTGCATAGGAATATAATGAATAACTATTTTGATAGCTGAAAGTTCTCCCTGGCTAAGACTCCACAATCTTGGGCTCCATCTGTTTCCTAGAAAGAAAGAAGGAAAATGCATCCAGGATTATTAATTAGCCCTTGACTCTGAACCAGGCTATAAAATGGCACAAGATCACCAAAAGGAAAGCAAGCAAGGGAAATGGATTACATTGTCTCCTTGCCACCAGCTAATGTTGGTCTGGAGCAGGGCTCTTCAAACTTGGTCCTTTGATGACTTGTGGACTTCACACTGGCTGAGGAATTCTGGGAGTTGAAGTCCACAAGTCATCAAAGGGGCATGTTTGAAGAGCCCTGTCTTAAATCTAACAAACAAAATGGAGGCTGGCTGAGGAATTCTGGGAGTTGAAATCCACAAGCCATCAAAGGGCCAAGTTTGAAGACCCCTGTTGTAGAGACTGAGGCAGATCCTCTTCAAAATGCTTATTCAGAAGCCTGGACTACACCAAAAGGTGATAGGTAATTTTTCTAATTGTTAACTCAGCTTGTTAGCAGCCCAGTCTTTAAGGCTGGTTCTTAAGCTAAAGGCATTAAAGGCAGTAGCCATAAATCAAGTCCCACAGTCAATAGATGATTATAAACAATCCAGATTCTTGGGCTTTTATTTTATTTTATTTTATTTTATTTTATTTTATTTTATTTTATTTTATTTTATTTTATTTTATTTTATTTT
>JAKJMR010017651.1:1111-23658 GCA_024449315.1 Daboia siamensis
ATCTATCTATCTATCTATCTATCTATCTATCTATCTATCTATCTATCATCTTTTATCTATCTAGCTATCTATTTATCTATCTTTCATCTATCATCTATCCATCCAGCTACTATCTCTCTATCTATGTCTATCCATCCAGCTATTATCTATCTGTCTATCTGTCTGTCCATCCATCCATCCATCCATCCATCCATCCATCCATCCATCCATCCATCCATCCATCCATCCATCCAAATAGCAATAGCAGGAGCAAGCAACCAAAGACACTTGAGAACAGCTTAAGTCATCAGCTTTATGGATTAACCTCTGCCCAAGTAAGCTGCCCAGAATAGCTCGGGATAGTGAAATGGGTAGGCTATCAATTTAATAAATAAATAAATAATGTGGTATTTATGATGCTCTCAGTGTTGGCCTCACGACTTCGAAACAACGAAGCTGGGCCAGGCCTCTATAAAAATTAGAGGCTGAGGCTCTTAGCCAAAGGTGCTTTTCTGCTCATGTTAACAAGATCAAGACTGAATTTGCAGCTTTTGCACACTAAGACTACTCAGCTATGATCTACTTCTAAGATATGAGCTCTTCCCAGGATGCTGTAGGCAGTCCTCGACTTACAACAGTTTGTTTAGTGACCGTTCAAAAGTTACAAGGACACTGAAACAAGTGACTTAGGACCGTTTTTCCCACGCTTACCACCGTTGCAGCCTCCCCAGGGTCATGTGATCAAAATCCAGATGCTTGGCAACTAACTTGTCTTTATGATGCTTGTAGGGTCCCGGGGTCACGTGATCCCCTTTTGTGACCTTCTGACTCGCAAAGTCAGTGGGGGAGCCGGATTCCCTTAACAGCCGTGTTACTAAATGCAGTGACTCACTTAACGACTGTGGCCAGAAAGGTCGTAAAATGGGGCAAAACTCATTTAACAATGGTCTTGCCTAGCTGTGGAACTCAGTTGTGGTCGTAAGTCGAGGACTACCTGTTTTATTGAAAACGTAACCCTGGTGGCCAAAGGCTGATTCAGATTCAGTTTGACTGCCAATCTCATTTTTCCATGACTGAGAGAGACAAATGTATTTGAAGTGGGTCTGATGCCCTGAAGATCTCTGCGGAGGAGATGTAATCATTGAATCTCTTATCTCTCCCTACTTCTGTGATGAAAATTACATCAGGTCTTCCCTAGAGCAGTATCCGAATCCCCATTTCAGAAATATTATCAGTAACTCTAGAAGTTTCAGCCCGAGAAAACTACTGCCAAGGTTCATTGCCTTTAAAAATCCAGTTCATAGTTTTAGATTCCTTGTACTTTGCAAACGCAAAGACGAGTTTATTCTTCACGAGACACAAAGGGACGGAATGGGACCCACCTCAGCTGAAGAATATCCCGAGGAGGAATATCTGGACATGTCAAAGTCGTCATCACTGCAAAGCAAGACAAGACACAATGAGGGAAGGCATCTCCAGCAAACAAAAGAGCATGCTGTGTAGCACATTGCTGTTCATTTTCATAGACAAGGAGAGAACAGCCCTATGGGACTCATCAGGACGGATCTGGGGTCTATATGAATGTGACTGTTCTATCTCCAGGAAGTCACAGAGAAGAGGGTGTGTCAACCTATTCTCCAAAAGCAAGGGTCTTCAAACTCGGCAACTTTAAGACTTGTGAACTTCAACTCCCAGAATTCCTCAGCCAGCCAGGGCTGGCTGAGGAATTCTGGGAGTTGAAGTCCACAAGTCTTAAAGTTGCCGAGTTTGAAGACTCCGCTTCAAAGCTTCCGAGGGCAGGTCAAGAAGCAAAGGATGGAAACTAATCCAGGAGAGAAGCAACCTGGAACTAAGGAGAAATTTCCTGACAGTGAGAACAATTAATCAGTGGAACAACTTTTTCTTCAGAGGTGGTGAATACTCTAACCTTGGAAGTTTTTAAGACGAGACTGGACAACCATTTGTCTGAAATGGTATAGGGGTTTTCTGCCTGAGCAGGGGGTTGGACTAGAAGATCTCCAAGGCCCCTTCCGACTCTGTTTTTCTGTTACTTTGTTAATTAATGAGTGGAAAGTTGTGGGTGTTCCATCACTGGAGGTTTTTAAGAGGAGATCAGACAAATGTTTGACCGTGATCGTATAAGGTCTCCTGTTTGAGCAGGGGGTTGGACTAGAAGCCCTCTAAGATCCCTTCCAGCCCTAGGGTTCTATGTTCTATGTGCTTCTCAGCCCTCTTAAACACCATCAGAGCTTGTGACTTGTAGCAGTGAGTACCGTCATAATGTCACCAATTAGCTTGGAGTAAACTCACAAAATTTCTCAACACAGCAGTCTACATACATCTGGAGGACACTGGACTGGAGAAAGATTGTATAGAAAGTGGTGGTGTTATATATTAAAGGTATACTCACTTTGGGGTGGAAGAACTATGAAAAAAATGAAAGCTATGAACGAAACAAGTTCAACAAAGCAAACCTTACAACTTAACAAAACATTAACTTTTGGGCTTGTTAGCAGGCAAGATAAATGCAGAAATCAGTAGCTGGAGAAACTTGAGGTTCCCCAGAAAAAGGATTCCCAAAAATTCCTCACGGAGCAATCACCTTTCTTCATATGGCCACGAATGAGAAGTTCAGAAATTGTGGGTTCTCCATCACTGGAGGCTTTCAAAAAGAGACCGGACAGCCATTTGACTGGGATGATATAAGGTCTCCTGCTTGAACAGGGGGCTGGACTAGAAGACATCCAAGGTCCCTTCCAACTCTATTTGTCTATCTTCTAAGTAATATAATTTCATAGGTTAGTTTTGTCATTTCATATCTACCTGTCTGTGTCCAGAGCCACCAATGGCTTTTCATCGGGACTTTGATCTAACGAGGAGTAGCCTTTATTAGGAACAACCAGCCTGAAATGAAAGAAAGGAACATTATATGGAGTGTCGTGGATACGTAAGAAGCTCAAATTAAGAATAAAAGCAGGTGAAAACAGTAGCTGGGGTTTCAGATTAGGCAAAGATACAAGTCTGTTTACTACAGAGTTAGAGACAAGGCTTTCTGAGTTACTACAGGTAATCCTTGATTTACAACGGTTTGCTTAGTGACTGTTTAAAGTTAGAATGGCACTGAAAAAAGTGACCTAAGGTGGGTATTTCACATTTACGACCATTGCAACCTCCCCACAATCATGTGGTCAAAAATTCAGAGGCAACTGGTGTGTACTTTTGACAGTTGCACTGCCCCAGGGTCATATGATCACCATTTGTAACCTTTTCAGCGATTTCTGACAAGCAAAGTCGGGGGGGGGAGCCAGATTTGCTTAATGACCGCATGATTCACTTAACATCTGCAGTGATTTTACTCAGCAACTGTGGCGAAAAGGTCGTAAAGTGGGACACAACTTATTTAACAACTACCTCGCTTAGCAAGCTCTCCCAGGTGTGAAGGAGACTGGAGCTACCTGGGTCTTGACTCTTAGCAGACTGCAGTAAAGAGAGTCCTCAACTTACAACGATTTGTTTAGTGAACATTTGAAGTTCCAATGATGCTGGAAAAAAAAGTGATGTACGACCGGTCCACCCCCTTACAACCGTCACAGAATCCCCACGGTCACCTGATCAAACTTCAGTCACCTAGGAACTGGCGTGTTATCGGTGATGGCTCCTTTGCGACTTTCCCAGCTAGATTCTGACAAATGTTTCAGTGTTTCACTGAACGACCTTAGCAAAAAGATCGTAAAATGACTTGCTTAAGGACCACCTCGCTTAGCCATTGAAATTCTGGATCCCAGCTGTGGTCGTAATTCTAGGTCTACCGCTAGCGATTTGTTACAAATACCTTTGCCACCTGCTGCAACACAGCTAGTCCTCGCCTTATGACCACAATTGAGTGCAAAGTTTCTGTGGTTAAGTGAAACATCTGTTAAGTGAGTTTTGCCCCCTTTTACGATGTCTCTTGTCCCAGTTAAGTGAAACACTGCAGTTGATCAGTTAGCAACCTGGTGGTTAAGTGGACCCGGCTTTCCGCATTGACTTTGCTGGTCAGAAGGTTGCAAATGGGATCACCTGACTCCAGGATGCTGCAAAACGTCTGAATTTTGATCGTGTGACCCTGGGGATGCTGCAATGGTCGTAAGTGTGAAAAAAGGTCATAAGTCACTGTTTTCAGTGCCGCTGTAACTTTGAACAGTCATTAAACAGACTGTTGTAAGTCAAGGACTAGCTGTAGTGGAAAGCATAGATCTGTGGCTTGTCCTTTTCCATGACTCCCCTCCCAGTGCCTTCCTTTATAACAGCTGAACGGCCATTTATTAAGCGACGACTCCTTGTAGCTTCCACTTGTTCTGAAGCCCAAATCATACACTCAACCAGACTTAGTTTTCCCTAAAACTAGCAACTCCAGCACAACTGTCAAGCGGGGGGTGGGGGGTGGGGGAGGAGAAATCAGGTGATTCGGGCAGTTCAAATGAGTATAAAGATTTATTGCAAGCTTAAGTTCTCCAGAAGAATCTGGCCAACTAACAGTCAAGGGAAACAAGCGGGAGATAAGAAAGGCATTCAAGGTAAGCTGGATCTAGTTCTCCTGCTGGCACGCAGGGACTCATGACTTATGACGCTTTTGACCCCTTGGGCTCAGCCTGGTTACAACAACATATGTCACTCTGCTCTGACTTTCCTGCTACTTAAGGCATGTTCTCTAGTGACTACGGAGCCCATCCTTCTGCGCTTTTGTTCAACTTCTGAACGTCTTTGGAGATTCTCAATCCTCCAGATCATGGTTGGCCCAGAGGTTTATTTTTCTCAAAAGGCAACTGGACTTTGCTTGTTTGTTTTTTTCCCCTCTGAAAACAGTTCGCTTTCCGAGATGCTTTTTTTGGAGGAAACTGTGAAAAACAGTCATAAGTCATAGTTTTCAGTGCCGTTGTAACTCTGAATGGTCACTAAATGGGCTGATGTAAGTCAAGGACTGCCTGTAAAATGAACTTATGAAGGGCTGTGTCCTTGACTTTCTGCCTGTCATCTTCCTACTTAAACACCAGCTGGAGACAAATAGAACTTGAAAACAGGCTGGCGTGTGTGTCAAAATGGATTATAGAAGTCTAATAAATGTATTTATTTACAGAGAGTATAGGACTCGCACAGCCACAGACTCAACAATTTTACATTGGGCTGTTGTTCCCTTTTAATCTGATTTGATTAGCTGTTTTTTTTGTGCTTCCGTTAAATGCAACCTAGAGTCACTTTATTTGAACTGGGTGATTCTAACAAACCATGAAATAAAAATTAAACAGAATAAAATCTAGGTGCAGAATTGCTGACAGCAGCGCCCAAACCCCCCTCCCAAGTCTAATTTCCAAGGCAAATCGCATAATCTTCAGGGGGGGGAGTGGGGGGAAAACATGAATAATATATGATTATTCGTAGCAGCAGTCTAGCTTCTTCTGAATTTTATTTGGGGAAACAGGTCGGAATTGTAGAGACAATGAATTTGGAAGGGATGGCATTCATGGGTTTGCACAGTGTCATGTATAATAACTGAAGCGGAAGGAGTGGATTTGCACAAATAATCACAACCAAGACATGTTGCAAAAATGGAGCTGCGTTTAGGAAAAACTGAACTTAGTCTCGTCCACACAATTTGAAAGGTGGAGTCCACACAGGTGGAACGGTGGAGCCCACACAGGTGGAATGGTGGAACCCACGCAGGTGGAACGGTGGAGTCCACACAGGTGGAACGGTGGAGTCCACACAATTTGAATGGTGGATTCCACACAGGTGGAATGGTGGAGCCCACACAATTTAAACAGTGGAGTCCACACAGGTGCAACGGTGGAGCCCACACAGGTGGAACAGTAGAGTCCACACAATTTGAACGGTAGAGTCCACACAGGTGGAACTGTGCGGACTTCATAATTCAATGTGTGGGCTGGGGAATTCTGGGACTTGAAGTCCATCCCTCCTAACGCTGCCAAGGTTGAGAAACCTTGTTGTAGGCACACAAAGCATCTCACGAGGAAGAAACAGCCACCTTGTTCGAGCCATGACGTTGGTCTTCTTGGGTTGCTGATTAACCGGGCTCCCCATGGTGCCATTTTTCAGGGACCCCTTCCGAGCCAGCTCTCGCTGCTTCTCTGCAGGAGAAAGACAGACATCGACAAGGAAAGAGAGTTAGGCAAGCGGCCTCTCGTATAGAAGCCAACTGCAAGGCAATATATTAGCCAGAGTTTGCTCCAGGAAAAGCAAATACAGTTATCAGGAAGTGAGTGACATCACGTCTTGGGGGTTATTTGTGACATAAACCAGGATGGGCAACTTGTGGCCCAGGAGGATCTCCAACGGCACAGCCAAAAGTGTATTCCAGGTTGTGTGGACATGGGGAGCAAACAGAGGCAAAGAAATGTCTGTCATGATGTCACTGTTCACATCTAACTTTTCTATTACAGATAGTCCTTGAGTTACGACCACAACCAAGCTCAGTTTTTCTGTTGCCAAGTGAAACATTCATTGAGTTTTGCCCCATTTTATGATCTTTCCTGCGACAGTCGTTAAGTGAATCACTGCAGTTGTTAAGTTAGTAAACTGGTCGTTAAGTGAATCTGGTTTCCCCCTTGACTTTGCTAGTCAGAAAGTCGCAAAAAGAGGATCACGTGACTCCAGGACACTGCAACTGTCATAAATATGAATCGATTGCCTAGTGTCTGAATTTTGATCACGGGACTTTGGGGATGTTGCAATGGTGGTGTGAAAAATGGTCATAAGCCATTTTTTTTCAGTGCCGTTGTCACTAAATGAAATGTTGTAAGTTGAGGACTACCTGCATAAATCCTTCCATCCTCCACCATTCATTCAGAAATGAAGAAGCTTCTCCATTGAAAAGTGAAACCTCTTCAAGCAAAAGCAAGAAAGTCCAGGTGCCTTTGGAAAAAAAAGCCCCTTTGGGATTATTAGGACCTGGATGACTGAGAACCTCCACAGACAATTAGCCCAATTAGTCCTCGACATACGACCACAGGGAGCTCATAATTTATGTCCCTAAGTGAGCTTTGCCCCATTTTATGACTTTTCTTGCCACGTTAAGTGAATCACTGCAACTGTTAGTCACATGGTTGTTAAGTGAATCTGGCTCCCCCCTTGACGTGGGGATCAGTAACCCTACAACCGTCATAAATGTGAGTCAGTTGGCCAAGAGTCTGAATTTTGATCCCGTGGCCAGACCTGATCCAAATTGACAACTGGTATGTATTTATAATGTTTGAAGTATCCTGGGATCATGTGACCCTCTTTTGTGACCCCCTTCTGACGAGCAAAGTTAATGGGGAAGCCCGATTCATTTAACCGTGTTCCTAACATAACAGCTGCAGCGACTTACTTAACAACTGTGGCAAGAAAGGTCGTAAAATGGGGTAAAATCCACTGAACAACTGTTTCGCCTAGCAACGGAAATTTGGGGTTCTATGGTGGTCGTAAGTGGAGGACAAAAGGGGATGATATGACACAGGGACACTGCAACCGTCATAAATGTGAGTTGGTTGCCAAACATTGGAGTTTTGATCCTGTGATGCTGCCACAGTCCTAAGTATGAAAAACGGTCATGTCCGCCTTTTTCAGGGCTATTGTAACTTTGAACAATCAATGAACTGTTGTAAATTGAGGACTGTGTTCGTTTAGACACCTACGTTTATATTTCTATGTTCTCTTCTGTGATGTTCTCATAATACATGAAATGTTTAAGGGACACTGCAGCTCAGAGTAATGGTTTTGCACATCTTTTTTTCTTTTTTTAGTGTATTAAAATCAAATCATAACATTTAATACAATTTTTAGAAAAATAACTGAGGTATACAGTATAGAGTTACAGTCAAGAACATTATAGGTTTAATATTGAATACATATTAGAAAACATCTTTAAGTGTCGCCTTTCTTGCTGGTATCCTCTGATGCTTTCTCAAACTGGGGAGGGTATGCAAGGAAATGCGTGAAGCTACATCTAAACAGCTTTGTGTGTCTGTGTGTGCCACGGTGGTTGGAAACACACACACACCCCCCACCTTCCTTCTACCGATCTGCCAGCAGACAGCTCTGCGGTACTGTGCCTTCTGTGTCTACTCGCTTCCGTCCCCCCCCCCGATGATGCCTTCATGGAAATGAACTAAAATCAGCTTCATCCTTTCCTTCCTTGGATTAGCCTTTGGCCACAAACTGGTGCTTAATTATAGATCTTCAGAGCCATAGCCTCCCTCTTAATTATTCATGGTCTCATTACAGAGGTGGGAAGTTAAGGCAGAGGCAGCATCCACGCAAAAACATACGAAGCTAAAACACACAAAGAACGGTTGCAGGAATTGGATCTGGGTAGCTAGTTCCGTGCGCCTTTGGCGTCTAGTCATGCCGGCCACATGACCACGGAGACGTCCTCGGACAAGCGCTGGCTCTTCGGCTTTGAAACGGAGATGAGCACCGGCCCCTAGAGTCGGAAACGACTAGCACGCACGTGCGGGGGAACCTTTACCTTTGCCTTTTAGCTAGTCCACAGGTCTGCAACCCACGGCTCCGGAGCCGCATGTGGCTCTTTCAGCCATCTCCTGCGGCTCCCAGTCCTCTACCATGTGCAGTCCAAAAAAAAAAAAAAAAAAGTGGGACTAAAAAAGTTCAACCAATCAATTCAAATATGCAGGGTAGGTGCATATCTCACCTTGGCTCCACTCTTCAGTCAAACCCTGTTCTGCGCATGTGTGCATGTATGCGCATGTGCATACATTTTTTTGTGGCTCCCAGTTTTTCCTTTTGTGAGGGAACCGGTTCCGAGTGGCTCTTTCACTGTTTCAGGTTGCTGACCCCTGAGCTAGTCTAACCAGGAGAAGGATTGGGGAGTGGCATGATAGCAGTGTCCCTATATTTGAGGGGCTGCAACAAAGAAGAAGGGGTGGGTGGGTGGGTGGGTGTCAACCTATTCTCCAAAGCACTAGAAGGCAAGACAAGAAACAATGGATGGAAAGGAGAGAAGCAACCAGAACTAAGGAGAAATTTCCTGACAGTGAGAACGATTAACCAGTGGAACCACTTGCAGTCGGAAGTTATAGGTGCTCCATCACTGGAGGTTTTTAAGAAGAGGCTGGACAGCCAGCTGGCTGAAATGGTATAGGACAGTGGGTGGCGAACCTATGGCACGCGTGCCAGAGGCGGCACTCAAAGCCCTCTCTCTGGGCACACGTGCCATCGCCCCAGCCCTGCCTCCCCCCGCGGCCCCTTCCTCACCAGCAGTCCCCCCTACAGGAGAGTCGCCCCCGCGCAGAGGAGCGCAGCCAAGGACATGGCACTGGGCAGCAGGGACAAGACTCCGCCACCACGCCCCATCGTGCGCAGATGATGCTGTGGGGCATGGGCAGAGGGCATGGCCGGCATGGCGCTGCAGGGCCACCTGGGCGATTTGCGGCGGGCCGTGGAGGCAGTAGGTGGCTCTGTGGTCGAGGGATGGAGCAGGGGCGATGGGGACAGAGTAGGCGGGAGCGGAGAGGGGGCCTTGTTCTTGTTCTGAAGTCGAAATCATTCATTCAGCCAGACTCAGTTTTCCCTAAAACTAGCAACTCCAGCACAACTGTCAAGTGTGGGGGGGAAATCGGGCAGTTCAAATGAGTATTCCAAGCTTAAATTCTCCAGAAGAATCTGGCCAACTAACAGTCAAGGGAAACAAGCGGGAGATAAGAAAGGCATTCAAGGTAAGCTGGATGTAGTTCTCCTGCTGGCATGCAGGGACTCATGACTTATGACGCGTTTGACCCCTTGGGCTCAGCCTGGTTATCTCCTACAACAACATATGTCACTCTGCTCTGACATTCCTGCTACTTAAGGCATGTTCTCTAGTGACTACGGAGCCCATCCTTCTGTGCTTTTGTTCAACTTCTGAACGTCTGTGGAGATTTTCAGCCCTCCATATCACGGTTGTCCCAGAGGTTTATTTTTCTCAAAAGGCAACTGGACTTTGCTTGTTTGTTTTTCTTCCTCTGAAAACAGTTCGCTTTCCGAGTTGAAGAAGCCTTTTTTGGGGGGAGGAGAAACGAAATGTTTTCAAAGGAAAAAAGAAGAACAACAAAGTCCAGTTGCCTTTTGGAAAAACAAAACAAAAACCCTTTGGGGTTCAGCTTCTGGAAAAGCACACCGAAGGGCAGGAATTTCTGGATAAAGCTAGCCTTCTAACTGATCTTTTCTTAACAAAACCCGCCCGTCGCCATGACTTCATGCCTCTTTAAAAAGTTCTACAGTTTCCATTTGGAAAGCATTATTCACATTTTCTCCCTGGTTGGGCGGGTAAGAATAGCCATCCTCGACAGTCCTGATTTTTCTTTGTTCTTCCTCTCCTTTCTTAGACAACTCATCCCTTGCACGGCTGAGTTGGAGTTAAAATACAATATAAATCTCCCCATCGCTTTTCTTCCTTTGGAACAGCCGTATCCTTCCATTCTTATATTCCAATAAAAGGTCCGCCCACCGTATCTTTGTTCTACTTAACTCACGTTCAGACCGTGAACTTTCCAATGTTCTTGCTTATTTTTCAAAGAGTTGGATAAGAGGCCTCCTTGTACCAGTCCTGCTGTGCCTTCTTTTAGCAAATATCTTTATTTCCAACTGGGAGACAACTGAATTTAAAGATTACATGGATCCATCTTGCCACAGCTCGGTTAAGCACTTTTCCACACCCCCAGAACCCCCCAATCATGTTGTAATAGAATATATTTCAAGCTACAGGTAGCCCTCGGCTTACAATCACTCGTTTAGTGACCGCTCAAAGTTACAACTTCACTGTAGCGTGACCATTTTTCACGCTTACAGCCGTTGCAGCATCCCCGTGGTCACGTGATCAAAATTCCGATGCTTGGCAACTGGCTCAGATTTATGACGGTTGCAGTGTCCCGGGGTCACGTGATCCTCTTTTTTGGCGACCTTTTGACAAGCAAAGTCCATGGGGAAGCCAGATTCACTTAACAACGGTGTTACCAACTTATCAACTGCAGCGATTCACTTAACCAGTGTGGCAAGAAAGGTCATAAGATGGGGCAAAATTCACTATCTTGTTTAGCAACAGAAATGTTGGGCTCAATTGTGGTCGTAAGTCGAGGACTTACCTGTACTGGCCTATCACTCAGATAATTTAAATAGGGGTCCCGGTTTCTTCCATCAGCCCCATTTTTGAAGCCCATTTTTTTTTCCCCCTCTAGTCATCTCCGGTCTTTAAATTAATCAGCGGAATGGCTGGCCTCCAGAATTAATTCTGGGTTAATTCATTAATTTTGGATGAATTAATTCATCAGTGGGATGGCTTGCCTCCAGACATTGTGGGTGCTCCTTCCCTGGAGAAGACGCTGGACAACCATTTGTCTGATGAAGGAAGGAGAATCTACGTGTCCCAGGATAATGTTGCAGGATCCTATCTGGGTTGGTCACGGGGACCAGCGTTTTTGTCTTCCCAGGTTACGGACTCCTGCCACAGCCCATCCGCAGGGGAGCTTCCCGCCAACTTTCTCTGACACATTGGGGTGAGAGAGAAGTTTGCTGAGGATGGGCTCCAGCACAAGTCTGAAAGTTTGAAAGACTAAACCTCTGGTCCCCGTGACCGACCCAGATTGGATCCTGCAACCCTTTGTGAATAGAATAGAATAACAGAACAGTTTAGAATAGAATAGAATAGAATAGAATAGAATAGAATAGAATAGAATAGAATAGAATAGAATAGAATAGAATATGTGGAATGGAAATAAATAGAAAATATGGAATGGAGTGAAATAGAATAGAATAGAAAATATGGAGTGGAATGGAATGGAATAGAATAGAATTGAATTGAAAAGAATAGAATATGTGGAATGGAATAAAATAGAAAATATGGAATGGAGTGAAATGGAATAGAATAGAATAGAAAATATGGAGTAGAATAGAATAGAAAATATGGAATGGAATAGAATGGAGTGGAATAGAATGGAGTGGAATAGAATAGAACAGAATAGAATAGAATAGAAGATTTAAAAGGGAGCTTGGAGGTCTTCTAGTCCAGCCCCCTGCTCAAGCAGGAGAACCTATACCATCTCAGACAAGTAACTGTCTAATCTCTTCTTAACAATGTCCAGTTTTGGAGCACCCATGATTTCTGGTGCCAAGGTGTTCCACTGGTTAATTTATTTATTTATTTTTATTTCATTTAATTTCTATACCGCCCTTCTCCCGAAGGACTCAGGGCGGTGTACAGGGCAATAAATCCCAAAAGTACAAAATACAAAAATTAAAAACAAATTAAACAATTATGCCCGAATACAATAAATTAATTAAAAACAGTAATTAAAACTCCAAACCCATCAGACCAGGCCGGCTTGTTCAAAGAAATAAGTTTTTAGATCACGTCGGAAAGAGCGAAGATCGGGAGCCACATCCGGAGCTCAACTGGTAAACGGTTCCAAAGGTCTGGCGCGCCCACAGAGAACGCCCTCCCCTTGGGGGCCGCCAGTCGGCATTCTCTGACCGGTGGCACCCTGAGGAGCCCCTCTCTGTGGGAGCACACTGGGCGGAGGGAAGTTAATTGTTCTCACTGTCAGGAAGCTTCTCCTTAATTCCAGGTTGCTTCTCTCCTTGGTTAGTTTCCAACCATTGTTTCTTGTCCTGCCTTTCAGGTGCCTTGGAGAATAGGATGACCCCCCTCTTCTTTGTGGCAGCCCCTCAAATACTGGAATACTGCTATCATGTCTCCCCTATTTCTTCTTTTCTTTAGATTAGCCAAACCCAAGTCCTGCAGCCGTTGTTCGTATGGTTTAGTCTCCGGGCCTTGGATCATCTTAGTTGCTCTTCTCTTAACTTTTTCCAAAGTCTCAACATCTTTTTTGTAGTATGGTGACCAAAATTGGCTGCAGTATTCCAGTTTTTTTTTTAAAGCGGAACTAATACCTCGCATGATCCTGATTCTACGCCTCTGTTTATACAACACAGGATTGTATTAGCTTTTCTGGAGGCTGCTGCACACTGCTGAAATGGTAGAAGGATTCTTCCTTGATCATGGGGTTGGACTAGAAGACCTCCAGGGTCCCTTCCAACCCTATTATTCTATAATTTCATATTATTCTATGAAATTCCACTAGGTTCGTGAGCTCATGAGTGTCCTTTCCAGGACGTCCACGGTCCATTGCAATCTAGTTGTAGCTGTTCATGGCAGCAACTTTGGAATAGCAGGGAAGAACAGCTGTCCCTGGGCTTACTTACTAAATCTTGGAAGATGTTCTATCGTAATTTCACAAGCTGATACCCATTTGTTTCAATTATTCATACAAATGCGTAGCCAACAGCCAAGACTCTTTAATCTTCTTGCAACATGCAATTGGCCAGTCTTTCTCAGAGAATTATATCCTCTGCCAGGTTCCTATTGCAACACGTTCTTTCTTTGATAAGCCTCCAAGCTCTTTCATCTTCTCAAGTGCTGCCATTTCTTGCTCCATGCGGTTTTGTCTTCGGGGATTTCCCACAAGCTTCTGTTTGTTGCAAATATACACTAAGATGTTCCCAGGCAGCAACACAACAATAGGCTACAAAGACGGGGTCATGACTGCAGGAACTTAAAATTTGCTTTTCCAAAAGAGCAAGGCCCATTTCGATCGAGGTTTGTTTTCCAGGGCTAGTCCAGCCCCCAAGGCTTATATTACTTCTTGTCCCGCCCCCCCCGTTAATCAAATATAACAAAATAACAGAAAAACAGAGCTGGAAGGGACCTTGGAGGTCATCTAGTCTAGCCCAAGCCTCTGCTTAAGCAGGAGGCCCTCAACCATTCCATACAAATGGTGGTCCAATCTCTTCTTAAAAACCTCCAGTGATGGAGCACCCAGAACTTCTGGAGGCAAGCTGTTCCGCTGGTCAATTAAGAGAATAACAGAATGTCAGAGTTGGAAGGGACTTTGGAGATCTTCTAGTCCAGGCATGTGAAACTTGTGACGTCACATGAAGTCACACGACGTATCGTGACTTTTTCCCCATTGCCGGCAATGGGGTAGGCGCAGTTTCGGCATGACACATCTGGCCTGCGGGCCGGCAGTTTGACATGCCTGTTCTAGTCCAACCCACTGCTTGAGCAGGAGACCCTATACCATTTCAATCAATCGGAATAGAGCTGGAAGGGACCTTGGAGATCATCTAGTCCAGCTCCCTCTTCAGGCAGGAGACCCTATACCAGGGGTCAGCAACCTGAAACAGTGAAAGAGCCACTCGGAACCGGTTCCCTCACAAAAGGAAGAACTGGGAGCCGCAAAAAATATTGTGCACATGCACATACATGCGCGCATGCACAGAACAGGGTTTGACTGAAGAGTGGAGCCAATGCAAGATATGCACCTACCCTGCATATTTGAATTGATTGGTTGAACTTTTTTAGTCCCACTTTTTTTTTTTTTGGACTGCACATGGCAGAGGACTGGGAGCCGCAGGAGATGGCTGAAAGAGCCGCATGCGGCTCCGGAGCCGCGGGTTGCAGACCTGTGCCCTATACCATATCAATCAGAATAGAGCTGGAAGGGGATCCTGGAGGTCTTCTAGTCCATCCCCCTGCTCAAGCAGGAGGCCATCAACCTTTCCGTACAAATGGCTGCCTAGTCTCTTCGTAAAAACCTCCCCTGTTGGAGGACCTAGAACTCCTGGGGGCAAATATTCACTATCCAATTAGGGATTTTACACATTAAATGGTGGCATTTTGGGGAACATCAATACAGCTGCATTTTTGTATGCAGCTGATAACATTTTAGATGATATTTAAAGAACTGAGTGGTTTTCAGAATACGTTAAAGCCAATTGCATAATGCAAATGAGAGGCCTGGGTCCGAAAAGGAATATATCGAAGTCCGAGGCTGCACGTCTGACAGGGTCAACGAAGTGAAAGGATGCCCGTTTATGTATAAGTATATATATATAAAGATAAATATAGATAGCATCATAGCGGTTTTAGTCCCACAAACTCCAATTCCCTGCAGCAGAAGAGAAACACGTCAGAGCTGGAAAGCAGGTTAGCAAAGAAATTCTTTTGGGGAAGAGGGAGGAGCTGTGCCCGGAGGAGAAGCGGCAGGAAATGGGGGGGGGAGAAAGGGGAGGGGGCTGCCATTTCCAGAAGGGAGACGTGGGGCAATGCAGGGCAGCAAGCAAGTGCTGTTCTCTGCTCTGCATCCCTGTTGTGTTCTCCGTTCTCCGTGAGACAGGAATCAAGGAAGAACGGAGTGGATGAGATGCTCCAAGAGAGAGAAAGAAACTTCTCTCCAAAATTTTATTTAATTTTTTATTTTTTATTTATTTTAATTCCATTTATATCCCGCCCTTCTACGAAGACTCAGGGCGGTTTACAAGCTTAGCAATAGCCTTCATTCTATGTATATGCCTGCTTATTAGGGCTTTCACACACACACCCCAAGCGGCATTATTACAAAGTCAGCTTATTGCCCCCAACAATCTGGGTCCTCATTTTACCTACCTGGGAAGGATGGAAGGCTGAGTCAACCTTGAACCTGCACTAATTGCAGGCAGCTGGTGTTACTGAAGGAGGCATTAGCCCACTGCTCCACCAAGGCTCTTAATTTTAATTTTGCAGAAGGAAAGGCAAAACGCGAAGGAATGAAAGCAGAGATTGCTTGCAAGGCTAGAAAGGGAAGGGAGTGGTAATGGGCAAACCGGATTTTTGTTTGTTTATTTTGTTTGTTTATTTTTACAAAGAACTACCTGCCTTCCTTCTCCTATTTTCGACATAACAACAACTCTGTGAGGTGGGCTGGGCTGACAGAGAATGACGGGCCCAAAGCGGGTCTAAAAATCACTGTTACCTGGCCCAAAGTATCCCAGACGGCTTTCATTGCTAAGGCGAGACTAGAACTCACCATCTCCTGGCGTTTGGCCCAAAGTCACCCAACTGGCTTTCATGCCTAAGGCAGGACTAAAATTCACCATCTTCCAGTGATTGGCTCAACTCATCCCACTGGTTTTTATGCCTAAGGTGGGACTAGGTCTCACAGTCTCCTGGTGATTGGCTCAAAATCACCAAGTTGGCTTTCACGCCTAAGGCAGGACGAGAACTCACAGTCTCCTGGTGATTGGTTCATCCAGCTGGCTTTCATGCCTAAGGCAGGACTAGAACTCACAGTCTCCTGGTGATTGGCCAAAGTCACCCAGATGGCTTTCACGCCTAAGGCAGGACTAGAACTCACAATCTCCTGGTGATTGGCTCAAAATCACCCAGATGGCTTTCATGCCTAAAGCAGGACTAGAACTCACAGTCTCCTGGTGATTGGCCAAAGTCACCCAGTTGGCTTTCACAGCTAAGGCTGGACTAGAACTCACAATCTCCTGGTGATTGGCTCAAAATCACCCAGGTGGCTTTCACGGCTAAGGCAGGACTAGAACTCACAGTCTCCTGGTGATTGGCCAAAGTCACCCAGATGGCTTTCACGCCTAAGGCAGGACTAGAACTCACAGTCTCCTGGTGATTGGTTCATCCAGCTGGCTTTCATGCCTAAGGCAGGACTAGAACTCACAGTCTCCTGGTGATTGGCTCAAAATCACCCAGATGGCTTTCATGCCTAAGGCAGGAGTAGAACTCACAATCTCCTGGTGATTGGCTCAAAATTACCCAGATGGCTTTCATGCCTAAAGCAGGACTAGAACTCACAGTCTCCTGGTGATTGGCCAAAGTCACCCAGTTGGCTTTCACGGCTAAGGCAGGACAAACTCACAATCTCCTGGTGATTGGCTCAAAATCACCCAGGTGGCTTTCATGCCTAAGGCAGGATTAGAACTCACAGTCTCCTGGTGATTGGTCCAAAGTCACCCAGACGGCTTTCATGCGTGATGCAGGGCTAGAATTCACTGTCTCCTGATAATTTGCCCCAAGTCATCCAGGGGGCTTTCATGTCTAAGGTGAGACTAGGACTTATGATCTCACTTCCCCAGAAAAGAAATACAGGTAGTCCTCAATTTGTTTAGTGATGGTTCAAAGTTACAATGGACCTCCCCAGGGGTACCTACGACCTGGTTCTGAAGCTCCGATGACCAGCGGTCACCACGGTCCTGTGACCACATTTCGGGCAGGCAGCAACCAATCACGTGACCACGTTGTGCGCCATGTTTGATGAAAAATAACATATGCTCACAGTTTTTGGTAAAACCGGCCCATGGCATACAACTGGTTCACCTAACAACAGTGAAGTTTGCTGTCCGTGGCAAAAAAAAAAAAAAAAAAAGTCATAAATCTGTATCGGTCTTGTGGGCGACCTGCTGTACCAGTGTCAAGATTTACGACCATAATGTGTGCAGGCTCCATTACGGTCGTAAGTCAAGGACTACCAGTAGCATGATGGATATATGTATCTATGCATATAGGACAATACGTATGCCAACGGCTAAAGGGAGACATCGCAAACCTCTAGTCCAGGGCTCTTCAAACTTGGCCCTTTTATGACTGGTAGACTTCAACTCCCAGAATTGCCTGGCTGAGGAATTCTGGGAGTTGAAGTCCACCAGTCATAAAAGGGCCAAGTCTGAAGACCCCTGGTCTGGATCCAAGCCCGCAGTTTCATCAAAATGGCCAACTGAGGAATTCTGGGAGTTGAAGTCCATAAGTCATAAAAGGGCCAAGTCTGAAGACCCCTGGTGTGGATCCAAACCCGCAGTTTCATCAAAATGGCCGACTGAGGAATTCTGGGAGTTGAAGTCCATAAGTCATAAAAGGACCAAGTCTGAAGAGCCCTGGTCTGGATCCAAGCCCGCAGTTTCATCAAAATGGCCGACTGAGGAATTCTGGGAGTCATAAAAGGGCCAAGTCTGAAGACCCCTGCTCTAGTAGTTCTTCGGCCAGGACTTACCTAGTTTGACTTGTAGAGGAGATGGTTTGTAGTTCATGGCTACGGTCTCGGCCTCCCTCGTATCACAGTCTCTGTCCGAGAGGGAGGCTGCTGCTGGATCCTGTTAAAAGGTAGGGGGGGGGGGGGGGAGAAAAACAAAAGCCATCAGGATTGCCATTGTTTTTTTAAATATTTCATTAGATTTATGTATGTATATCCTGCCTATTATTTATACAAATAACTCAAGGTGGTGAACATATCCAACATGTCTTCCTCCTATTTTTCCCATCACAACACCCTTATGAGGTGGGTTGGGCGGAGAGAGAGGGGCTGGCCTAAAGTCACCCAGTTGACTTTCATAACTAAGGTAGGGCTAGAACTCACCCTCTCCTGGCGATTGGCCCAGAGTCACCCAGTCAGCTTTCATGCTGAAGGTGGGACTAGAATTCTCAATCTCCTGGTGATTTGTCCCAAAGTCACCCAGCTGCCTATCATGCCTAAGGGGGCACTATAACTCACAGTCTCCTGGTGATTGACCCAAATCACCCACCTGGTTTTCATGCCTAAGGCAGGACTAGAACTTTCAGTCTCCTAGTGATTGGCCCAAGGCCACACCAATGGCTTTCATGGCTAAGGCGGGGCTAGAGCACACTGTCTCCTGGTGATTGCCCCAAAGTTACCCAGCTGCTTTTCTTGCTTAAGGTGGGACTGGAACTCGCGACCTCCTGCTTTCTAGCCCGATGCCTTTACCGCTAGACCAAACTGGCTCTCCTTTGTTATTATTTAGATTTATGCCCCCTTCAACTGGGAAGAGCCCCTGGCAGTCCAGCAAGCCATCTGTTAACAGCATAAAACATCCACCGTAGATAAAAATCAATACAATTACAAAACCAATAAAATTCCATGGCAAAACTTCACACCTCAAGTGCTCCATTACTAGCGACATACACACAACCGACAACAGGCGAGTTGGATCAATATTTGTGGGGAGTGCTATTCCAGAGTCAGATGCCATAAAACAAAACCAGGGTCTCCCATGTCCCCACCTGTATGATTTTATGGGAACGGGGAAGGAAGCAAGAGGTACTCTGAATAAGAGAGTTGGAAGGGACCTTGGAGGTCTTCTAGTCCAGCCCCCTGCTCAAGCAGGAATTCTGGTGACACACAAGTCAAGTCGATCAACGTTGGATGGAAAAGGCAGTCCAGTCAGTATCTCTGTGCAAGATTTTTTAAAAAGCACTTTTAACCTGTACAGGTAGCCCAAGTTTTCCACTGCTAAGTAAGACAGTTGTTAAGTGAGTTTTGCCCCATTGCCACAGTGGCCAAGGGAATCACTACAGTTGTTAAGTTAGTCACCGGGTCAGAAGATCACAAAAGGGGATCACGTGACCCCAGGACACTGCAACCGTCGTAAGTAGGTGCCAGTTGCCAAGCATCCAAATTTTGTTAGGGATAATAGGAGCCAAGTACGAGAAAGATTGCATATACTTAATACTACATGTATTAACAGCAGCAAGAATCGAATCTGCCCAACACTGGGAAAATGAAAAGTGACCAACTGAAGAAATACTAATTAAGAAAATTCTAGAGTGCGCAGAAATGGATAGATTGACTTTAGAGATTAAACAGAAAGAAGACTCAGTGTACTTTAGAACATGGGAAATATTTTACCATTGGCTAGAAAAACGAGTCAGAGGGAAAGGCATGTGATATGTAATCTTGAATATATATTACTAAGAAGAAGGCTACCGAGTGATTAATCAACACTATGGTAATTAACTGTACCTATTACTGTTAAATACATGTACCCAGACAATATGCTGTTTGCTAAATATTGAAAATGTTGTTGTTGTTCTTATTATTATTATCTGGGCAAACCCTAACCCCAACCCTAACCGCAATCCCAATCCTGACCGCATTTTATCCCTAACCCTATAAAAAGCAATAAAATTTATATATATAAAAAGGAAGATCACAAAAGGGGATCATGTGACCCCAGGACACTGCAACTGTCCGAAGTACATGCAGTCGCCAAGCGTCCAAATTTTGATCCCATGACCCATTTAACCAATCATGCTTAAATGTGAAAAACGGTCAAAAGTCATCTTTTTTTTAGTGCCGTTGTAACTTTGAGCAGTCACTAAACAAACTGTGGCAAGTTGCGGACTACCTGCTATTTGTGTGGATGAGGAAAATTTGGTCTATTATTGTTTATTAACCACATGAACCCGGACATTATACTGTTTGCTAAATATTGAGATATTTAAATATTGGTGGGTCGAATCCCGAGTGCCGGATAACAGAGTGAGCGCCTGTTACTCGTCCCAGCTTCTGCCAATTTAGCAGTTCAAAAGCACTTAAAAATGCAAGTAGAAAAATAGGGACCACTCCGGTGGGAAGGTAACAGCGTTCCGTGCGCCTTTGGTGTCTAGTCATGCCGGCCACATGACCTCAGAGACGTCCTCGGACAAGTGCTGGCTCTTCGGCTTTGAAACGGAGATGAGCACCGGCCCCTAGAGTTGGAAACGACTAGCATGCATGTGCGGGGGAACCTTTACTTTTTTAAATATTGAGAATGTTATTTGGAAAAACCCCAACCCCAACCCTAACCCCACCTTATTCCTAACTCTATAAAAACTAATAAAATCCATACCAAAAAAAAAAAGAAAGAAATTTTGGGCTCCACCGCGGTCGTAAGTCGAGGACTACCCTGTAGATTATATTCAGCACTTCCTGGAATTCTAAAGGACAGCAGAAATCACATTTTTAAAAATAGAAATATATCGAATTCTTTGAAAACGGAGGATCCCGGGGCTAAGCTTGAACTGTGGCCTTAATTCGTCTGAAGCAACTTTGCAAACATTTCCCTGCCGAGGAGAGAGCTGAGCAATGCATCTTAGCTTTTTTGGCATCCCTGAAAAACAGAAGCTGGAAATAAAAATCAATTGCTTTACTGTAAGCAGAATGAACTGCATTATTTAAAAAAACAAAAAAACCCAACCCTACCTCACTGAGAACCAACTGCATGCGTAGTCTCAGGTTAAGAAATGGAGAAAATACAGTCTTCTTTAGTGCTCTGAACATTTAAGGACTTCTCTGGCCAGCGCTAAAACATTTTTTTTTTACTTAATTGTTCTTAAATATTTATTAACTCTCATTGGCAGGAAGGGGGCAGCTATTTGGAGGCCCTGGTAACGGGAACCTCATTCCTGCTAGGCTAGACTACTGCCATACCTTTTACATGGGGCTTACCTTTGGAGACTACTCGGGATTTGGCACAAAATATTGAGGCCCCCATGCTGATGGGCTAAAGGTCACAACAGCCAAGTATTTCAAGGGTGCTTTTGCCAAGGCAAGACAGGTGGTCCTTAGGACCACAGTTGAGTCCCCAAATGTATGTGGCTAAGTGAGAAATTTGTTAAGTGAGTTTTGCCCCATTTTATGACTTTGCTTGCCACAGCTGTTAAGTGAATCGCTGAAGTTGTTAAGGTAGCAACACGGTCATGAAGCGAAATCTGGCTTCCCCATTGACTTTGTCTATCAGATGGTCACAACAAGTGATCTCAAGGCCCCAGGAAACAACAACCGTCATAAATAGGAGTCAGTTGCCCATGTCTGAATGTTGATCACATGACCATGGGGATGCTGCAATGGTTGTAAGTGTGAAAAATAGTCACAAGTGCCCCCTTTTATTTTAGTGCCATTGTAATTTCAGACGGTCACTGCAAGTCAAGGACTACCAGTTTGCAGTGGTGCTAATGTTTTCTTGCAGACATTGTGTTGGCCAACTAGTTAATAACATCCAGGCTTGGGGCGATCTGTCTTAATTCCTCTCTGAGGCTTTCTATGGTGGGCTGATATTTGTTTAATTTGAGGTGTGCAACCACGATCATTAGCTCTATTATTTTCTGCCCAATTTCTTCGGCTGTTTTCTATCCAGCTCGCAGTTACTGGGCGGCTTGTATCTCACACTGACGGGCAAGACGTGCTGTGGTAGGCATTTGTGCAAAAAAAAAAAAAAAAAGAAAAAAAAAAGAAAAAAAAGTTCCTTCTTGGTAGAGGTTTGCTTACATGCAGATTTCTCCCATTTAAATGAAACACTTTACGAAGTGTTTCACACCCGTGTGTGGTACTGGCAGTAGAGAATACTAGTAGCTCAGGGTTGCATTGTGAGATCCTTGGTACTCTCTGAGCTGGGTTGTTTACTTGCAGACATTTCATCATCCAACTAGGTAATGTCATCAGTGCTAGGAGGGAGAGAGGTGTGCAGTGTGGAGAGGAGGAGGAGGAGGAGGAGGAGGAGGAGGAGGAGGAGGAGGAGGAGAACAACTGTGGGGTCCTTGGTGGTCTCTGAGCTTGGTTGTTTACTTGCAGACGTTTCATGGCCAACTAGATAACATCATCAGTGCTAGGAGGGAGAGAGGTGTGCAGTATGGAGGAGGAGGAGGGGGAGGACTGTGGGGTCCTTGGTGCTCTGAGCTTGGTTGTCTTATTGCAGATATTTCATGACCCAACTAGGTAATGTCATCAGTGCTCGTTGGCTAATGAAATGTCATCAAGAAAACCACCAAGCTCAGACAGAACCCAGGACCCCACTCCACTCCACCTCTCCTGTCCTAGCTCTGAAGATTTACCTAGTTGGGTCATGAATTGCCTGCAAGAAAACAGCCACACGCAGAAAGCACCAAGCACTCCACAGTCATCATCTCCTCCTCCTCCTCCTCCTCCCCTCCCCCC
>JAKJMR010017651.1:23668-34883 GCA_024449315.1 Daboia siamensis
ACACACACACACACACACACACACACACCCCTTAAAACCCAAGTAATAGCATTGTTCTAGCATTCAATGAGAAATGGGACTCTTGTTTCCATTCATCTGCCTTTTGATACTTAATGTAGAATTTGCAAGAATTCTTTGGCTATCAAAGAAGGAGAACACCAAGAGAGTTGTTAGAACTCTAATAAAGCTTACAAAAGATTTATTAAGAAATTGCCCTAAATACTTACAACTTCAGGAGATCACGGCCTCAATCAGTCAGTTGAGCCCTAACCAAGGGGAAAGTTCATTTTCTGAAATTTGACTCACAAGGAAGCTGGGGAAAAAGCGCAAATTTTATTCTCCTTTTCCTTACTTTCCCATTCTTTGGAATCCTCACTTTGCTTCTAGGATAACCAACAAAGGGAAATCAATATTTGTATTTACATTCGTTGGAGAGAAAGGGATTACAAGAGAGTAACCAAGAACACAGTGGAGAATTCACATTGAAAGAAATGTCTTGGCTTCTCTTCCCAGCAGCTTAGGAGACAAAAGGAAGGCTTTGGCATCAAATTGATTAGGATCATGCCAGTTTCAGAAAGCAGCACAAGCTAGTCCCGGGTGCTAATTAACTAATCAAGGTTGCAATGGTGAGCTAGCTTGCAGGGAAGAACAACATGCATGTAAAGAAAAGCAGTTTAGGAAGAGATAGCTTGGCCAAGCTATCTCTTCTTTCTACAAGGGTTGAATTTCGGGGGCGGGGGAGAGGGAGAAGAAAATACAAAAAATACTAGTTAAGCAACCAGGCACAGGACAACTCTATAACTGGAGAGATCTGTCTGAAAGTCTCTTCCCGTGTCTGGTTAAGCCAAAGCAGCCGATGTTGGGAAGGTTAAACAAGAGCCGGAGTGCAACTGTTCTTCTCTTTTCCTTTCTCCAAAGGAAAGAGCCTACAAGCAAACCTCGGTGGTGGAGCAGATGGCGGTACACTTCTCTCTTTGTGGGAACCTGATCTTCAAAGATTCGGATGAGGGTCGCAGACAGGGCATAAGAGCCAGCTCGTCTGGTAGGTTTTGTCCTAAGCAAGTCAGGCTCAGCAATATTTATTCTGCATTTCAGTGTACGTATGCCGTAGATCGGAGTGGCAAACGTTTGGAGGTGGGGGAGGAAAACAATGGGGATGAGCCATACAGATGGACCTTAATATATACTTGGGGTCCTTGGTGCTCTCTGAGCTTGGTTATTTTCTTGCAGACATTTCTTTACCAAACTAAGTAACATCATCAGTGCTAGAAGGGAGTGGGGTTTGTGGGAAGGAGGAGGAGGAGGAGGAGGAGACGACAACCTTGGTACTCTCTAAGCTTGGTTATTTTCTTGCAGACATTTCATTACCAAACTAAGTAACACCATCAGTGCTAGAAGGGAGTGGGGTTTGTGGGGAGGAGGAGGAGGAGGAGGAGGAGGAGGAGGAGGAGGAGGAGGAGGAGGAGGAGGAGACCTTGGTGCTCTCTAACCTTGGCTGTTTTTTCTGCAGACGTTTCATTAACCAGCTAGATAATATCATCAGTGCTATACAGTATCTCCTTTCTTGGGCTGTGGGAGGAGTTTTGATTATTAAAGTGATGTTGAGCTTTAGGCGTACAGGAGCAGTGGTGGCGCAGCGGTTAGAATGCAGTATTGCAGGCTAATTCTGCTGACTGCCAACAGTTCGATCCTGACCGGCTCAAGGTTGACTCAGCCTTCCGTCCTTCCGAGGTGGGTAAAATGAGGATCCAGATTGTTAGGGGCCGTATGCCGATTCTGTAAAGTGCTCAGAGAGGGGCTGCAAAGCGCTATGAAGCGGTATATGAGTGCTATTGCTACACAGAAGAATCCATTGCTTTCCCCCCTCAAGATGGAATCATAAGTTTTGGGTCATTATGGCAGAGGAGACACCAGCAGCCAGCGATAAAAGCCTTCTTTCATAGCCACAAATTTGGAACATTTTAACCTTGCTTTTGCTTTTTGGGGTGACCCTTTTATGTGCTGTCTAACTTCCAACCAATGTGATGGATTTACGATGCTGCGCATTGCACGAGCTGAGGAAGTGGGTTAATTTAATAATCAGGCTAAGTGTGAAAACAGCCGTTGTGTTCTTAAACTGACTTGGAAGGAGGGACCTCCGTGCTACTGTTTAGAAATATTTGTGTGTGTGTGTGTATTCTAAATGTTTATAATGTATATAGCTGCCCAACTCGCACAAGTGACTCTGAGTGGCTTGCAAGGGTTAAAATACAGAGGCCCTGCCCCATATGACCCTCATGTGTGTGATGTGTGTGTGTGTGTGTGTGTGTGTGTATTTATATGCTTTACAAATCATTCTCAATTTAGCTCAGAATTTCTGTTGCCCAGTGAGACAATTGTTAATTCAGTCTTGCCCCACTTTACGACCTTCCTCGCCACCGTGGTTAAGGGGAATCGCTGCCGTTGTTAAGTTGGTCAACGTGGCTGTTAAGTGAATCCGGCTTCCCCATTGGCCTTGCTTGTCAGGAGGTCGCAAAAGGGGATCACCTGACCTCGGGGACACCGCCATCGTCATAAATGTGAGTCAGTTCCTCTGAATTTTGATCCCGTGACCACGGGGATGCTGCAACCACCGTAAGTGTGAAAGACGTCCATTTTTTTCAATGCCATCGTAACTTTGAACGGTCACTAAATGAACTGATGTAAGTCAAGGACGACCTTTGCATAGGTGCAGAGGTGACTCTTGAGTGGCGTACAAGGATTTAAACACAGGGAAATGGTTCGATATAACCCTGACCTCCAAGGATAAACATAACGCCACTTAGCGAAAAACAACACCACATCAATAACAACCCAGTGTGTCTCCCCACCTGCCCCAAGCGCCCAGGGAAACAGCCAACCTTGAATGCCTTCGGTCTCCAGAGCACCGTTTCTTAACCTTGGCCGCTTGAAGAGGGGTGGACTTCAACCCCCAGAATTCTCCAGCCAGCCTGGCTGGGGAATTCTGGGAGTTGAAGTCCACCCCTCTTCAAGCGGCCAAGGTTGAGAAACAATGCTCCAGGCAGACGCAGAGCAGAGCAGTCACTACCAGGGAGAAACAGGAAATGTCTTTGACACAAAGGAATTGGTATAAGGCCGGCCGAATGGAAAAGTCAAGAGGACAAAGTGCTTTTCCGGCACACGTTCAGATTCCTCCAGGTCACAAAGCGTACCGTAGAGTCTCAGGATGTGACGACTCACGACTCAGGTCTAAGAAATCGAGGAACACTGCCAAAGGCGCGGATGGGAAAAAGGGAGACTTTTCCATTTAGCAGGAAAGCTGGCGCCAGCCAGAAGGCAAGAATGAAAAACAGCCAGTGACTAAGAGAATCTGTGGGAAAGTAGCAGAATAACAGAGCTGGAAGGGACCTCGGTGGTCTTCTAGTCCAAACCCCTGCTCAGGCAGGAAACCTTACAACATTTCAGGGAAATGGTTGCCCAATCTCTTTTTGAAAGCCTCCAGTGATGAAGCACGCACAACTATTCCACCGATTAATTGTTTTCACTGTCTGGGAATTTTTCTTTTGCTCTAGGTTGTTTCTCTCTTTGGCTAGTTTCCATCCGTTGCTTCTTATCTGGCCCTCAGGTGCTTTGGAGAATAGGTCTCTGTGTTGTTGTTAGCTGTGAAGTCATGTCCGACCCATCGCGACCCCATGGACAAAGTTAGCTGTGAAGTCCTGTCCTCTACCATCTTCTGGAGTCCCTTTAAGCTCACGCCTACTGCTTCAGTGACGCCACCTCATTCTCTGTCGTCCCCTTCTTCTCTTGCCCTCAACCTTTCCCAGCATGAGGCTCTTCTCCAGTGAGTCCTTCTTGCTCATTAGGTGGCCAAAATATTTGAGTTTAAACTTCAGGATCTGGCCTTCTAAAGAGCAGTGAGGGCTGATCTCCTCTAGGACTGACCGGTTTGATCGCCTTGCAGTCCAAGGGACTCGCAGGAGTCTTCTCCAGCACCATAGTTCAAAGGCCTCGATTCTTTGGGGCTCTCTGTGGCAGCCCCTCAAATATTGGAACACTGCTATCCTCTCCCCCCATGTCCTTCTTTTGGTTAAACTAGACATGCCCAACTCCTGCAACCATTCTCGATATGTTTTAACCTCCAGCCCCCTAATCATCTTTGTTGCTGTTCTCTGCACGCTTTACAAAGTCCCAACATCTTTTTTACATCGTGGCAACCAAAACTGGATGTAATATTTCACCTGGGGTCTTACCAAGGCATTATAAAGCAGTATTAACATTTGACGTGAACGTTGAGAATATTTTGAGTGAGGGGAAATCATCCTTTTCAAAACACCCGCAAAGGAGAAGGGGAAAGGTGAGGACTACTCGGACCAAGGGCTGAAAGAAACAAGAGAAGATACTTGTGGAGCACTTGTTTGATTGGTCTATTCCGCAAAAGATGTAGGGGAACATCCTTCGGTCTCTATTGGACATCAGAAGAGTAAGAAGTGCCAATTTTAGTGGCTGAAAGGACATCTTCAGAAAGGAAGTCTTAAGCGCTGAGACAGAGATCTGAAGGTTCTAGTTCTGACTGGCAACTAAGCACTGGAAGCAGACAGGAGCTGTTTCAGAATCCTTCAAACTGAACTTCTAACAAACAAATATGTACGTCGGAAGACATTATTTGTAGCTCGGAGCTGAAATGTGGGGGTCCTTAGTGCCCTTTGAGCTAGGTGGTTTTCTTTGCAAATGTTTCATGACCAAACTAGCTAACAACGACAACAACAACAAAAATAATAAAGATTGAAGGGACCTTGGAGGTCATCTAGTACAACCCTCTGCTCAGGCAGGAAACCCTATACCATTTCAGACAAATGGCTGTCCAATATCTTCTTAAAAACTTCCAGTGTTGGAGCATTCACTGCTTCTGGAGGCAGGTTGTTCCACTGATTAATTGTTCCAACTGTCAGGAAATTCCTCATTAGTTCCAGGTTGCTTCTCTCCTTGGTTAGTTTCCATCTGTTGCTTCTTGTCCTGCCTTCAGGTGCTTTGGAAAATAGCTTGACTGCCTCTTCTTTGTGGCAGCCCCTAAGATATTGGAACGCTGCTATCATGTCCCCCCTCGTCCTTCTCTTCATTAAACTAGACACACCTAATTCCAGCAGCCGTTCCTTGTATGTTTTAGCCTCCAGTCCCCCGATCATCTTTGTTGCTCTTCTCTGCGCTCTTTCCAGAGTCTCAACATCTTTTTTACATGGTGGTGACCAAAACTGGACGCAGGATTCCAAGGGTGGCCTTCCCAAGGCATTGTAAAGTGGTATTAACCCTTCACGTGATCTTGACATCATCGGTGTCAAGAGTGGGGTTTGCAGGGAAGGGAAGGAGGAGGAGGAGGAGGAGGAGGAGGAGGATGAAGAGGAGGACTCTGAACTTGGCTGCTTTATTGTATCATGTTTCCCCGAAAATAAGGCCCACTCAGAAAATAACTCCTAGGATGACTTTTTTTTAGCGTGAGCCTAATATAAGCCCTACCCCCCAAAATAAGCCTAGTTAAGAGCCCGTCCACTCCCTCCCACTGTCTGGTTGCTCACTGCCGCAATGGGGCAGGAGGCCACGCAGCACGCTGGTGCCATCGCCACAAAGTGAGGCAAGGCAGGTGGGGTGTGTGTGTGTGGAGCTGCCCCACGTGACCCACACCCGGGCACCTTAGGGACCCTGCAGCCAGGTCACTCATTGCTCAGCGACCTTCCCCCGCCCGTTCTAGGACTAGGCTGCCCGACCGCTTCTTCCTTTTCACTCCTCTCCCAAGCCAGACTGCCATGGGCGGGGGAGGCTTGGTCCCCTTCCCCGGTCCCCCTCCGCCTTTCGGAGCCGGGGGTTGGTGGAGTGATGGTGAAAGGCCTCTGCCGCCGCTGCAAAGCAGCCACATCTGCCTCTGGAGGGGCTTTCTTTGGTTCCCTTCGCGGCTCTGCCCACCCAATCATGGGAGAGTTTTACCAGGGCTGGCGGCTGGAGTCACGGCTGGTGGGGTCTTTGGAGCGCTCCTTTTGCAGCAAAAAGAAATATAAAACCCGGTCTTATTTTGGGGGAAACACAGTAGTTGTTTTGTTACCCAACTAGGTAACATCATCAGTGCTAGAAGCAACCTATTCAAGGAACCCCGAAGAACAATCACACCCACACTGCCAAGGCAAGTCACTACTAGTATATAAACAGAGCTAACTCCACTTCCTTCTAGCTCTGATTGGGTTACTTAGTTGGGTCACGAAACGTTTGCAAGAGAACTGGTAATGACCTATAAAGCCCTAAATGGCTTGAGTCTGGACTATCTAAGGCAGGGGTCTTCAAACTTGGCCCTTTTATGACTTGTGGATTTCAACTCCCAGAATTCCTCAGCCAGGCACGCTGGCTGAGGAATTCTGGGAGTTGAAGTCCACAAGTCATAAAAGGGCCAAGTTTGAAGACCCCTGAATCTAAGGGAACACCTGCTGCCGGCATCATCTTCCCATCGTCCTGTGCGCCCCCACAGGGAGGGCCTTCTCAGGGTACCGCCGGTTAAGGAATACCGGCGGGTTATTCCCAGGGGAAAGGGCGTTCTCTGTGGGTGCGCCTGCCCTATGGAACCAACTACCTACGGAGCTTAGGACTGCCCCCAACCTTCACTCATTTCGCCGGGACCTGAAAACTTGGCTCTTCGATCTGTTTGGTCCAGACTGTGGGGTTGTTAATTTTAACTGGGTTTTAGATTTACTCTTGGGCCTTGAATTGAATTGTTTTAATTGATTTTTTGTATTTCGTGGTTTTAACTGCCCTGTAAACTGCCCTGAGTCCTACGGGAATAGGGCGGTATACAAATTCAATAAAATAAATAAATAAATAAACGACTACAATCATCTTCTCTCCACCTCCTCCTCCTCCTCCTCTCCTTTCTCCTCCTCCTCCTCTTCCTCCTCCCCCTTCTTCCTCCTCCTTCTCATACTCTTCCTCCTCCTTCTCTTCCTCCTCCCCCTCCTCCTCCTCCCCTTTCTCCTCCTCCTCCTCCTCTTCCTCCTCCCCCTTCTCCTCCTCCTCCCCCTTCTCCTCCTCCTCTTCCTCCTCCTCTTCCTCCTCCTCCTCCTCCTCCTCCTCCTCTTCCTCCCACTCACCTCTAGCACTGATGAGGTGACTTAGCTGAGTAATGAAATGTCTGCAAGAAAACTACCCAGTTCAGAGAGCACCAATGCCTATACAGTTTTTTCCTCCTGCTCCTGCTCCTGCTCCTGCTCCTGCTCCTCCTCCTGCTCCTCCTCCTCCTCCTCCCACTCACCTCTAGCACTGATGAGGTTACCTAGCTGGGTAATGAAACGTCTGCCAGTAAATAACCAAGCTCAGAAAGGACCAAGGACCGTTCATTCCTCTCAGTGTCAGAAAAGGTCTCCTAGGTTGGATTTCTCCTTCACAAGCTTTCACCCATTACTTCTTGTCCTGTCCTCAGGTGTCCTACCTAGAGAATAAGTCAAGCCCCTCTTCACATACTGGAAGACAACTATCATATCTGCTCTGCTCCACCTAGACCAGGAGTAGGCACCCTGGCTGGCTCAGGAATTCTGGGAGTTGAAGTCCATGAGTCATAAAAGAGCCGAGGGTGCCCACCCCTGACCTAGACCTTGCTGTGCCTCTCAGTAGGAGAGTGAGGGCATCAGAGATAACTTTGTGGGTCTCTCAGCCAAGCTGATAAATAATTGGTAATGGAGGCCTTGCACTCTAATTGGGAGGAGGGTCCTCTTTTCCCCTTCCCCAGAGAAGGGAAGGGGTGGACTATTGGGAGTGGGGCTTTCCCTTTGATTTAGAGCAGTGTTTCTCAACTTTGACCACTTAAAGACGTCTGGACTTCAACTCCCAGGGTTCCCTGGCTAGGCCCTGTTTTCTAGGGAATTTTGGGAGTTGAAGTCCACAAAACCTTCAAGTTGCCAAGGTAGAAAAATACTTAGAGCATCCACGTAGGGTGGAAAAAATCCAGGAGCTTCCTCTTCCAGTGGGAATTTATTAAGAATATGAGGACAAAGCAATGTTGTATTTTCTCCATGAACCTTCATTCCTCCTGAAATGGGAAAAGTGAGATGATTTCTATCAAGTGAGAATGAGAGAAAAACACTGGTCCGCAGTTTTTGGTATCTGGCCAACAATCTTGTTTCTCAGCTAAAGTCTTCCTGGCTAGAAAATTGAGTGTTTCCTGCTGATTTCCTAGCCGAAGCACCAGCTGTAATAATTACAGGGAGTCCTCGACTTACGCCCGCAACAGAATCCAGAATTTCTGTCGCTAAGCATGACAGTTGTTAAGTGAATTTTGCCTCATTTTTTGACCTTGTTTGCCACAATTGTTAAGCAAATCACTGCCGTTATTAAGCCAGTAACACTGTCGTTAAGTGAAACCCAGCTTCCCCATTGACTTTGCTTGTCAGGAGGTAACAAAAGGGGATTACCAGTTACCAAGCTGTCTGAATTTTGATCACGTGACCACGGGGATGCTGAAACGGTCGTCAGTGTGGAAAAAATGGACACAAATTATTTTTTTCCAGTGCTGTTGTAACTTCGAATGGTTACTAAACGAATGGTTGTAAGTCGAGGACTACCTGCACAGCAGAGAAGCCATCACTATTTCTGATGAGATAGTATTCTGCATGGTGGCGCAATTGTTAGAATGCAGTACTGCAGGCTACTTCTGCTGGTTGCCTGCAGTTAAGCGGTTTGATCTTGACCAGCTCAAAGTTGACTCATCCTTCCATCCCTTCCAAGATCGGTAAAATGAGGACCCAGATTGTTGGAGGCCAGATGCTGACTGTAAACAGCTTAGAGAGAGGCTGTAAAGCACTGTGAAGTGATATATAAGTCTAAGTGCTAATTCTATTCTATTCTATTCTATTCTATTCTATTCTATTCTATTCTATTCTATTCTATTCCATTCCATTCCATTCCATTCCACTCCACTCCACATATTCTACTCTACTCTACTCTACTCTACTCTACTCTACTCTACTCTACTCTACTCTACTCTACTCTAGTCTGTTGTTGTTGTTGTTAGCTGCGAAGTCGTGTCCGACCCATCGCGACCCTATGGACAACATTCCTCCAGGTCTTCCTGTCCTCTACCATCTTCTGGAGTCCATCTAAGTTCACACCTACTGCTTCAGTGACTCCATCCAGCCACCTCATTCTCTGTCGTCCCCTTCTTCTATTGCCCTCGATCTTTCCCAGCATTAGGCTCTTCAGTGAGTCCTTCTTTCTCATTAGGTAGCCAAAGTATTTGACTTTTAGCTTCAGGATCTGGCCTTCTAAAGAGCAGTCAGGATTGATCTCCTCTAGGACTGACCGGTTTGATCGCTCCAGTCTACTCTACTCTACTCTACTCTACTCTACTCTACTCTACTCTACTCTACTCTACTCTACTCTTATTCCATTCCATTGCCATGGTGGCGCAGTGGTTAGACTATAGTATTGCAGGCTGACTCTGCCCGCTGCCAGCAGTTTGATCCTGACCGGCTCAAGGTTGACTCAGCCTTCCATCCTTCCGAAAATGGTAAAATGAGGACCCAGATTGTTGGGGGCAATTGGCTGTAAACCACTTAGAGCTGTAAAGCACTGTGAAGTGATATATAAGTCTAAGTGCTAATTCTATTCTATTCTATTCTATTCTATTCTATTCTATTCTATTCTATTCTATTGCCATGGTGGCACAGTGGTTAGACTATAGTATTGCAGGCTGACTCTGCCCACTGCCAGCAGTTTGATCTTGACCTTCTGAGAATGGTAAAATGAGGACCCAGATTGTTGGGCGCCAGATGCTGACTCTTTAAACTGCTTAGAGAGGGGCTGTAAAGCACTGTGAAGCAGTATATAAATCTATTGTTATTGCTGTTCTGCAGGGACTTCTAAAATACATTTGTTGTTCCCCCCCCCTCCATTTTGTTCTTAGTCGCAGGTCCTGTTTCGTCTCTGGTTGTGGACTTTGAAGCCCTGGATGCAGAACTCAAAGAAGCCGAAGCTGAAGGAGGCGAAGAAGAAGAAGTCGAAGCAGTGATAGGGGAGAAACCAGAATTGCTAGTAAGGCTTCATAGCAATCTTCTAACTGCAGGTGGCCCTCGATTTACGACCACAACTGACCCCAAAAATTCTGTTGCTAAGCGAGGCCTTTGTTAAGTGAATTTTTGCTCCATTTGATGACCTTTCTTGCCCCGGCTGTTAAGTGAATCACTGCAGTTGTTAAGTGAGTCACACGGTTGTTAAGTGAATCCATCAGAAGGTCGCAAAAGGAGGATCACGTGATCCCTCGGGACATTATTCATTGCAAACTGCTTTTCAATCCCTGGAAGGAAAAAAAAATATAAGGTCAATAATAGTCCAGGTTTGTTTTGAAAGCTACTGCTTTGAGTAACAGGTAGTCCTCGACTTACGACCACAATAGAGAGCCTTGGTGGAGCAGTGGGCTAATGCCTCCTTAAGTAACACCAGCTGCCTGCAATTAGTGCAGGTTCGAGTCCCACCAGGCTCAAGGTTGACTCAGCCTTCCATCCTTCCGAGGTAGGTAAAATGAGGACCCAGATTGTTGGGGGCAATAAGCTGACTTTGTAATAATGCCGCTTGGGGAGGGGGGTTGAAAGCCCTAATAAGCAGGCATATACATAGAATGAAGGCTATTGCTAAGCACATTGGTTTGTGCTTCTTAGATTGTAAGCCGCCCTGAGTCTTCGGAGAAGGGCGGGATATAAATGGGATTCTAAAAAAAAAATAGGGCCCAACATTTCCCTTGCTAAGTGAGACAACGGTTGAGGGAGTTATGCCCCATTTTACCACCCACCTTTCTTGCCACAGTTGTTGAACAGAATTGAATTACATACTGTATTTGGCCAAGCGTGATTATACACACAAGGAATTTGTCTCCAGAACAGAAGCTCTTCAGGGAATCACTGCAGTTGTTAAGTTAGTAACGCGGTTGTTAAGTGAATCTGGCTTCCCCATTGACTTTGCTTGTCAGAAGGTCACAAAAAGAGGATCACTTGACCCCAGAACACGGCAACCGTCGTAAATATGAGTCAGCTGCCAAACATTTGAATGTTGATCACATGACCATGGGGATGCTACAATGGGTGTAAGTGTGAAAAACGGTCGTAAGTCACTTTTTCCAGTGCCGTTGTCACTTCAGCCACCAAATGAAATGTTGTTAGTCAAGGACTGCCTGTAGCGTATTTATGTTTTAGACTAGAGGATCCCTTGTCAATCC
>JAKJMR010017651.1:34893-48156 GCA_024449315.1 Daboia siamensis
GAGTTGAAGTCCACAAGTCTTCAAGTTGCCATGGTAGGACATCCTTGGTCTAAACATTTAGTCACCCAATGTGATGGAGAACCACCTGGCAAATCATTTCTATGTTTCTTAACACTTGCCCTGGAGCTCTTGGGGACTGGAGGAGGTGAGGTGTTATTAAATTAAATTATTATTAAATTAAATTTTATTATTAAATTAGCCACTTTGTGAGGGGGATGGGTGCTATAGATAGATAGATAGTTAGATAGTTAGATAGATAGATAGATAGATAGATAGATAGATAGATAGATAGATAGATAGATAGATAGATAGATAGATAGATAGATAAAGGTAAAGGTTCCCCCACATATGCGTGCTAGTCGTTTCCAAATCTAGGGGCCGGTGCTCATCTCCGTTTCAAAGCTGAAGAGCCAGCGCTTGTCCGAGGACGTCTCCATGGTCATGTGGCCGGCATGACTAGATGCCAAAGGCGCACGGAACGCTGTTACCTTCCCACCGTAGTGGTCCCTATTTTTCTACTTGCAGTTTTACGTGCTTTCGAACTGCTAGGTTGGCAGAAGCTGGGACGAGTAACAGGCGCTCACTCTGCTACGCGGCACTCGGGATTCGACCCGCCAAACTGCCGACCATCTGATCGACAGTTAGATAGATAGACAGATAGATAGATAGATAGATAGATAGATAGATAGATAGGTAGACAGACAGACAGACAGACAGACAGACAGACAGACAGACAGATAAAGACAGATAGATGGATGGATGGATGGATGGATGGATGGGTGAGTGGGTGGATGGATAAACAGATTAGCCAGCCAATCATTTTCCTAAGTCTCTCCCCTTTGAGGTTGATGATGGATGTAGTATTTCCATCAGAATTAATTATCATTAAATCTTGGACTCTTGGGCAAACTGCCCTTCTGTAACACGGAATCCTGGCTAGTTTTCAGCTCCGCCTCCTTTTCTCCTGCTCCAACAGGAAATCCACGTCGAAAAAGAGGAGGAAGTCCGTCCGCGAGGCCTGCAAGAACGGAAGCTCACCAACCAGTTTAATTTCAGCGAAAGAGCCTCGCAGACCTACAATAACCCTGTGCGGGTAAGGATCCTGGCGCCCCTTTGCATGCCGGGCAGTGCCCCTTTTCAGGAACCTTTGAAGCAGAGCACAGGTAGTCCTCGACTTATGACCCCAATTGAGCCCTGCAATTGTCCATTGCTAAAGCGAGGCAGTTGTTAAGTTGAGTTTTTCCCCATTTTACGACCTTTCTTACCACCATCGTTAAGTGAATCACTGCAGTTGTTAAGGGAATCCGGCTTCCCCCTTGACTTTGCTTGTCAGAAAGTTACAAAAAGGGGGATCGTGTGATCCCTGCAACTGTCATAAATGTGGACCAATGTTATGACCTTTCCTGCCACAGTTGTTGAATTGAATTGGATTGAATACTTTACTGGGCCAAGTGTGATTAGACACACAAGGGATTTGTCTCTGGACAGAAGCTCTTATGTGAATTGCTGCAGTTGTTAAGTTAGTGTAAGGCCCCAGTCCCTTACTTGAATGTGAGATACCATATCAATCTAATCAGATAACCCTAGCGGAGGCTTCTTTGTTGTTGTTGTTAGTTGCAAAGTCGTGTCTGACCCATCACGACCCCATGGACAACATTCCTCCAGGCCTTCCTGTCCTCTACCATCTTCTGGAGTCCCTTTAAGCTCACGCCTACTGCTTCAGTGGCTCCATCCAGCCACCTCATTCTCTGTCGTCCCCTTCTTCTATTGCCCTCAACCTTTCCCAGCATGAGGCTCTTCTCCAGTGAGTCCTTCCTTCTCATTAGGTGGCCAAAGTATTTGAGTTTTAGCTTCAGGATCTGGCCTTCTAAAGAGCAGTCAGGGTTGATCTCCTCTAGGACTGACCGGTTTGATTGCCTTGCAATCCAGGGGACTCACAGTAATCCATAAAGGGGGGAGGCTTCTTAGACAGCTCTTTATTTGATCAAATAAGATGGCTGGGTGGCAGGCAATCTGGAACGCTGGCAGAGTTACGTCCAAAAGTGCCCCACCTTAGAAAGTCAGTAGCCTTACTTTATAAACTTTGTTAGCCAATGAAATTCAGACAACAGAGCCATTGCATCATAAGGAAGACATCAATCATTCCTGTACTCTCCCTTATTCCCTCCTTCAGTACATCCCATCCATGTCCATGTTTCCCACGGTTGTGTGAGATTTCCCTGGTGCAAACGCCGATTACAAAAAGCAAGAAAGCAGCAGTTAGACAAAACAATTTCCCTTTTTTTCCAGAACCCTTCATTAGTAACTTGGTTGTTAAGTCAATCTTGCTTGCTCATTGACTGCCTGTCAGGAGGTCTCAAAAGAGGATCAAGTGACCCCGGGGACGCTGCAACCGTCATAAATAAGAGTCGGTTGCCAAGCATCCGAATTTTGATCTCATGTCCATGGGGATGCTGCAACGGTCGCGTGAAAAACGGCCGTCAGTCACTCTTTTCCGTGCAGTTACACCTGAATAGTCACTAAACAAACGGTTGTAATTCGAGGACTACATTTATTGCCTTGCCCCAGTGGAAGTGGTCTGCTTTGGGCCTGATCAAAAGCAGTGGGGCCTCATTTACTTTGATCCATCTTTTGCATGCTGGTGGAGGGCGGTGCCCCTTCCATGTGGGGCTCTCAACATCTGGGAAATTCACCAGATATTCGTCACTGTTGCAAACCTGGGAAATTGATCCAATTTGGAAATTTTAATGATCAGGAGTGACATGTAGCCACCTTCCAATTCTTTAAGGGCTATCACAGAGAGGAGAGGACTGAACGTATTCTCCAACGCACCAGAAGTAAGTCCCAAAGATGCTTTTTTTCAGGAGGCAACTGGACTTGCTCATTTTTCTTTGAAGACATTTCGCTTCTCATCCAAGAAGCTTCTTCAGCTCTGACCGGATGGTGGGGAATGGAAGGATTTGTAATCCTTGCAGACAGCTGGTCATTTGCCTTCTTTTGGAGAGCCATTGAGGCCACTTGGAGGCTTATCTGTGTCCTCAGGGTCACCTGAGTGGCGCAAATGGGTGTGGAGCCTTCTTGGCTACAGGTTGTTTTCTGCCCTGGGTCCCTTCGCAGTTGAAGACGGGCGCAGGCAGTTGGGGATGAGTCTGTGTTGTCTGCATCTCAAACCGAAGCGCAAGTGGTTCCTGTAGTCTGCAATGTTTTCTGGAAATCCGTTCATGCTCCCGCACCATTTAAAAGGGTGTACCTCCCAAAGTGTAAACATAACTTGTATGGTGCTTGAATTCTGGGATGAAATTCTTGACAAGCTGTTTTTTTTTTCAGGACAGGGCCTGCCAGATGGAGCCCCCGCCCAGAGCAACTTTCTCGGACACCGCCAATCAGGTAATTCCTCCTATCTTCCTGCTGCGTCTGCCAGGACACCCCTTGCATACAATCCAGCTGCTGTTAACAGAGGGATAAAATGCAATCCTAGTTTGCATTAACAGAGGGATAGACTCAAGATCGGGCAAAGTGTTAATACCGCTTTACAAGGCCTTGGTAAGGCCACACTTGGAACACTGCATCCAGTTTTGGTCACCACGATGTTAAAAAAAAGATGTTGAGACTCTGGAAAGAGCGCAGAGAAGAACAACAAGGATGATCAGGGGACTGGAGGCTAAAAGATATGAAAAGCAATTGCAGGAATTGGGTATGTCTAATTTAATGAAAAAGGTAAAGGTAAAGGTTCCCCCACACATGCATACTAGTCGTTTCCAACTCTAGGGGCCGGTGCTCATCTCTGTTTCAAAGCCGAAGAGCCAGCGCTTGTCGGAGGACGTCTCCGTGGTCATGTGGCCAGCATGTCTAGACATGGTGGCTCAGTGGGTTAGGACGCTAAGCTTGTCGATCAGAAGATTGACAGTTTGGCGGGTCGAAACCCGAGTGCCGCGTAGCAGAGTGAGCGCCTGTTACTCGTCCGAGCTTCTGCCAACCTAGCAGTTCGAAAGCACGTAAAAATGCAAGTAGAAAAATAGGGACCACTACAGTGGGAAGGTAACAGCGTTCCGTGCACCTTTAGCGTCTAGTCATGCTGGCCACATGACCACGGAGACGTCCTCGGACAAACGCTGGCTCTTCGGCTTTGAAACGGAGATGAACACCGGCCCCTAGAGTTGGAAACGACTAGCACGCATGTGCGGGGGAACCTTTACCTTTACCTTAATCTAATGAAGGAGCACCAAAGAATTGAGACCTTTGAACTATGGTGCTGGAGAAGACTCCTGTGAGTCACTTGGACTTCATGGCAATCAAACCGATCAGTCCTAGAGGAGATCAACCCTGACTGTTCTTTAGAAGGCCAGATCCTGAAGTTGAAACTCAAGTACTTTGTCCACCTAATGAGAAGGAAGGACTCACTGGAGAAGAGCCTAATGCTGAGAAAGGTTGAGGGCAAGAGAAGAAGGGGACGACAGAGAATGAGGTGGCTGGATGGAGTCACTGAAGCAGGAGCCGTGAGCCTAAATGGACTGCAAAAGATGGTAGAGGTCAGGAAGGCCTGGAGGAACATTGTCCATGGGGTCGCGATGGGTCGGACATGACTTCACAACTAACAACAACAAGAACAAATCTAATGAAGAGAAGGATCGGGGTGACATGGTAGCTGTCTTCCAACATTTGAGAGGCTGCCACAGGTTCTCCAAAGCACCTGAAGGCAGGACAAGAGGCAATGGATGGAAACCAATCAAGGAGAGAAGTAACCTAGAAGTAAGGAGAAACTTCCTGACAGTGAGAACAGTTAACCAGTGGAACAGCTTCCCTTCAAAAGTTGTATGTGTTCCATCACTGGAGGCTTTTAAGAAGGCACTGGATAGCCATTTGTCTGGAATGGTATAGGACTTCCTGCCTGAGCAGGGGGTTGGACTAGAAGACCTCCAAGTTCCCTTTCAACTATTATGCTTTTAATCAGTGCAAAGGCTTGCCTCCAGATGTTGTGGGGTGCTCCATCACTGGAGGCTTACAAGAAGAGATTAGGCAACCATTTGTCTGAAAGTGGCATAGGGTCCCCTGCATTTGTTCCAAGCAACCAAAGACAATCCCTTAATTTGTGGGGAACTCGCCATTTGCATGTCTTAGCAACCTGTTAAATTTGTCTGAATGATCTTGAAAAACAACACATGTGCATGCTTTTGCAATGTGACACCCGTGGGGATGAAGTTCTACTTTATGTTATTATTTCCTCTTTTTGTTCCTGGCAGGATCTTAGCTCTTCCTCACTGTCCTTAGTTATAGGCCCTTTGGGAATTTCCCTATGCAACAAAAAAGGGTCTGAAGCTTTGCCGCCAGCTCCTACTTTTCTATCTTCTTTCCTTTTTCCTTCCCTTCTTCCTAAACTCACTTTCCTGTTTTGCTGCAGCTCTTTCTTGCTCTGGCATCTCAGCCTGGATTTCTTCCTATCCTTCCTCCTGTTTCAGCATGATTCCTGTCGGGACTCAAATTTTGCAGGTATAATTGTAACTGGCACTGCTCTAATTTTTGTAGGCTTCTGTTTTCCCGGCTTGCTTCACACTTTTTCTTGGAGGTTGTATGGGGGACTAAATTACTGTTTTTCAAACTTGGCAACTGTAAGAGGTGTGGGCTTCAACTCCCAGAATTTTTTTGTCTTGAGATGTCCAGAACTGGATTGCAGGATTGTAAGCGTGACCTCACTAGTGCGGCATAAAATGGTGTTATATATAATATAATATCCTTTAAAAGGTAAAGGTTCCCCCGCACATGCGTGCTAGTCGTTTCCGACTCTAGGGGCCGGTGCTCATCTCCGTTTCAAAGCCGAAGAGCCAGCGCTTGTCCGAGGACGTCTCCGTGGTCATGTGGCCGGCATGACTAGACGCCAAAGGTGCACGGAACGCTGTTACCTTCCCACCGTAGTGGTCCCTATTTTTCTACTTGCATTTTTACGTGTTTTCAGACTGCTAGGTTGGCAGAAGCTGGGACGAGTAACAGGCGCTCACTCTGTTATGCGGCACTCGGGATTCGACCCGCCAAACTGCCGACCTTCTGATCGACAAGCTCAGCATCCTAACCCACTGAGCCACCGCGTCCCTATAATATCCTTTAGTCTCTAGTTTTCTGCATGCAGGGAGTGTGGGTTCCCTGGCAATACATTCCGTTGCATCCTCTTTCTCGTGGTCTGCATTTCTTGTAAAACTGATTTTTTTTCAGAACTTGGAGACTTGTTTCCACCGCAGGCATCTCCAACCTTGGCAACATTAAGACCTGTGGACTTCAGCTCCCATAATTTGCCAGCCAGCAATGCTGGCTGGGGAATTCTGGGAGTTGAAGTCCACAAGTTTTATGAGTTCAAGGCCTGCCTTATGTGCGAAAGCCAGCTGGGTAACTTTGGCTCAGTCACTCTCTGAAGCCAACCTACCTCACAAGGTTGTTGCTTTTGACAACGGTCTTCCTAACTCAGCAGCTCAGTTGTGATCGTATTTTAAAAACTACCGGTATGTATTTTAGGCATCAGCTTAACCCGGGGTGTCCAACCTTGGCAATTTGAAGATTGTGGACTTCCCCAGCAAAGCTGGCTGGAGAATTCTGGGAATTGAAGTCCAGAGATCTTAAAGGGGCCAAGATTGGACACCCCTGCTTTAGAGCAAGGCTTGCCTTTGTTCTGGTTCCACAGCTGGCTGGGGAATTCTGGGAGTCGAAGTCCACACCTCTTAAAGGGGCCAAGTTTGAAAAACATGGGGCTGGCTCAGGGGTCTTCAAACTTGGCCCTTTGATGCCTTGTGGGCTTCAACTCCCAGAATTCCTCAGCCAGCATGCCTGGCTGAGAAATTCTGGGAGTTGAAGTCCACAAGTCATCAAAGGGCCAAGTTTGAAGACGCCTGGGCTAGCTGAACCAAGCAAAGCATCTTCCGCCTCTGTAGACAGCTGACTCGCTCTTTGTCCCTCTTAGTGGAACATCTACGACGCTTATGTGGAAGAACTGCAAAAACTGGAGAAGTCAAAGGAGAAAGAAAAACAGAAAGCCCCCGTGGCCAAGAAGGAAGACAAGCTAATGGGGAGAAAATTAACTTCTCTAGAATCACAGGTGCCGTTGCCTCTTTCTATACTGTGCTGAGCGGGCTTTAATTCCAATCTCTCTTGAGGTCATCTCCTTACCCCCACCCCACCCCCGCCCACCTTTTATTAGCAAACTGACCTGCTTTCTCTCGTGGTCACTCTTGATTCTGGTTGATATTTCATACAGGTTTCATCCTCGGCTTACGACAGCTCACTTAGTGACCGTTCAAAGTTACGACAGCACTGAAAATTGTGACTTAGGGCCGCTCTTCACACTTCGTGACCCTTGCAGCACCCCCGCGGTCATAGGATGATGTACATTTCAGAAAAGCCTCGCCACTGACTTGTATTTATGAGGTCCCAAGGTCACGTGGTCCCCTTTTGCGACTTTCTGACACAAGCCCTAAGTGGCAGAGTGGTTAGAAAACAGTTTTGCAGGCTAACTTGGAGTTACCCGTTCCTCCTTGGGCACCACACCACAACTGAACTAGCAGAGTGGTGGATTTCTCCCTAGTCAGGCAGGAAATAAATCCCAATGGGAGCCCTGGTGGCGCAGTAGTTCAAATACAGAATTGCAGGCTAACTCACTGCCCACTGCCAGGAGATCCTGACTTGCTCAAGCTTGACTCAGCCTTCCCTCCTTCCGAGATCAGTGAAAATGAGCACCCAGATTGTTGGGGGCAACTGGCTGACTCTGTAAACCCCTTAGAGAGGGGCTGTCAAGCACTGGGAAGCGGTATATAAGTCTAAGTGCTGTTGCGATGGATGGATGGATGGATGGATGGATGGATGGAGACAGACACGACAGATAGCCAAACCGATAGACAGACAGACAGATAGAAAGACAGACAGACAGATATAGAGCCCTAGTGGCACAGTGGTTAGAAAACAGTATTGCAGGCTAACTTATTGCCCCTTGGAGTTACCCCTCCTCCTTGGGCACCACTCCACAACTGAACTGGCAGAGTGGTTAGGGCACCACCAAGCCCAGCTCTGCACAAGCTTTAAATATGCACAGCCACATTCTGTTGTACCTCCACCTGGCAGGAGATTTGGATTGGCCTCGACAAAGAGATTTGTAATGCAGACGCAAGGTGATTTTTTGACATGAAACACTTTGTGTCCCTTTGAAACCTCTCCGGGTTTCATACCTTCAAGGCTCGTGAGGGCTTCTGGGCAGGTCCTCACAGAGCTGGTTTGCGTCCTTACAGAAGGCCAGGGGGACCCATTTGCTTTTGAGGAGAACTTCAAGAGCGGGGCTTGGTTGGACCCCTTCGTAGATGTGCACACATCTCCTCACTTATCCCACTTTGCCCAGACCAAGGAGATGAATAAGGTCTGTGGGAGGAAAAAAATGAGATGGTTTGCTTTTTATCCTGGTGAAAGATTATATTTGCCCATTACTGATGCAAGAGACTATTTTTGTAGCTCAGGTTTGAAGTGTGGAGTCCTTGGTGCTCTCTGAGCTTGGCTGTTTTCTTGCAGGTGTTTCATGATCCAAGTAGGTAACATCATCAGTGATAGAAAGGAGTGAGGTTTGTGAACTGGGAGGAGGAGGAGGAGGTGGAGGAGGAGGAGGAGGAGGAGGAAGAGGAGGAGGAGGAGGAGGAGGAGGAGGAGGGAGGAGGAGGAGGAGGAGGAGTATGAGTATTGTGGGGTCCTTGGTGCTCTCTGGGCTTGGTTGTTTTCTGGCAGACATTTCATGATCCAGATAGGTAACATCAGCAGTGCTGGAAAGGAGTGGGGTTTATGAACTGGGAGAATTAGGAGGAGGAGGAGGAGGAGGAGGACGAGGAGGAGGAGGAGGAGGAGGAGGATTGTGGGGTCAGTGCTTTCTGAGCTTGGTTAATTTCTGGCAGATGTTTCATGACCCAAGTAGGTGACATCATCAGTGCTGGAAAGGAGTGGGGTTTGTTCTCTGTGTATACATAAATGGCTTGCCCTAATGTGCTGGTGGGGAAGTTCTTAGTGGTCCCTTGATTATGCTGTTGTTTACTGTTTGATTGTGTGTCTGAGTTGGTAATTCCTTGATTGGATTATTGTTTGCTTCTTGATTGTTGGTCTAGTGTTAATCTTGGTGTTACCCTCTGCTTATTTGGGTGTTGATGGCTGGTGAGGAGGCCTTTTAGGGTTTTTTTATTGTCTCTTTTCAATGATGTGTAGTTGTTGTTTACCTCCGTGTACCTGTTGATGGCCGATTTGTCAAAATGTCAAGACTTACGGGAATTCACTAGCTGTTTTAGACTTACCGATGACTCTAAGCCATGATTTGTTAACCAGGGTTTGTTGAATAAAATTAGTTCAAGAGTTCATGCAGGACGCTAAACCAAGTGCAAAGAAACCCCATTATGGCTTCACTTGATGGAACCCAGTGGGTGGCAGGGAAGAAGGGGTCGATTTAAGCCTATTAAATTGATTTTGGGGAAAAAAACAGATGGAAAGGAAAAAAGGATTTGACTGCTGATTTAATTACACGGACAGTACAGGGGCCCATGATGGATTAATCCCCAGGCCCTCGCTCAGCTCATTTTCTCCACATGGCCGGAGAGGGAAGCAGCTTCTTGTATCTGTGTGAAGCCTGAAACCTGGCCGCTGAATTATTCACACCTACACAGGCAATCCTCGACTTACCATAGTTCATTTGATGACTATTCGAAATTACAACGGTACTGGAAAAAAAGTGACTTGTGCCCATTTTTTCACACTGAAGACCGTTGCGGCATCCCAGTGATCACGTGATCCAAATTCAGACCCTTGGCAACCGACTCGAACTTATGACGGTTTCAGTGTCCCAGGGTCAGGTGGTCCCCTTTTGTGACCTTCTGATGAACCGAAGTTTATGGGGAAGCCGGATTCACGCCACAGCTGGGTTCCTAATTAACCACTGCAGTGATTTTTACTAAACAAATGCGTCAAGGGAGGTTGTAAAATGGGGCAAAATTCACATAACAAATGTCTCACTTACAGTGAGGGGGAAAAAAAAAAACACTTGCTCACCTGCCGATTTTGGACGTTTGCCCACTGAGAAAGAAATGATCAGTCTATATATTTTAATGCTAGGTTTATTTGAACAGTGAGAGACAGAATAATAACAAAACAAAAAAAATCCAGAAAAACCCATTTCAAAAAAGTTATAAATTGATTTGCATTTTAATGAGTGAAATAAGTATTTGATCCCCTATCAATCAGCAAGATTTCTGGCTCCCAGGTGTCTTTTATACAGGTACCAAGCTGAGATCCTTATCACAGCTTGTTACCTGTATAAACGACACCTGTCCACAGAAGCAATCAATCAATCAATCAGATTCCAAGATCAAAGAGCTGTCCAAGGATGTCAGGGACAAGATTGTAGACCTACACAAGGCTGCAATGGGCTACAAGACTGTCGCCAAGCAGCTTGGTGAGAAGGTGACAACAGTTGGTGTTATTATTCGCAAATGGAAGAAAGACAAAATAACTGTCAATCTCCCTCGGTCTGGGGCTCCATGCAAGTTCTCACCTCGTGGCGTTTTAATGATCATGAGAACGGTGAGGAATCAGCCCAGAACTACATGGGAGGGTCTTGTCAATGATCTCAAGGCATCTGGGACCATAGTCACCATGAAAACAATTGGTAACACACTACGCCATGAAGGACTGAAACCCTGCAGCGCTCGCAAGGTCCCGCTGCTCAAGAAAGCACATGTACAGGCCGGTCTGAAGTTTGCCAATGAACATCTGAATGATTCAGAGGAGAACTGGGTGAAAGCGTTGAGGTCAGATGAGACCAAAATCGACCTCTTTGGCATCAACTCAACTCGCCATGTTAGGAGGAGGAGGAATGCTGCCTGTGACCACAAGAACACCATCCCCACCGCCAAACATGGAGGTGGAAACATTATACTCTGGGGGTGTTTTTCTACTAAGGGGACAGGACAACTTTACCACATCAAAGGGACGATGGACAGGGCCATGTGCCGTCAAATCTTGGGTGAAAACCTCCTTCCCTCAGCCAGGGAATTGAAAATGGGTCGTGGATGGGTATTCCAGCATGGCAATAACCCAAAACACACAACCAAGGCAACAAAGAAGTGGTTCATGAAGAAGCACGTTAAGGCCTAGCCAGTCTCCAGACCTTAATCCCATAGAAAATCTGTGGAGCTACCAAATGTCAGCCTGGAAACCTTAACGACTTGGGAAAGGATCTGCAAAGAGGAGTGGGACAAAATCCCTCCTGAGATGTGTGCAAACCTGGTGGCCAACTATAAGGAACGTCTGACCTCTGTGATTGCCAACAAGGGTTTTGCCACCAAGTACTAAGTCATGTTTTAATAAGCGGTCAAATACTTCTTTCCCTCATTAAAATGCAAATCAATTTATAACTTTTTTGAAATGCTTTTTTCTGGGGTTTTTTTTGTTGTTGTTGTTATTCTTTCTCTCGCTGTTAAAATAAAGCTACAGTTAAAATTATAGACTGATCATTTCTTTGTCAGTGGGCAAACGCACAAAATCAGCAGGGAAATCAAATAATTTTTTCCCCTCACTGTAGCAACAGAAATTTGGGATTCAGTTGAGGTCGTAAGTCAAGGACTATCTGTGAATTAGCCTCTTTAACAGGACGCTCGTCCCCAACCGGGAAGTGAATCTCACTTTTGGTGGTAAATCTTCCTGCTCATGAGGACTGGGCACTTGCGATGTCATCTTACTGGCTCAGAAAGATGATTCTGTTAGCAACTGATCATTAGGAAGGAACAGAGATTGTTCTAGGGGGACTCCATTAGCGCTTTCTCGGCACGCTTCATTAATTCCCACAGCAAGGCTGTAATTGGCGCATCGGCAGTTGTTTTGTGCTGCTAATTCTGGGGAAGACAGAGGAGGCTGGGTGTCAGGGCGACATGCCTTAAGAGCTACTATACACCCCCCCCTAAAGAAACCCAGGGTGACATGGCTTAGGAGCTTCATATCTCACCCTGAAAATTTGGACTTTCAGGTGGGGAACTGCGTGGGTTAAAATCTCCCACAGAAACATCCTGAAGATTAAATCTGGTACCTCCGTGAAGAAAATAAGAAAGTTGGTGGGTTGGTTTCAGTTTTACATCTTGACAAGTTTCGGGGCAGAATTTGGTGGGATAAATACATCTGCCCAGCCCTCAGACCTGTTTGATCATTACAGACAGTTCTCGACATAAACCATCCGTTTAGTGACCGCTGGAAGTTACAACAGCACTGAAAATATTGACTTATGTCCGGTTTTCACCCTGACGACTGGGGTGGCATTTCCCCAAGGTCATGTGATCAAAATCCGGGTGCTGGGCAACTGGCACGTACTTATGACAGTTGCAGTATCACGGGATCAGGTGATCCCCATTTGTGACCCTTGCAGTGGGTTTGGAGCACAACTCCTTGGACGACTGCCTTGATCCACAACGGAAATTTTGTGCTTCGTTGTGCCGGTTAGTCGTGGCCTACCTGCGTATTACTGGTAGGGTGGGCAGCTATGTGAAATTGATAAACAGAATAATAATAATAATAATAATAAAACTATATTTCCCACTTCAGTTGGCATTAAAATGTTTGGGATTTACCAGAAGACCTGGGAAGTTCCCTTCCAACTCTGTCATTCTCTTAACTGATCAGTGGAACGGCTTGCCTCCAGAAGTTGTGGGTACTCCAACGTTGGAGGTTTTCAAGAATAGACTGGGCAGCCATTTGTCAGGAACGGTGTAGGCTGTCCTGCTTAAGCAAGGATTGGACCTCTAAGGCCCCTTCCAACTCGATTTTTTTCCATACTCTATATTCAATATCCCTGGAGTTTTCCAAAATAGACTTGGACAAGAAGACCTCAGAAGTCCCTTTCAGCCTGATGATTCATTTCATCTTTCCACTAGCATCTTTGAAGGAGAATCTTTGTAGCTCAGCGTCAAACTGTGGGGCCCTTGGTGCTCTCTGAGCTTGCTTGTTTTCTTGCAGACATTTCATGACCCAAACTAGGTAACATCACTAGCGCTGGTGATGTTACCTAGTTTTGGAAGCGAAATGTCTGCAAGAAAACAAGCAAGGAAGCCTTCCTCCTCCTCCTCCTCCTCCTCCTCTTACAGATATTTCATGACCCGACTGATGATGTTCCCTAGCTGGCTCATAAAATGTCTGCAAGGAAACAACCAAGTTCAGAGAGCACTAAGGACTCCACACTTCTCCTCCTCCTCCTCCTCCTCCTCCTCCTCCTCCTCCTCC
>JAKJMR010017651.1:61955-72806 GCA_024449315.1 Daboia siamensis
ATTATTATTATTATTATTATTATTATTATTATTATTATTATTATTATCATCTAGTTGGGTAATGAAATGTCCACCTGAAAACCTCCAAGCTCAGAGAACACCAAGGACCCTCTTCCTCGTCCTCGTCATCCTCACAAACTCCCCTCCCTTCCAGCGCTGATGAGGTTCCCTGGTTGGGTCAGGAAACATCTCCACCAAGCTCAGAGAGCACCAAGGACCCTCCTCCTCCTCCTCCTCCTCCTCCTCCTCCTCCTCCTCCTCCTCCTCCTCCTCCTCCCAAACCCCTCTTCCTTCCAGCGCTGATGAGGTTCCCTGGTTGGATCTGGAAACATCTCCCAGAAAACCACGAAGCTCAAGAGAGAAGCAAAGGTCTCACACTCTGCTGTCTCCTTGGGTAAGATTGAGAGATGAAAAATCTTTTTCCTGATTCCCATTGCTGCTTGGATTGATGGCCAACATAACTGAATGATTGATTACATCCTATTAAGTCACTGTTGTCTCTTAGCCACCACGTTTGTAGATTTCCTTTGTGATAGCCTCTCCCTAACCTCGTCCTGCAGCTCTTCCAATGGTGCCCACTGAATCCACCCCTCCTGCTCTTGGCTGTCTGCTGCTTTTTCCTTCTAGTCCAGGGCTTTTCAACCTTTTCGCCCACTGTACCACTTTTAGGATATGGCAACATCCGAGTACCACCAGTCGCCTAGCAAGGGGTCAAAAACTTGATGACCCAAAAAAAAGGGAAAAAAGTGATGAAGTACAGGTAGTCCTTGACTTACAACATTCGCTTAGTGACTGTTCGAAGTTATAATGGCACTAAAAAAAGTGTCCCCCAAGCCACAGCCGAGTGCCTGCCTGCCTGGCGGCACTCTTCCTCCTGTCCAAGGTTTTCATTGTTGTGAGCATTTCTGTTGAGGATTGGCAGTGAGAGTGGGGTGGGGTGTTTGGTTTTTATTCCCCCCCCCCCTCTATTGGGTGATTGCAGCAGGTTTTGGTCACTTCACATGACCCTGGGACACTGTGACCGTCATAAATATGAATCAGTTGCCAAGCATCTGAATGTAAATCACAAGACCCTGGAGATGCTGCAACATTCCAGCTGATCGGCGCTTCTTCTGGGCTCAGCAGAAGAACCAGGATCAGCGCTGAGCTCCAGCTGGATCCTGGCGCTGATCCTGGGGCTTCCGCTGAGCCCTGACAGCCCTGCATCTCCAGCCGTCTCTTGCTCAGGCTTGTGCGGTGCTGCCACCGGTTCAGCTCATTCCCCTCCCCCGCTACCACTTTTCTAGGATGGCCGCGTACCACCTGCCAGGTGCCAATGTACCACAGGTGGTACCCGTACCACTGGTTGAAAAGCCCTGTTCCAGGTATCCCAACCTGAGAGCCTTCTCCAGAATCTGAGGTCTAAACATAAGGTGCCTAAAGTTGGATACGATGATTTGAGCCAAACTCACTACCATACCATACCGGTTTCTCGTACGTACAATAGACTGAGGATCCATTCTCTGGCCAAATATATTAGAATATAAGTTTGTGTTTTTTTTCCCCTTTCGTTATTGTCCTTCCATTGACTGAATGAGAAGTTTTAAAAGACCTCCAGCTTTTGAGGGTAGATGAGGGTATTACTATATCTCACCTGCCCTTTGAATACATTTCCCCCACTGCACATTCTGGGCGACAGACTTATTTTAATCCAGATATTCAGCCTCCCTTTTTCTTAGACTTTCCTTATCGGCTCAGCAGCCTGCAAAGTGGAGCTCTAGCTGGCTAAACAGACGTCCAATCAATCCTTCAGATTGGCCTTCTAATCCTCTCATGGGCTCATTTAGACAAGATGGGGAAGAAAAAAAAAACACACACAGCAAAGTTGTGCAGGCTTCTGAACACAAAAACACACTTTGATGTAGATTGGAGCCCTGGGAGTGTGATTGTCTCTTTCCCCTTCTGAAAAATGTGACTTATTCTGTGTTCTGCGTCCTGTGAAACCTCGTTAGGAACTCATTAGGAGTTCCGTGCGGTTTTACAGGATGCAGAACACAGAATAGCTGAGATGGAAGGGAGCTTGGAGGTCTTCTAGTCCAAACCCCGGCTCAAGCAGGAGACCCTATACCATTTTGGACAAGTGGCTGTTCAGTCTCTTCTTGAAAGCCTCCAGTGATGGAGCACCCACAACTTCCAGAGGGAAGCCGTTCCACTGGTTAATTGTTCTTGCTGTCAGGAAATTTCTCCTTAGTTCTAGGTTGCTTCTCTCCTTGATAAGTTTCTATCCTTTGCTTCTTGTCCTGCCTTCAAGAGGCAAGGTGGACCCCCCCTCTTCTTTGTGGCAGCCCCTCAGATATTGGAAGGCTGCTATCATGTCACTCACAGACCTTCTTTTCATTACACAAGACCTACCCAATTCCAGCAACCGTTCTTCATATGGTTTAGCTTCCAGTCCCCTGATCATCTTTGTTGCTCTTCTCTGCACTCTTCCTAGAGTCTCAACATCTTTTTTACATCGCGGTGACCAAAACTGGATGCCGTATTCCAAATATGGCCTTCCCAAGGCATTGTAAAGCGGTACTAATACTTCACGTGATCTTGATGCTCTCCCTCTGTTGATGCAATGTAGGACTTTATTATCCTTTTTGGCAGGTGCACCGCTAAGATAAGGTAAAGGTAAAGGTTCCCCCGCACATGCGTGCTAGTCGTTTCCGACTCTAGGGGCCGGTGCTCATCTCTGTTTCAAAGCCGAAGAGCCAGCGCTTGTCCGAGGATGTCTCCGTGGTCACGAGGCCGGCATGACTAGATGCCAAAGGCGCACGGAACGCTGTTACCTTCCCACCATAGTGGTCCCTATTTTTCTACTTGCATTTTTACGTGCTTTCGAACTGCTAGGTTGGCAGAAGCTGGGACGAGTAACAGGCGCTCACTCTGCTACGCGGCACTCGGGATTCGACCTGCCAAACTGCCGACCTTCTGATCGACAAACTCAGCATCCTAACCCACTGAGCCACCGCGGCCCTTGCACCACTAAGATACTTAGACACTAAGTAAGTATCTAAGATACTTAGATCCCTCTCACTGTTGCTACTTTTGAGCCAGGCACCATCTATTGTATACCTGTGCATTTGGGTTATCGTGCCTAAGTGCAGATCTTTACTTTTTTCACCACTGGACTGCATTTTAATACAACAGAATAGCAGAGTTGATAAGGGACTTCAGAGGTCTTCTAGTCCAACCCCCTGCTCAAGCAGGAAACCCTATACCAGTGATGGCGAACCTTTTAGAGACCGAGTGCCCAAACTCCAACCCAAAACCCACTTACGTATCATCGAGTGCCAGGTGGGCGTGGCCCATTGGGTGGGTGTGGCTGAAGCGGTAGCTGCAGACTGGGTGGGGCTTAAAAGTTCAATTGATCAATTCCAACTTTGAGAGAACTTTTTTTTTCCCCGCGAGAAATTGAAATTGATTCATTGAACCTTTTTTTTTGGTATATGGCGGCAGAGGCCTAAAGTGAAAAGGTTTTATAAACCCAGCTGAAGGCCTAGGACTGGGGCAACGGCACGCGTGCCCACAAAAAGGGCTCTGTGTGCCACCTGTGGCACCCGTGCCATAGGTTCGCCACCACAGGCCTCTACCATTTCATACAAATGGTTTTCCAACTTCTTCTTAAAAGCCTCCAGTGTTGGGGGCACCCACAACTTCTGGAGGCAAACCATTCCACTGATTAAAAGAATAACAGAGTTGGAAGGAGGAACCTCAGAGGTCTTCTAGTTCAACCCCTTGCTCAAGCAGGAGACCCTATACCATTTCAGACAAATGGTTTGCCAGACTCTTCTTCAAAGTCTCCAGGGATGGAACCCCCACCCTTTCTGAAGGAGAGCCGTTCCACTGGTTGATTGTTCTCGCTGTTAGGAAATTTCTCCTTGATCCCAGGTTGCTTCTCTCAGGGCTTTTCAACCAGTGGCACGGGTACCACCTGTGGTACATTGGCACCTGGCAGGTGGTACGTGACCATCCTAGAAAAGTGGTAGCGGGGGAGGGGAATGAGCTGCACCGGTGGCAGCACCGCACAAGCCTGAGCGAGAGACGGCTGGAGCTGCAGGGCTGTCAGGGCTCAGCGGAAGTGCCAGGATCAGTGCCAGGATCAGCACCAGGATCCAGCTGGAGCTCGGTGCTGATCCTGGCACTTCTGCTGAGCCCAAAAGAAGCAGAAGCAATCAGCTGGAATGTTGCAGCATCTCCAGGGTCTTGTGATTTACATTCAGATGCATGGCAACTGATTCATATTTATGATGGTCACAGTGTCCCAGGATCATGTGAAGTGACCAAAACCTGCTGCAACCACCCAGCAGACGGGGGGGGGAATAAAAACCTACCCCCCCACCCCACCCCCACTGCCAATCCTCAACAGAAATGCTCACAACAATGAAAACCTCGGACAGGAGGAAGATTACCGCCGGGCGGGCAGGCAGGTGTCTTGCTCGGCTGTGGCTTCGGGGGCACTTTTTTCAGTGCCATTGTAACTTTGAACAGCCACTAAGCGAACTGTTGTAAGTCGAGGACTACCTGTAATTCATCACATTTTTTTCCTTTTTTTTTTTTGGTCATCAAGTTTTTGACCCCTTGCTAGGCGACTGGTGGTACTCGGATGTTGCCATATCCTAAAAGTGGTACTAATGGGAGAAAAGGTTGAAAAGCCCTGGCTTCTCACCTTGATTATTTTCCATCCATTGCTCCTTATCCTGACTTCAGGTGCTTTGGAAAATAGCTTGATTCCTTCTTCTTTCTGGCAACCCCTGCTGCTGAAGTCTATTAAGATCCTTCTATCTTCTAAAGTGTTCGCTCTTCCATCTCCCCTCCTACTAGCTTGGAGAAATAATTCTTATCCAGCCACACATTTGTCTGGATAGGAACGAACAAACGCCGAAGAGTGCATGTTCAGCATAACTGCAGGCAACATCGGCAGCAAAAAAAGCCTCTGATTCCCAGGAGGCCAAAAGATTGCGCTTGGCAATCGGGCTGCGCTGCTATTTAAAAGGTGATTGCATTTATTTACTTGTTCCAATGCTGCCTCTAGTTTGTTAATGGCAGCGGGCAGGAGAGTTTCTAGCCCATAACCTTTCCTGTTTCCCCAAGGAAATTTCATTATGGATCTTCCCCACCCCCACCCCCATGCGCGAAAGCAGCATTTCTCAAAGCTCTCTTGGTAGATGGGAGTTGACAGACGACTTAAAGTAGAACACATTTTTGTCTCTGTCTTCAAAAAAAAAAAAAAAAAAAGGGTGAGAGGGGGAAAGGGAAAAAGTCTCAGGAAAATGACAGTCCAACGTTCAACGTGATGTTGCCCGGAAGGTTGTGGAGCAGATCCTACAGAGATAATGCTGTGAAGGCTTTCGATCCTTCGTGGTTCATCCTCAATGGAGGATGAGCGCATTGAGGATGCATTTTCAAGGTTGAAGCCCCGGTTTCTGTATTATTTTTTTTTAAAATGTTTTTATTGATGCCCTGGAGGTCTGTTCCAGCCTTCTAGGTTAAAACATATAAAGAACGGTTGCAGGCATTGAGTGTGTTTAATGCAAAGTATGTCTAGGTCAGTGATGGCGAACCTTTTAGAGACCGAGTGTCCAAACTGCAACCCAAAACCCACTTATTTATCGCAAAGTGCCAGGGCTGTATCAGCATTATGGTGACTTCAGGGGGGCCGGGGGAGGGGACATGGCCCACTGGGTGCGCGTGGCTGCAGTGGTCACGGCAGACTGGGTGAGCGTGGCCGGGGCTAGTCCCTCACTATCTCTGGGGCATCCCCGGGGGGCCAACGCTACTTGCTCGCTCACTTCCTGCCCTGTTGCGTCTAAACACTACGTGCTCGCTACTCTGGCGAACTCTGCTGGGGCAATGGCGCGTGTGCCCACAGAGAGGGCCATAGGTTCGCCACCACTGGTCTAGGTTAATGAAAAGAAGAACCGGGGGTGACTCGATAGCAGTGTTCCAATATTTGAGGGGCTGCCACAAAGAAGAAGAGGGGCTCAACCTATTCTCCAAAGCACCTGAGGACAGGGTCAGAAGAGACAGATGGAAAATAATCAAGGAGAGAAGCAACCTAGAATGAAGGAGAAATTTCCAAACAGCGAGGACAATTAACCAGTGCAACAGGAATTGCCTCCAGAAGCTGTGGGTGCTCCAACACTGGAGGTTTTCAAGAAGAGATTGGGCAACCGTGTATCCGGAATGACAAGAGGTTTCCTGCTTGAGCCGGGGGTTGGACTAGAAGACCTCCAAGGTCCCCTTCCAACTCTGTTATTCTGTTGATTAACCAGTGGAACGGCTTGCCTCTGGAAACTGTGGGTGCTCCATCACTGGAGGTTGTTAAGGAGGGATTGGATAACCTTTTATCTGAAATGTCACAGGGTCTCCTGCTTGATCAGGGGATTGAACTAAAAGGCCTTCAAGTCCCCTTCCAACTGCTATTCTGGAGGAAGAGGGGATGAGGATGTTCTTCAGATGAACAAATGACATAGACTTCAAAACTGGGCAGGATAGCTATATAACTCTTACTGTCATGTTTCTCAGCCTCAGCAACTTTAGCTTTTGTGCATTTCAATTCTCAGAATCCCCCAGTCAGCCAGAGGTAGACCTCCATGCCTCTTAAAGTTGCTGAGGCTGGGAAACACAACTGTACGAGTCAGATAGATGGTTCGGAATGAAAACGGGTTAGGAAAAGGACTGAAAGAGTTCAGTTAACAAGATGAGTGTAAAGCTTTTGACTTAAGCAAAATCAAATGCACAGGTAGAGGAGGGGAATATCTGACTTGGCAACGCTGCTTTCCTGTGGGGGGGGGGGGGAGAAATATTTTAACAATAATCATCGAATAAATAAGGTACTAGTAGAAGAAAATATTTATAGCTCAGGATTGAATGAGGCGATCTTGGGTGCCACAGCTTAAATTGGGGAACTGTGGGCATCCTAGATCCATGGTGGCAAACCTAGGGCACACGTGCCACAGGTGGCACGCAGAGCCCTCTCTGTGGGCATTTTCCAGTCCTAGGCCTTCAGCTGGGTTTTATAAAACCTTTTCGCTTTAGGCCTCCGCTGCCGTGTGCAAAACAAAAGAAAGGTTCAATCAAACAGTCAATTTCAACTTCTCTCGGGTAAAAAAAAGATCCCGCAAAATTGGAATTGATTGATTGAACTTTTTAGTCCCACCCAGTCTGCCGTTACCACCGCAACCACGCCCACCCAATGGCCACACCCACCCAATGGGCCACACCCACCCGGCACCCGACGATACATAAGTGGGTTTGGGGTTGCAGTTTGGGCACTCGGTCACTAAAAGGTGTGCCATCGCTGTCTTAGATCCAGCCAAGTCCAAAAATGTTAGAGAAGAACTCAGACAAATGGGCTGTCAACAGGCACATAGGGATAAATAACATCTACATGCCATTCAAAAGAAATGATCAAAAAGCCTAAAGGGAAACAGAATAAAACAGCTTCTCACTGGCGATAAACAGCCAGATGATCAGAGATTAGTACCAAGATTAACATTACAGCAACAGTCAAGGAGTAAACACTACCCCAATCATGGAACTTCCAACTCAGACAAACCGTCAAGGAGTAAAAAAAAAAACAGCTTCACCAAGGAATCTCCAAAAACACTCCCACCCAGACTAACAGGGCGCACCATTTGTATATAAACGGAGAGCAAACCCCACTCCCTTCTAGCACTGATGATGTTACCTAGCTGGGTAATGAAATGTCTATAAGAAAACAACCAAACTCAGACTGCACCAACATCCTTGCCCCTCCTTCCTTCTAGCACTGGTGATGTTACTTAGTTGGCTCATGAAATGTCTGCAAGAAAACAACCCAGCTCAGAGAGCAGCAAGGACCCCACAGTCTTAACTATTTTCTGAAGCAATCAGTTTATTTTAAACATTTTTTTTTATCATTGAATAAATGACTGAAGAAAATTAAGTGGTTTTTCAGCAGGAGAGTTAAATGAAAACCTGTCTCGGGAGGTTTTATGTCACTGACTGCTAATCCACCTGAGTTTCCCAAGATTTTATATATATATATACTGCATACAGGACAGGAAGGCCTGGAGGAACATTGTCCATAGGGTCGCGATGGGACGGACACGACTTCGCAACTAACAACAACAACAACAACTGCATATGTGTCTGTGTATTTGACAAATGGATTTATAGAATTGCTTTCAGCTCACCCACCTTGTGCAATCATGTTCCTATATAATCATGCAGAATTTTACCAGCTTCTGCCATCATAACGTTCATTAATCCTACAAATGAGATGATTTCCACAAGTCTCCCTTCAGGAAAGATTGCTGTTTACAAGAATTTGGAACGGAAAACCTTTACCACTTGATGGCACTGTTAAATATTTAGTGAGCATTGTGCGAGGGGGAAATTTTTTTTAAAAAAATCCATATTAAAAATAGACACATTTAATGGTTGTTAAATGCTAACATAATGTCTCCAGTGAGGCAAACGTTCCTTTCCTTCAATGCTTGAGTTTAATTCTTACCAGGAAATGTGAGGCACAGGAAATTCCCCTAGATATCACCCCAAAATTCTACTGATCAAGTTTTAAATATAAGATGTAGAATGCTACTCTTCTTTAAGGAACAAATAAGAACAAATAAGAAGCACCTCCTTTGTCTGCAATGGATTTGCAAGAGATTTATGTGTCAAAAGAGTCAAGTGGGTGGTGTGGCCCCAGCTGTGCAATCCAAACACATAATACAGAGCAAGTTTCGAATCTCGTGACTGTGGGGCTCCTTGGTGCTCTCTGAGCTTGGTGGTTTTCTTGCAGACGTTTTATCACCTGACTAGGTAACAGCATCAGTGGTAGAAGGAAGTGGGGTTGCAGAGTGGAGAAGAATGAAAGGAGGAGGAGGAGGAGGAGGAGGAGGAGGAGGAGGAGGAGGAGGAAGAGGTCTGTGGGGTCCTTGGTGGTCTCTGAGTTGGTTTTCATGCAGATGTTTCATGACCCAACCAGGTAACCTCATCAGTTCTAGAAGGAAGTAGGGTTTGCAGAGTGGAGAAGAACAAAAGGAGAAAGAGGAGGAGGAGGAGGAGGAGGAGGAGGAGGAGGAGGAGGAGGAGGAGGAGGAGGTCTGTGGGATCCTTGGTGGTCTCGGAGTTCAGTTTTCATGCAGATGTTTCGTGACCCAACTAGGTAACCTCATCAGTGCTAGAAGGGAATGGGGTTTGCAGAGTGGAGGCGAGGGAAAGGAGGAGGAGGAGGAGGAGGAGGAGGAGGAGGAGGAGGAGGAGGAGGTCTGTGGGATCCTTGGTGGTTTCTGAGTTCAGTTTTCATGCAGATGTTTCGTGACCCAACTAGGTAACATCATCAGTGCTGGAAGGGAGCGGGGTTTGCTGTCTGCTTAGATACTAGTGGTTTGCCCTGTTTGTTGGTGGGAATATTCCTGGGGATTCATAGAATCCTAAGGCTGGAAGGGACTTTGGAGGTCTTCTAGACCAACCCCATCCTCAATCAGGAGTCGTTATGCCGTCCCGGACAAATGGTTGCTCTGTCTTTTCTCGAATCCTCCAGTGATGGAGCGCCCACAACTTCTGGGGGCAAAGCCGTTCCGCTGATTTCTCATTCTGGCTGTCAGAAAATCCCTTCTCCTTTCCAGGTTGGCGTCTTCCCTCTGGGGAGCTTCCACCCATCGCTTCTTCTTCTTGCCCTCAGGTGCTACGGAGAGCAAATACGACACTCTCTTCTCTATTCAGGGCTTTCAGCCTGTCAGTGTTCTCGGCTTCCTTGATTAGGCCGTTTGTGTGTTGTGTTGTGTTGTGCTGGGCGGGGCTGGGCTGTATTGGGGCAAACGTAGCAATCAAGATCAGGCCGAGTGAAGCTGTTTGGCCCAGAACGGGGCCCCCGGATGCATGAATGCACGTCGGTGTGCTTGCTGTTCAGCTCCGTCTGAGAGCTTCAGCAGCTTGAGCACCTGGCTTATCTGGGCTAAGCAAAGTCCAGGCTGGGTTAAGATGCAATTTGGTATCCCCCAGCGCCGCAAAGCTCAGCCTTATGAAAACTGAGTCACGGAAGAGGCTGTCCCGGGTTTCTAATTGTAGCCTTGTGTGTCAGAAGCTGCTGTTGAATCAGCCTTTCCTGCTTGAGAAGGGCAGTTAGAAGACTGATGACGTTGCATCTCAGCACCACTGAGGCCCCAGACGGGACACTTCGGGGCCAACTTCGGGGTGGCCCTTGTCGCCTGAGGATCAAACTCTGCCCTGGTTTCCAATGCCATGGGCGAGGGGTCGGTAGCCAGGTGAGAAAGACAATCAAGATGGCCTCACCTTGACTTTCTTTGGCGTGAGTGAGATGCAAAGGGAAAAAAAGATTAAGCTTTCAAGATTCCGTGGGGTCCTGGGTGCTCTCTGAGCTTGGGGGTTTTCTTGCAGATGTTTCATGAACCAACTAAGGAACATCATCAGTGCTAGGAGGGAGGGGATTTGCGGAGAGGAGGAGGAGGAGGAGGAGGAAGAGGAAGAGGAAGAGGAGGACCGAGGGGTCCTGGGTGCTTTCTGAGCTTGGTGGCTTTCTTGCAGACCTTTCATGACCCAACTAGGGAACATCAACAGTGCTAGGAGGGAGGGGGATATGTGGGGAGGAGGAGGAAAAGGAGGAGGAGAAGGACTGTGGGGTCCTGGGTGCTCTCTGAGCTTAGTTGTTTTCTTGCGCACATTTCATAACCCAACTAGGTAACATCATCAGTGCTAGAAGGGAGGAGGAGGAGGAGGAGGAGGAGGAGGAGGAGGAGACCTTGGTGTTCTCTGAGCTGGGTTGTTTTCTTGCAGACATTTCATGACCCAACTAGGTAACATCATCAGTGCTAGAAG
>JAKJMR010017651.1:90844-102484 GCA_024449315.1 Daboia siamensis
AGACCCCTGCTCTAACTTATTTGTCAAACAGTTCCTAAATGAAAATAAAGTGCCCTTGAAAGCCTTCCAGCATTCTGCCTGATAAAGCCTTAATTTCTAGCTGCAGAACCGTTAGAGCATGGCAAATTTCCACCCAAGCAGAAGTTGCTCAGTTAATATCCATTTTGGAAGCCCAGAAGTCATTATCTTAATCACACCAGGCCTGTCTCAATAACTGAATTGTTTCTCCGTTAAAACAGATGTGGCGCCTTAACCAGCCACTGCTGTGCTATGCATTTGGATTACAGAATAACAGTTGGAAGTGTCCTTGGAGGTCTTCTAGTCCAGGGGTCTCCAACCTTGACCACTTTATGATTTGTGGACTGCAACTCCCAGAATTCCTCAGCCAGCATGGCTGAGGAATTCTGGTACTTGAAGTCCACAAGTCATAAAGTTCCAAGGTTGGGGAATTCTTTTCTAGTATAACCCCCTGCTCAGGCAGGAAACTATATGAGTTCAGACAAATGGTTGTCTGATGTATTCTCAAAAACCTCCAGTGTTGGAGCACCCACAACTTCTGAAGGCAAGCTATTCCACTGGTTAATTGCTCCAGCCGCGTGCTGCACCTGCCAAAAAAGCCAACACAGTGCTAGGCTGCATTAACAGAGGGACAGAATCAATATCACGTGAAGTGTTAATACCGCTTTATAACGCCTTGGTAAGGCCACACTTGGAACACTGCATCCAGTTTTGGTCACCACAATGTAAAAAAGATGTTGAGACTCTAGGAAGAGTGCAGAGAAGAGCAACAAAGATGATCAGGGGACTGGAGGGTAAAACATATGAAAAATGGTTGCTGGAATTGGGTATGTCCAGCATGATGAAGAGAAGGATGAGGGGTGACATGATAGCAACTTTTCCAATATCTCAGAGGTTGCCAGAAAGAAGAGGGAGTCAATCTATTCTTCGAAGCCCCTGAAGGCAGGACAAGAAGCAACGGATGGGAACTAATCAAGGAGAGAAGCAACCTAGAACTAAGGAGAAACTTCCTGACAGTTAGAACAATTAATCCAGAAGTGGTAAATACTCCAACACTGGAAGTTTTTAAGAAGAGACTCGACAGCCATTTGTCCGGAACGGTATAGGATTTCCTGTCTGACCAGGGGGTTGGACTAGAACAGGGGTGTCAAACTGCCAGTCCGCAGGCCGGACGTGTTATCCGGAAGCCCTGCCCATCCCATTGCTGGCAATGGCGAAAAGGTTCCGATACGTTGTGCGACGTCACGTGACGTCGTGAGTTTGACATGTCTGGACTAGAAGACCTCCAAGATCCCTTCCAACTCTGTTATTCTATTCTATTCTGTTCTGTTCTTCTTTTTTGCAAATGCTTTTTGGGAAGCAGAGATGATGAATTTTGAATCCCTGCTTTCCAAAATCGGAGAGGAGCCTTTAATTATCAGGCGCAGGAGCATTACTAGTGCTTCTAGGGTACAGATAATCCTCGACTTATGACCGTTCGTTCAGGGACCTCCCGAAATTACAAAGGCAGGGGACGAAGGGACTTACCAGTATACCCAAGGATACAGCTGCTCCCCTGCCCCTTGGTCACTATCAGAAAGCACGGGGACCCTATGTCGACCCTACTTTTAAAGACAGCCCATCAGAAGAGATATCAAACCCATTAAAATAAAACGAGGGATGTAAATTTGCAATTATCAGTCAAACCAGCAGGTCAATGTTACAATTCAAGAGCGGCCTTTTCATTAAGAAAAGTCTTGTAAATCACTCCCAGTAGCCCTGAATTTGCTGACTTCACCTCTTCAACTAATACTTCTTATCCTTCTTGGGCCTGAAGAACCACCTTTAGGATGTTAATTTGGCTTCTCGCCTTTAAAAACACGGATAGTCCTCAAGTTGCGACCACAGGCGAGCCCACGATTGCTGCTGCTTCGGGAAACATTTGTGACGTGAGCTGATCCTATTTTTATGACCTTCCTCGCCACAGTTGTTAAGTGAACCGCTGCAGCTGTTAAATCAGTAAGACGATTGTTAAGCGAAGCCGGCTTCCCCCGTTGACTTTTGCTGGTCCGAAGGTCGCAAAAGGAGGATCGCGTGACCCCGGGACGCTGCGACCGTCATAAATACGAGCCGGTTGCCAAGCGTCTGAATTTTGAACACGTGACGGTGGGGATGCTGCAACAGTCGTAAGGGTGAAAAATGGCTCACGAGTCCATTTTTCTCCCCAGTGCCGTCGTAACTTCAAACGGTCACTAAAGGAGGCACTGTAAGTCGAGGACTGCCTGTGCTTTTGTCTCTGTTGCCTTGTGGTGAATTGATGCTGGTCAAGTGGTTACTGCCATTTTTCAGCTCCTGCTAGATCAGCTGAGGCAGACAGACAAGAAGGGCATCGCTGCCTGGGTTTATTGGCACAGAGGGCGAAGGCGTCCTCTTAGTAACGAAGAACAACAAAGATGATTAGGGGACTGGAGACTATAACATAGAAGGAACGGCTGCTGGAATTGGGTGTGTCTAGTTTAATGAAGAGAAGGATGAGGGGGGACATGATAGCAGCGTTCCAGTATCTCAGGGGCTGCCCCAAAGAAGAGGGAGTCAAGCTATTCTCCAAAGCCCCTGAAGGCAGGACAAGAAGCAATGGATGGAAACTAATCAAGGAGAGAAGCAACCTGGAACTAAGGAGAAACTTCCTGACAGTGAGGACAATTAACCAGTGGAACAACCTGCCTCCAGAAGCTGTGAATGCTCCAACAGTGGAAGTTTTTAAGAAGAGACTGGACAGCCTATTGTCCAAAATGGTTTAGGGTCTCCTGCCTGAGCAGGGGGTTGGACTAGATGACCTCCAAGGTCCCTACCAACTTTATTATTATTATTATTATTATTATTATTATTATTATTATTATTATTATTATTATTATTATTATTATTATCCTTGGCACAACCATTTAAGAAAGAATCCAAAAGTCACCCTGATTTTCCCTTTAAAAAAACAAAACTCGACAACAACCACGGACGTGAAATTTGCTTTTGGCTATTTTCAGTGTCCCTCAAGTAGGACCCCGCTGCTTTGCAAGCATGCTGAGCTGCAATAAATCTTAACAGCTAAAGATGATGAGGCTGATTTAGGGAAAGAAAAAAAATGCAGTTTGCATTTTTATGCGGGGACGGTTATGCTCGAAGTGCGTTGGCGAAGGGGGCCGGGAGAAAGCTTCTCTGTAGACCTGCTTCCGAATCAGCTGAAGGTGTCAAGCCATGTTTCAAGGTCACATTACAGGAATCCCAGCTGGATCTGGCTAGAATCATACGTACGTAGACTCCTAGCGGTGGAAGGGAACTTGGAGGTCTTCTAGTCCAACCTCCCTGCCCAAGGCAGGAGTCCTCATCCTACCCTGGACAAATATTTGTTCAATCTTTTCTGGAAGACCTCCAGTGTCAGAGCACCCACAATGTCTGGAGTTAAACCATTCCCCTGGTTGATTGTCCTCACTGTCAACAGATTTCTCCTTAGTTCCAGGTTGCTTCTCTCCTTGATTAGTTTCCATCCGTTGCTTCTTGTCCTGCCTTCGGGCGCTTTGGAGAATAGCTTGACTCCCTCTTCTTTGGGGCAACCCCTGAGATACTGGAAGACTGCTATCATGTCACCCCTCACCCTTCTCTTCATGAATCAGTGGAACGGAACGACTTGCCACCAGAAGTTGTGCGTGCTCCGACACTGGAGGTTTTCAAGAAGAGAGTGGACAGCCATTTGTCTGAGCAGGGGGTTGGACTAGAAGTCCTCCAGGGTCCCTTCCAACTCTGTTATTCTGTTATTCTCCATAGTAGTAGGCATAGCTAGTTCCCTCAATCATTTATTATTATTATTATTATTAATTTTATTTGTATACCGCCCTTCTCCCGAGGGACTCAGGGCGGTGAACAGGGCAACATATAAAAATACAAGAATACAAAAGTTAAAAAAGAATTAAACACAATGCCCAAGCTAAAAGAATAAATAGATATATTAAAAGCAACAATAAAATCCCAACCCATCCCCCATCAGGCCAGGCCGGCTTGTTCAAACAAGTAAGTCTTCAGGTCGCGTCGGAAGGAGCGAAGGTCGGGCGCCATCCGGAGCTCAACCGGCAACCGATTCCATAAATCCGGGGCGCCCACAGAGAAGGACCTCCCCCTGGGGCCCACCAGACGACATTCTCTAACCGGTGGCACCCTGAGGAGGCCCTCTCTGTGGGAACGCACAGGGCGGAGGGAAGTTGATGCCGGCAGCAGGTGATCCCTGATATTTATCACGTGGTTTAGCCTTCAGCCCCCTTATCATCCTTGGGGCGATGCCATGCCCCAAGCTCTCTTTCATTCTTGATCTTGCAAGTTGCCCAGAACCACTAAAGAGGTGAGATGGGCGACAAATACATTTCATTAATTAATGATGATGATGATGATGATGATGATGATGATGATGATGATGATGATAATCCTATCATTTGCAGTGCTCAAAGACCTACTCAAGTCAATTCCTGGACATCTTCCACGCTCACCACATGGCCGTGGATGCTGTGAGCTGGAACCCCTTCCACACTAAGGTCTTCATTTCCTGCAGCTCAGACTGGACTGTGAAGATCTGGGATCACACCATCAAGTACGTGCCTCCAGCCAAAGCCTGCACCCTTACAGGTGGACCACACACACCTGGCCCCACCAGTTCGTGGTCATAGCTTAAATTTGTGTGGGCCTGTGGCCTCCACGGGTGTGGGCTAGCCCCTCTATTCCTCCAGGAGTGGTGGACACTTGGACACCCAAACCTACCAAGCGCAGGATCCCAAGAATGATAGAGGTAGTCCTCAACTTACAACTGTCTGTTTAGGGACCGAAGTTACAACAGCACTGAAAAAAAAAAAGGGACTTATGACCAGTTTTCACATTTTCGGCTGTTGCAGCATCCCTGCGGTCACGTGCTCAAAATTCAGCCGCTTGTCAGTTGGCCTGCATTGATGACGGTTGATCCTCTTTCGTGACTTTTTGACAAGCCAGGTCAATGGGGAAGCCAGCTTTGCTTCACAGCCGCAAAACTATTTAACAACACCGTTGATTTCCTTAACCAGGGCTTTTCAAGCAGTGGTACGGGTACCACCTGTGGTACATTGGCACCTGGCAGGTGATACGCGACCATCCTAGAAAAGTGGTAGCGGGGGAGGGGAATGAGCTGAACCGGTGGCAACACCACACAAGCCTCAGCGAGAGACGGCTGGAGCTGCAGGGCTGTCAGGACTCAGCGGAAGCCCCAGGATCAGCGCCAGGATCCAGCTGGAGCTCAGCGCTGATCTTGCCATTTCTGAGCCCAGAAGAAGCACCAATCAGCTGGAATGTTGCAGCATCTCCAGGGTCTTGTGATTTACATTCAGATGCTTGGCAACTGATTCATATTTATGACCGTCACAGTGTCCCAGGGTCATGTGAAGTGACCAAAACCTGCTGTAAAAACCCAGCAGATGGGGGGGGGGATAAAAACCAAATGCCCACTCCACCCCACCCCCGTTACCAATCCTCAGCAGAAATGCTCACAACAATGAAAACCTCGGACAGGAGGAAGAGCGCCACCGGGTGGGCAGGCAGGTGTCTTGCTCGGCTGTGGCTTGGGGGGGGCACTTTTTTCAGTGCCATTGTAACTTCGAACAGTCACTAAGCGAACTGTTGTAAGTCGAGGACTACTTGTACTTCATCACATTTTTTCCCTTTTTTTTTTTTGCTCATCAAGTTTTTGACACCTTGCTAGGCAATTGGTGGTCCTCGGATGTGGCCATATCCTAAAAGTGGTACTAATGGGCGAAAAGGTTGAAAAGCCCTGTCCTTAACAATTCTGGCAGAGAAGACCACACGATGTCTCACTTACCAACTCTCTGGCTTAGCCCCGGAAATGTTGTGCTCTCTTGTGGTCATAAGTCAAGGACTTACCTGTATTCATGGAAGCCAGAGATGGACCTTCTTGGACCTTCCCCTTGGGTGATGGACTGCCCCAGTTGTGCACAAATGGGTGGTGGTCAGAGGTTTTTAGATGTCACGGGAAGGGCAAGACCTCAAAGAAGTCCCGTTTGAGGTCCTCTTGTCTTGTTCTCCGTTTAAGAGACTTCTCAGGGGTGTTTCTTGATGGGTTTAGCTTCTGGAAAACATCTTTGCCTTCTGCTCACTTGAACCTTCCTGCTCTGCTTTCTAGCTTTCTGTTTTCTCTCTAGAACAGACATGTCAAACACAAGGCCCGGGGGCCGGATCCGACCCGCGAAGCCATCCTGGAAACAGGGAGGGAACGGCCCCCACTGCCTTAGCCCTGGACCAGAGACCCTCCTCCTGCCAGAGACCCTCAGATCTGTCCCACTCCTGCCCAGGCTCCCATAGGCACCCTTGATGCCAACGATGTAGAGCTGGCCACGCCCACCCAGTAGGCCATACGCACTCTAGCCACGCCCACCCAGTAGGCCACGCCCACCCTGGCCACACCCACCCGGCCCCCTGAGGGCAACCGCAGTGCTGATGCGGCCCTCAATGAAATTGAGTTTGACACCCCTGCTCTAGAACCAGTTTTTCCTGCGGGGCAGTGGTGGGATTCAAATAGGCGAACAACCGCTTCTCTGCGTGGATGCCGCTTCCGGAAGTCCATTCTGAGCCTGGGCAACCCAAAAATTAGTTACCGGTTCTGCCGAACTGGTGCGAACTGGCTGAATCCCACCACTGCCTGGGGGCCTGCCTGGCCACGCATATTTGGACCTCCTGCAAAAACTGTCCACTCCCCGGGCAGGAGAAAATCCTGCAACCCTGCTACAGATGGGAAGGCGTGGGGGGAAAAAAAAAACTGGAAAAAAAATGGGGAAAAAACCACAACTTTTTTCCTGTCCCCTTTCCCTCACCTCAAACGGCTTTGGAAAAAAGGAAAGAAAAAAGAGGAAACCCCCCCCCCCCTGTTTTTTTCCTATTTTTTCTGGGTTCTTTTCTAGGCCTTCCCAGACTAAAACGTATAGGGAACGGTTGCTGGAATTGGGTATGTGTAGTTTAACGAAGAGAAGGGTGAGGGGTGACATGATAACAGTCTTCCAGTATCTCAGGGGCTGCCCCAAAGAAGAGGGAGCCAAGCTATTCTCCAAAGCACCTGAAAGCAGGACAAGAAGCAACAGATGGAAACTCATCAAGGAGAGAAGCAACCTAGAACTAAGGAGAAACTTCCTGACAGTTAGAACAATTAGCCAGTGGAACAACCTGCCTCCAGAAGCTGTGAATGCTCCAACACTGGAAGTTTTTAAGAAGAGACTGGACAGCCATTTGTCTGAAATGGTAGAGGATTTCCTGCCTGAGCAGGGAGTTGGACTAGATGACCTCCGAGGTCCCTTCCAATTTTATTATTATTATTATTATTGTTATTGTTATTGTTATTGTTATTGTTATTGTTATTGTTGTTATTATTGTTATTATTGTTATTATTGTTATTATGACCCAGATTGTTGGGGGCAATAAGCTGACTGTAATAATGCCGCTTGGGGCCCCCCCCGAAAGCCCTAATAAGCAGGCATATACATAGAATGAAGGCTATAGCTAAGCACATTGATTTGTGCTTCTTGGATTGTAAGCCGCCCTGATTCTTCGGAGAAGGGCGGGATATAAATGGGATTAAAATAAAATAAATATTATTATTATTATTATTATTATTATTATTATTATTATTATTATTATCTCTAAGTCCTGCCTGACCTGCTGGATCTTCTGTTTGCAGGACGCCCATGTTTATCTACGACCTGAATTCTGCAGTTGGTGACGTGGCCTGGGCACCTTATTCCTCCACCGTCTTTGCGGCTGTAACCGCCGACGGGAAGGTAAGAGGTGGCCACGGCGTGTGTGATAAACCCCAGGATTCCAGCAGGTGAAGAAGTCAAGAGGGATCTTAGAGGTATGAGGGAGAACAAGGACAACCCATCATATTCTCAAGGCTATGCAGATAATTTCAGTATTTCCAACAGTGAGATCAAGGACCAAAAGATTAATTGGTTAATCGCAGCCAGCCAGATGTTTAGTTTCAGTATTGGTCATAAGGTCACGGCCCAAAAGATTATTATTATTGGTTCATCACAGTCAGCCAGATGTTCAAACTGGGTTTAGCATTTTTCTCTTACTATCAAATCCTTCCCAAGGACCTGGGATAGAGAGAGATGTGGATGTTTTATGCTGTTAGAGGTATCGTCCCAGGGTGTCAGCTGTTCCAAGTAAAGCTGCCTTCTGCAAGTGACCGATGGGCATTTTGTCAATGCCAGTGGTGTTCAAGCGGTGCTCTGTTATTATGGTTCTTGGCACAGTCAGCCAGATGTTCAGACTGGGCTTGGCATTTCGGTCTAACTATTAAGCCCTTTCCAAAGACCTAGGATAGGCAGATCTGAATCTCTGAAGGTGTTAAAAGTATCATCTCTGGATGTAAGCTTTTCCAAGTAAAGCTGACTTGCAATTGACCGTCTGTCAATGCCGATGGTGTTCAAATGGTGCTCCAGATGTTTTGGGATTGCACCCAAGGCACCTATCGCTATGGGTACTACCCTTGCTTGCCTTTGCCACAGTCATTCTATTTCTATTTGTAGTTCTTTGTATTTTGTGATCTTCTCCAGTTCTTGCTCATCTACTCTGCTGTCTCCAGGTACTGCCATGTTCAATATCCAGACTTCTTTTGTCTTGCTAATTTCTTGTTGTTAAGTCTGGTGTGTTGTGCAGCAGGTGCCTGTCAGGTTGAATTCTAAAGTCCCAGAGCACTTTTTCTCTGCCTTTCTCTATTTTATGCCCACCCCCACCCCCACCCACCCCTGGCAAATGATATTTCTTGCAGATCTTCCAATGCACCATTGTTGCTACTTTTGTCATGCCGTTGTTTGTAGCCAGTCTGTGTGATCTTCTCACAGCATCTCACCAGGTGGTCCAGTGTTTATTATTATTATGGTTTGTCTGACAGTCAGCCGGATATTCAGCCTGGATTTGACATTTTATCCACTCATTTGAGTCCATCCCAGGGACCTGGGATGGACAGGTGTTCTTTAGTAGCATTAAAGGTAGCGTCGCGGGATGTAAGCTGTTCCAAGTAAAGCCGCCTTTTCCAATTGGCCGATGGGGATTTTTGTCAGTGCCCACGGTTTGTAAGCCTTACCACTGGTTTTGGGACGGGCCCCGGGGTGTCTTATCACTACTGTTAGTATCCTTGCTTTCTTTTGCCCCACTGATTCTATTTCTAGTTGCAGGTCTTGTTTTTTGTTCTCTGTTCCAGTTCCTATTGTTAGGATCAAATTTATCTGCCGCCCATCTCGCGGTGCCGGTTTAACTTCTGTTTGATCTGAACAAAGGATGCTTTTTTTTCCCCCAGCCCCCAGATCAGGAGGAATCTGGTTGCTCCTTTGCCAACCAACCGAATCAAATTTATTGGTGGGGAAAGGTGGTACCAGATGCGGCACTCTTGGCGGACTTGGCTCTGCTACGTTTTCAGTTCAAAACAGCTCTTTGCCCAGAGTGATGGAGACCCCTTGCCCCTTTCGCTTCTCTGGGCTTCCAGCTCAGACTTATCCATTGGCCACCAGGAGGGGAAAATGTTGCGTGAGGGTTCCTCAAAGGGGCAAATAAGCAACATGAAGGAAAGAGTGGAAGGAATGAAGCCCACCTGCCCCACTTCTCTAAGAGCCCATTGCGCAACTGCGAGGTGTGTGCCAGCGATGTCCTTTCCTAGACCAAAAATCCCTGCTCATAGTCACTCATGCCCTAGTCCCCGACCATCTTGACTATTGCAATGCGCTCTACAAGGGACGCGGTGGCTGAGTGGGTTAGGATGCTGACTTTGTCGATCAGATGGTCGGCAGTTTGGCGGGTCGAATCCCGAGTGCCGCGTAGCAGAGTGAGCGCCTGTTACTCGTCCCAGCTTCTACCAACCTAGCAGTTCGAAAACACGTAAAAATGCAAGTAGAAAAATAGGGACCACTCCGGTGGGAAGGTAACAGCGTTCCGTGCGCCTTTGGCGTCTAGTCATGCCGGCCACATGACCACGGAGATGTCCTTGGACAAGCGCTGGCTCTTCAGCTTTGAAACGGAGATGAGCACCGGCCCCTAGAGTCGGAAACGACTAGCATGCATGTGCGGGAGGACCTTTCCCTTTCCCTTTTACTACATGGCGTTACCCTTAAGGAAGCGTCAGGAAGCTCCAATTGGTTCAAAATGCAGCAGTTTTGTGCAGACCTCGGTGTGCACATGTGACACCTCTCCTGTGGGAGCTGCATCGGTTGCCTGCCGATTTGCTTTCGGGTGCAATTCAGGTTGCTGATTGTCACCTTTAAAGCCCTTCATGACTTGGGACCAGGTTATCTCTTGCCGGTCACGTGTCCCCCGATCCACTAGCGCAGGGAGGCAAGGAATGTTGCGGGTCCTGTCCCCTAAGGAGATGCATCTGGCAGGAGGCAGAAGAAGGTCCTTCTGTGTGGTGGCTCCCTCCCTCTGGAGCATCATCCGTCCAAATGGGCTGTAGCTGCTTGGCACAGGGCCACGGACTGGGATTTGGGAAGCCCTGCTCTGAAGTATCCCTCCAGGTCCACTTTTTGCATGCCAAAAATTCAAGACTGATTTGCCTCTTGGTCTTTGTGAAAGAATTAACAGAATTAACAGAGGACCTTGGAGGTCTTCTAGAGTAGACCACCCCACTGCTCAAGCAGGAGACCTTAACCCATTTCAGGCAAATGAATGTCCAGTCTTTTCTTAAAAACCTCCAGTGATGAATAGAATAGAATAGAATAGAATAGAATAGAATAGAATAGAATAGAATAGAATAGAACACAGTAGAGTAGAGTAGAGTAGAGTAATAATAATAATAATAATAATAATAAAGTTGGAAGGGACCTTGGAGGTCATCTAGTCCAACCCCCTGCTCAGGCAGGAAACCTTATACCATTTCAGACAAATGGCTGTCCAGTCTCTTCTTAAAAGCTTCCAGTGTTGGAGCATTCACCACCTCTGGAGGCAGGTTGTTCCACTGGTTAATTGTTCTAACTGTCAGGAAGTTTCTCCTTAGTTCTAGGTTGCTTCTCTCCTTGACTAGTTTCCATCCGTTGCTTCTTGTCCTGCCTTCTGCTGCTTTGGAGAATAGCTTGACTCCCTCTTCTTTGTGGCAGCCCCTGAGATATTGGAACACTGCTATCATGTCGCCCTCACTCTTCTCTTCGTTAAACTACACATACCCAATTCCAGCAACCGTTCCCTATATGTTTTGGCCTCCAGCCCCCTAATCATCTTTGTTGCTCTTCTCTGTACCCTTTCTAGAGTCTCAACATCTTTTTTACATCGTGGTGACCAAAACTGGATGCAGTATTCCAGATGTGGCCTTACCAAAGCATTGTAAAGTGGTATCAGTACATCACTTGATCTTGATTCTATCCCTCTGTTAATGCAGCCTAGCACTGTGTTGGCTTTTTTGGCAGCTGCAGCACACTGCTGGCTCATATTGAAGTGATTGTCTACTAAGACTCCGAGATCCCTCTCACAGTTACTGCTATTGAGCAAGGTACCACCTATACTATACCTGTGCATTTGATTTTTCCTCCCTAAATGTAGAAGTAGAGTAGAATAGAATAGAATAGAATAGAATAGAATAGAATAGAA
>JAKJMR010017651.1:107484-135014 GCA_024449315.1 Daboia siamensis
TTCTATTCTATTCTATTCTATTCTATTCTATTCTATTCTACTCTACTCTACTCTACTCTACTCTACTCTACTCTACTCTACTCTACTCTACTCTACTCTATTCATTCTCTGTTAGGAAATTTCTTCTTTAGTTCCAGGTTGCTTCTCTCCTTGGTTAGTTTCCATCCGTTGTTTCTTATCTTACCCTCTGGTGCTTTAGAGAATAGCTTGACCCCCTCCTCTTTGTGGTAAACTCTTATGGCAGTGAGGTGCCAGTTCTGACAGTGTGACTGTTTATACTAACTAAAATATCCCTTCTGGTCACTCCAGCAGTTTTCCTCAAACAGCTCATGTCCAGATGGAAACCTCAGCCTCTGTGGAGGCTCCCAGGTGGAGGTGGGCTGATTTTTAGATGTCCCTTAAACAAGGAAGCAGAAATGGCTCCCATTGCGTGCATCTTGAGATCTCCGGCTTGCATAGCCTGGCTCAGCTTTTGCAGATAGCTCAATGCCATCACCTAATGAAGCAGCCGCTCTGCCTTCATTCCCCCAAGAAATCCACTTTAATGGGATCGATAAAGCAGAGTTCCGCTATTCGGAGCATTCGGCCTATTTGCCACAAGAGATGATTGCTCTTTGCCCCAATCATTCTCACTTCCTAATACATAGAGCAGAGAAAGCCTTGGTCTCTCTGCGGCAGCCACACGATTGTATGCTGTGTGTGAGTGTGTGTGTGTGTGTGTGTGCGTGCACAGGAATGGCTGTAATCGCTTTGCTGTCAGTTAGGCTTTTGTACAAAGCAGGTTTTTTTTGTCACCGGGTGGGTGAAGAAGCATCAAGAAGATGACCAAACTGAGGAGAAGGGAAATGTTCACCTGAGACAGTGAGAGCTTCCATGTTCAGAGGCAGTATACCTTGGAGCCCCGACAGCTGTTGTCCTACAGAATTACAGAATAACAGAGTTGGAAGGGACCTTGGAGGTCTCCTAGTCCAACCCCCTGCTCGGGCAGGAAACCATATACCATTTCAGGTAAATGGCTGTCCAATCTCTTCTTAAAAACCTCCAGTGTTGGACTGGAGTGGACTTTCAAGAGCTAAGTGGACTTCCTTTGTTTTTTCTTGAAGACCTTTCGCTTCTCATCCAAAAAGCTTCTTCAGTTCAGTTCAGAACTGAAGAAGCTTCTTGGATGAGAAGCGAAACGTCCTTAAGGAAAAAAACAAAGAAAATCCACTTGCAGCTTGAAAAAAGTACCTTGGGCATAACCGTGACCTGGATGACTGAGAATCTCCATTGTCTTCCAGTCTTGGAGACCCACAACGTCTGGAGGCAAGTCGTTCTGCTGATTAATTGTTCTCGCTGTAAGGAAATTTCTGCTTTGTTCCTTTGTTCAGTCAGTTCCGTCATTCCCAACACATAACTTCCTGAAGACATCTGCCTGAGGATGAGAATAGAATACTGGACCAGATCCTGTGATCTGACCTTCCTTAGGGCATCCTGACCATTTCAGGACAGACATCATTCAAATTCAGCCTTAAAATGTTTAGGTTTTTTCCTCCAGCTGATCCCATCCAAATGTTGATAAAAAAGGGCTAAAGCAGACTCCCCCTGTAAAGTTAACCTACAGCTTCTGCCATTTTGTAGTGTGGAGTGAAAGTGTTAACCCGCTCCGGCAATCTTTTGCAAGAATGAACTAATCCTACTTTATTGTAAGGCTGTAGGAGAAAATCAGACAAAGCTGGGGGACAGAGTTAAACGTGTCATCAGCTTAGCATCCTTACATTGCCACAAAGGATCCAAGTCCGGTCCCCTTGAATTCCGTTGACTTTTATCTAGCGCTAATTGAGTGCTGACCGTTGACTGCATTCTTGTGTGTAGACTTCGATAAACCTTCTGTACTGCAACTTAATGTATGTTCCTGATCCTTTGTGCCTGACAAAGTCTACATTAACAGAATCTTGCAAGTCCGAAGGTACCAATTCCCAACTGCTACTTTTAACCACCTGATCAATCGAGGTGGGTCCTTGCCTAAGGTTCTTCCTCTGACCTCTGAGCCACTGGGGGCTCCTGCCTCTCTTCTCTTCTTTAAGAAAATAATCTCTTTAAGAATTTAATCTCTTCTTTAAGAAGAGATTGGACAGCTATTTGTCTGAAATGCTATAGGGGTTTCCTGCTTGATCGGGGGGTTGGATGGAAGACCTGCAAGGTCTCTTCCAACTCTGTTATTCTGTTATCCCATTATTCTATTATTGCTGCCTAGATAGCCACACTTCTCTTTGTCCCCCTGAGGTTATCCACGCATTCCACGACAGAAAGTGAAGAAAGAACGACGTGGAAGAGAAACACCTTGGGGTGGGAACAAGTAACATTGAGCTGAATGTCGGGCGATTTCACATTTGTGTAGCTTTCTTGGCCAGACCAAGGAAGAGAATCTCCACTGTCTTCTTCCAGGGTTTTCCCTGAAACTCCTAATGTAGCTTCTGTTGACTTTATGAACCCACTGTCAGGTGAACAACCAGACCTACATATGCAGAGTTCAAGCTAACTACTTTATTATGTTCTGCCTATAGTACAGGAATCACCCCAGCCTGGAAACCTTTCTCTACAGAACAAATAGATAAAGCTCCAAGGAATCTATGTTTAATGAAAAGAAGAACTAGGGCTGACACGATAGCAGTGTTCCAAATGTTTAAGGGGCTGCTACAAAGAAGGGACGTGGTGGCTCAGTGGGTTAGGACGCTGAGCTTGTCGATCAGAAGGTCAGCCGTTTGGCGGGTCGAATCCCAAGTGCCGCGTAGCAGAGGGACAGCTTCAGCCTACCTAGCAGTTCGAAAGCACATAAAAAATGCAAGTAGAAAAATAGGGACCGATATGGTGGGAAGGTAACAGCGTTCCGTGCACCTTTGGCATCTAGTCATGCCGGCCACATGACCACGGAGACGTCCTCGGACAAGCGCTGGCTCTTCGGCTTTGAAACGGAGATAAGCACCGGCCCCTAGAGTCGGAAACGACTAGCAAGCATGTGCGGGGGAACCTTTACCTTTACCTTTACCTTTACAAAGAAGATGGGACCAACCTATTCTCCAAAGCTCCTGTAGGCAGGACAAGAAGCAACGAATAGAAACTAATCAAGGAGAGAAGCAACCTAGAACTAAGGGGAATTTTCCTCACGGTGAGAACAATTAACCAGTGGAACGGTTTGCCTCCAGTGGTTGTGGGTGCTCCAACACTGGAGGTGTTTAAGAAGAGATTGGACAGCCATTTGTTTGGAATGATGTAGGATCTCCTGCTTGAGCCATGGGTTGGACTAGAAGACTTGTCAGGTCCTTTCCAACTCTGTTATTACATTATCCTGTTATTCTCTGATAGTTGCCTTTGTCCCCCAAGGTTATCCACAGAGTCCATTATCTGCTTAAACAGGGGGTTGGACCAGAAGGCCTTCAAGGTCCCTTCCAACTTTGTTATATTGTTATTCTGTTAATCTAAACTTAAAGGGGTTCAGACCTAGGTCTTTTTGTGGTTATGCAGTGATGCCAGGCTACCTCCTCACTTGATCCTATATCCCTGCCAGATTGGGTGACAAACCTATGGAGATGGTCTGCCACTGCCTTCTTCCCAGCCTTGCCTAGAGCCTCTTAGGATTCCCTGGTTGCTCCCATCCAAGTACGAATCAGGTCTGATCTTGCTCGACCTCTGAATCTGAACAAGCTTGTCTGAATGAGATAGAACACGTTCATGGAAGATTGGACTTTCAGTGACCACTTGGATGGATGGTTATCTGCACTGGGTCTTGAGCAGCAATCCGGAAACTGTGAAAGAACAAAATATCCTTTATCTCACCTCAATAGATCTGGCTAGTACAGGGGTAGGCAACCTTGGCTCTTTTATGACTTGTGGACTTCAACTCCCAGAATTCCTGAGCCCGCATGGCTCAGCTTGGAAACCTCTCCTTTTCCCCTCAGCATGGCTGGCTCAGGAATTCTGGGAATTGAAGTCCCCGAGTCATAAAAGAGCCAAGGTTGCCTACCCCTGGGCTAATATAAATTCAGGCCTTCCCTCTTTATCTAATTTGTCTGGAGATTTGCTCAGCAGTCCTGTCTGAGCAGCTGCTCTGCTTGTTTTTCTTTCTGGAAAAGGTAAGATTGATTTTAAGCAGCGTAGTAAAATGTCCCTGGATGAAGCACTTTTATTCCAGTGGTGAATTGGCAATAAATCTTCTCCCAGAAACCTGTCGGGCAGGAATAAATCTTCATACAGAAACTGTGTACCAGAGTGCTCAATCCACACAGCAGCCAGACCGCCACACAGCTGAAAATACAGAGTTGTAGTTCTCTCTTCTCTCCTATATAGAGGTCTAGAGAATGTTCACATGCATGTCTGTAATGGTACACGGGAATGACTCTTGGAAGCTTGGATGAAGAAATGGCGGCTGGGGAGTTGAGTCCTCAGCTGCACAGCGGGCGAGGCAAGTAGATCAGTAGACCCTACCGAGTTCAGATCTGGCTTAATGTCAGCGGTCCCCACTTGGTCAGTTAGAAAAGAAAGACTCTCGAATCCATTGTTAACGAAAGTACACTTTCGGTTACTAGAGCCAAGTGGTTACAGGGTAGCAAAGCCGGATCTGAACTGTCTCACCCAAAGTATCCGGTTAACTGTCCCAACGGTGCTTTTTTCAAGAGGCAGCTGGACTTCCTTTGTTTTTCCTTGAAAATGTTTCACTTGTCCTCCATGAAGCTTCTTCAACTCTCTAGAGGTCAAATAGACCAAAATTGAATTGAGCACCTTTGGGACAACCATGACCTGTGTGACTGAGAATCTCCATAGACATCTCGCTAACTCTTCCCTTCTCCCAGCCTTCCCCGCTGGGTATCTCCAACTGTCCAATTACATTCAAACAAATTGTTTGGGTGTTACATTCAATTGCATGACCTTGGAACTACCGGTGGCTCCCACAAGACCTCACGAATATTTTCGATTCTCTTACCTCAACCTCCCCTTTACCTCCCCGCAGCTCCTTCCCCGCCCCTGCCCCAAATGTTTATGGCAGACTGGCATCTGGCAAAGCCTGGCATGTGCAGCAGGATGGCAGTCCTAATGCTCCCTAAATCAGGGTTTTTCAACCTGTGGTACAGGTACCACCTGTGGTACACTGGCACCTGGCAGGTGGTACGTGACCATCCTAGAAAAGTGGTAGCGGGGGAGGGGAATGAGCTGAACCGGTGGCAGCACCACACAAGCCTAAGAGAGAGATGGCTGGAGCTGCAGGGCTGTCAGGGCTCAGCGGAAGCCCAGGATCAGCGCTTCTTCGGGGCTGTCAAGGCTCAACGGAAGTGCCAGGATCCAGCTGGAGCTCGGCGCTGATCCTGGTGCTTCTGCTGAGCCCAGAAGAAGCGCCAATCAGCTGGAATGTTGCAACATCTCCAGGGTCTTGTGATTTACATTCAGATGCTTGGCAACTGATTCATATTTATGACGGTCACAGTGCCTCAGGGTCATGTGAAGTGACCAAAACTTGCTGCAACCACCCAGCAGACGGGGGGGGGGGAATAAAAACGAAACACCCACCCCACCCCACCCCTTCCCCTCAGCAGAAATGCTCACAACAATGAAAACCTCAGACAGGAGGAAGAGCGCCATCGGGTGGGCAGGTAGGTGTCTTGCTCAGCTGTGGCTTGGGGGGGCACTTTTTTCAGTGCCATTGTAATTTCGAACAGTCATTAAGCGAACTGTTGTAAGTCGAGGACTACCTGTACTTCATCACTTTCTTCCTTTTTGGGTGTGTATGTGTGTGTGTCATCAAGTTTTTGACACCTTGCTAGGCGACTGGTGGTACTTGGATGTTGCCATATCTTAAAAGTGGTACAATGGGTGAAAAGGTTGAAAAGCCTTGCCCTAAATTACCTGGAGGTAGTGCAGCCCAGAAATAAAATGTCAGATTGCTCTGGGTTTGCACAGCCATCCTGGACATGAACTGAATATGGAAAAGCAAGAACATCAGCCTGGCAATCAAGTGTAGGTGTCATGGTTACGAGTCTTCAGAAAACTTCGAGGCGCTGTTTACCTTAAAGAATCTTTATTTGAGTAGCATAGCATCGGCACCAACATAATCGAAGCCAGAAACGGAGTTCCCCTCCCCTGAGCACATAGTATCAATGCACAATTCCCTCCTCCAGTTAATAGTCATAAATCACATTCCCCAAGTAGTTTGAAGCACAGGCTTCCCCTCCAGCTCTCTAGCCCGCCAATTCCTTATCATCTCTTATTTCAATATCCTTAGTTCTCACACTAGGTCCAGTGTTATTATGTCTAGCTAGACTCTCATGCACATTCCTCCCCCCTCTCTTAGCATCATCTAACTCTAAAAGCAATCTGCATCTCCATGTGTTGTCAATGCACAAACATCCGATGTTAGCAGCATTGACAGTAGGTTTCTCCACTGTATCACGTTCCCTGTAGCTATCTCTGGTTGTGAAAGCTGGACTTTAAAAAAGCAAACACATGTAGGGAGTGGGTTTTTATACCCTCTGGAGCCTTTTGTTTGGAGTTGTTTCCTGTTCCTGTTTGAGGCTTTGTATTTCCTGTGTCGTGTATACTGCTCAAAAAAATAAAGGGAACACAAGATAAGACATCCTACTATTAAATACAGTACATTGTGTTGTTTAAGTGTTCCCTTTATTTTTTGAAGCAGTATATTTTGACCTGTGTCCCTTTGGCATCTATGGGTTAATCCTATTATGTTGTGTCTTAGCATTTGGATGGGGTATGTAGATTTTAGGTGTCTTTGTGTTCTTAATCTAGCTTCAACCTTCCTGAATGGTTTACATCTGCATTTCTATACAGCTGGTTTCTGCTCGGGGGAGGGAGACTTGGGGATGTTAAGAAAAAAACTGGGCATTCTTTTCTGCCTCTTTAAGATCCTTTGAGGAAATATATTTTTCTGCCCTTTTAATATTTCCTTCTGGGGGTGTGTGTGACTTCCCACAGTATTGTGGTGACCAAAACTGGATGCAGTACAATATTCCAAGTGTGGCCTCAGAAATGGTCCCAATTCCCCTCCTCTCCATCGCTTGATGCTGCTCTTGGTTTGTTTCCAGGTTAGGTAAAAGGTAAAGGTTCCCCCGCACATGTGTGCTAGTCGTTTCCAACTCTAGGGGCCGGTGCTCATCTCCGTTTCAAAGCCGAAGAGCCTGCGTTTGTCCGAGGATGATTCCGTGGTCATGTGGCCGGCATGACTAGACGCCAAAGGCGCATGGAACGCTGTTACCTTCCCACCGTAGTGGTCCCTATTTTTCTACTTGCATTTTTACATGCTTTCGAACTGCTAGGTTGGCAGAAGCTGGGACGAGTAACAGGCGCTCACTCTGCTACACGGCACTCGGGATTCGACCCGCCAAACTGCCGACCTTCTGATCGACAAGCTCAGCGTCCTAACCCCCTGAGCCACCGTGTCCCTTGTTTCCAGGTTACAAGCAACCATATCTTGCTTTTTCTTGTTCTGCCAAGCATTCAACCTTTGGCTGCAAAATAACAGAATATCAGAGTTGGTAGGGACCTTGGAAGTCATCTAGTCCAACCCCCTGCTCAAGCAGGAGACCTTTTACCATTCCAGACAAATGACTTTCCAATCTCTTTAAAACCTCCTGTGATGGAGCAGCCTCAATTTCTGGAGGCAAGCCTCTTGTCAGAATGAGAAAATGACTTCCTGATTTGGGGAATGATTCTGTTTGAAATCTGTTTGTTTCAAACTGATTTTTCCCCACAGGATCCAATTTTTGAATCTTCCCCTGGGGAAAGTTTTACTGAAAACATACTGAACTGAATAAAAGCAGATCAGGAAAAAAAAAAAAATCATCGGCTTTGCTACAGAACTGTGCTCTTCTCCAGTGCTGGATGCCTTTCGCTGGTTTTATATGTCCTTATAAATAGCTTAAAGTAAATTTTAATTTAGAGGTAACATTGAGAAAATCTGTCTTAATTAATCAGGGCACCTTTCAAAATTCAGTCAGCAAACTGTTAAGGATCAACCCCATTCACGTTTGGCAATGGTTCTTTTCTTTTTTCTTTTTTTTAAAAATAATTTGCATGATAGACAGAATGAACAAAAGAATTTTCACAAATAAAAAGCGAATATCCACGTCCCAGGATAATGTTGCAAGATCGAATCTGAGTCGATCACTGAGAGCACAGATTTACTCTTCCTAAATCTCTGGTCCTGGTGACTGATCTGGTCTTGCAAAAAAGCTTTCCTTCTGTTAAAAATCGTCATTCAAACATTGTCTTCGCTTTGTCTCTTTCGCCTCTAGGAATAGAGGCTCAAACATTGTCACGTCCCCATGCTGTCAGGTATAACGGAATAACAGAGCTGGAAGGGACCTTTGGAGATCTGGTAGCCCACCCCACCCCAGCCCTCTCCCTCAAGCAGGAAACCCTATACAGTACCATTTTCGACAAATGGTTGTCCAGTCACTTCTTAGGAAATTAGGAAGTTTCTCCTTAGTTCCAGATAGCTTCTCTCTTTGTTCAGTTTCCATCCGTTGCTTCTTGTCCTGCTTTCTGGTGCTTTGGAAAATAACACTTCTCTTGTTTGCATGAAGTATGTTCAGATCCATTTGCTTGCCATCAGTCTATCTTCAGGACCTTCTACAGAGATGAGAAGAACCAAAGCAGGGATCAGCAGCAGACCAGGGCAGGAGATGCTCCATGGTAGTAGAGGGCTTCTCCATTTTATACCCCCTCCTCCACTCACTTTTCCTCACTATGTTGTTGTTGTTGTTAGTTGCGAAGTCGTGTCCGACCCATCGTGACTCCATGGACAATGTTCCTCCAGGCCTTCCTGTCCTCTACCATCTTCTGGAGTCCATTTAGGCTCACACCTACTGCTTCAGGGACTCCATCCAGCCACCTCATTCTCTGTCGTCCCCTTCTTCTCTTGCCCTCAACCTTTCCCAGTATTAGGCTCTTCTCCAGTGAGTCCTTCCTTCTCATTAGGTGGCCAAAGTGAGTTTCAACTTTAGGATCTGGCCTTCTAAAGAGCAGTCATGGTTGATCTCCTCTAGGACTGACTGGTTTGATCGCCTTGCAGTGCAAGGGACTTGCAGGAGTCTTCTCCAGCACCAGAGTTCAAAGGCCTCAATTCTTTGGCGCTCAGCCTTTCTTATGGTCCAACTTTCACTGCCATACATTGCAACTGGGAAGACCATGGCTTTGACTATATGCACTTTTGTTGGCAGGGTGACGTCTCTGCTTTTTAGTGTGCTGTCTAGATTTGCCATGACTTTCCTCCCCAGGAGCAAGTGTCTTTTAATTTCCAAATTACCAAATTTTCACTTTGTTGCTATTGTCTTGGTTTCCGACTGATCCATAACTCTTGTGGTGTTCAGGAATGTGATGACCTGTTGGCCTTCAGAATTCTCCTTTAAAAAAAACAACCCACATGATTTGCAAGCCAGCTTGGGCTGCTCTGTCGCTGGGCCTGTTTGCAAAGGCTTAACATTCAGCGCACGTTTCTTTCTCTCTCCCCTACACAATAGATCATCTGGAATTATTGAACTGAATATTCATCCTTTCTTCGTTGTGGAAAAAAGATATGCCCCCTCATCATGTCAAGATGGTAAATAACCTCGCAGATATTTAAAGATTTGCTGACCTCGTCTTTCTGGGCAACCTGACTAAATTAATAATTTGCTTTTCTTTAAATATTTAAAGCTGCCTTTGGCCCCTAGCCAGGGAACTTTGAAAGGCAGCATTTTTTTTTCTTCTTCAAATGCAAATGAACATTTGAAGGGAAAAATGGGGAGTTTCTTATCATTGATTGGAAACTTGTCCAATGAAGGTTCACAGCGAAGGTGCCTTTGAGTTGAGCTCAGTTATTCAAGAACGCAATTGTGCAGTTTTCTTAACAACAGCGCGGGAATGCATTTCAATGGCTGCCTTTCAAGACGCTTTTCTTCCCCAGCTCTGGAATTTTTCTGTATCCCAACGTCCTAACGAGATTTGGACCTGCTGAAATATATTTGAAGATCAGCCTGGCTCAGCAGAAGAATCAGTAATTCAGTCTCTATAGAATATCATTTCTATGCATTTGATCCCATGTTGTTGACCTCGTTGTCCATTAAAAATCGGTCTGTCTCCAGAAGCTGTGGGTGCTCTGACATTGGAGGTTTTTAAGAAGAGACTGGACAGCCATTTGTCCGAAATGGCACAGGGTCTCCTGCTTGAGCAGGGGGTTGGACTAGAAGACCTCCAAGGTCCCTTCCAACTCTGTTATTCTGTTAGTTAATCAGTGGAACAGCTTGCCTTCAAAAATTGTGAGCGCTCCATCACTGGAGGTTTTCAAGAAGAGATCAGACAGCCAATCTCTTGAGCAGGGCATTGGACTAGAAGACCTCCAAGGTCCCTTCCAACTCCATTATTTGGTTAAATAATTTTCAGATTGACACAGTTAGCTGTGAATAAATTGGGAGATTACTTCAATTGGCTCCTTTATTTACAAGCCAAGGAAGGAATTCCTAGCTGGGCACAAAAAAAGCTTTGGACTAAGCAGCTGAGCGGTGATGATCTGCCAGCTCTTGGCTCAGCTGTTGTCCCCAAAGGCAGGCATAATGTCACCTCAAGAACAATTAGAAACATTCACAGCAGCTCAGCGCAATATCCAGAGGGCTGCAAGTCGGAGTCATGATGTACTGGAAAGCCACTTGTCTGGAAGTAATTCATGCTCAACACAGTTGTCAAGCAGGGAGGAAGGGAGAATTCCCATGAAATTTATTAAATACAGGTTCATTTAGTGACAGCTCGAAGTTGCAACGGCACTGAAAAAAAATGGCTTATGACCATTTTACGACAGTTGCAGCTTGCCCATGGTCACGCGGATCAAAATTCAGACACTTGGCAACTGATTCGTGTTTATGATGGTTGCAGCATCCTGAGGTTACGTGATCTCCTTTGGCGACCTTCTGGCCAGCAAAGTCAGAATGGGGAAGTCAGATTCGCGTAATAAACCGCATTAGTAGCTTATCAACTGCAGTGATTCACTTGGCAACTGTGGCAAGAAGGCCACAAAATGGGGCCAAACTCACTTTAACAACTGCCTCGCTTAGCAGCCTAAATTTTGACCTCGGTTGTGGTTATAAGTTGAGGACTCCCTGTAAAGATGAGAGAGAGAGAGAGCGCGCGCTTTGCAAGATGTTGTTTTGGGACCAAGCATATCAGCTGGCCTAACACAGGTAGTCCTCGATTTACGACCTTAGTTCTCTCTTACCCTCTGCCTTGTTGTTGTTTTTTTTCTCATCAGACCTACATCTTTGACTTAAGTGTCAACAAATACGAACCTATTTGTCATCAACCCGTGGTAGCCAAGAAGCGAAACAAAATCACCCATGTCCAGTTCAATGCCATCTACCCCATCATCATCGTTGGGGATGACCGCGGCCACATCACCTGCTTGAAGCTCTCTCCCAACCTCCGTAAGATGCCGAAGGTAAGTGACCTGGTAAAGTGGACCACATCTGCCCAGATATTCCAGACCTGGGAAAGTTTCCTGATTGCCCTTGTTGAGGTTGGCCATTGGTGGACGGTGTAAACAGGGGCACAGTGCACTTTTGATGCTGGTCTGCACGGCTGCTTACAGTGGTACTGCTTTGAAACCCATTGAATTTGATACTCAACACATTTTGATGAGAAAATTCTGTCCCGGTATTTATCATTGGTTTAGTATTCGTCACGCAAGCTAGAACTTCTTGGTGTCCAGGGTTGTCTTGCGACTGCTAGCCTTTCCAGCCAAAACACAAAAGTGATGCATTAGTCACGTGTTACCTCTTGCCCTGTGCACATCCTTCTGCGTTTTTATCTTAGCTTCCGTGGTCATTTTGTGTATTCTTGTGCTTTTTTCTCTCATTAGTACGGGTAGAATGAACCTTTTACTTTAATTAATCTAAGTGTTTATTAAAGACGATTAGGGAACTGGATGATAAAACATGCGAAGAATGGTTGCGGGAAATAGGTATGCCTAGTTTATTGAAGACAAGAATGAGGAGTGACATGATGACCATCTTCTAATATCTAAGGGGCTGCCACAAAGAAGAGGGGGGGTGGGGTGTCAAGCTATTCTCCAAAGCCCCTGAAGGCAGGTCAAGAAGCAACGGATGGAAACTAATCAAGGAGAAAAGCAACCTAGAACTAAGGAGAAACTTCCTGACAGTTAGAACAATTAACCAGTGGAACAACCTGCCTCCAGAAACGGTGAATGCTCCGACACTGGAAGTTTTTAAGAAGAGACTGAACAATCATTGGTCTGAAAAGGTATAAAGGTTTCCTGCTTGAGCAGGAGGTTGGACTAGAAGACCTCCATGGTCCCTTCCAGCTATGTTATTCTGTTATATCTCATGTAAAGTAATGATGAACAACTGTGTCTTTTTACATATTGCTTTAAAATGGGCGTGGTCTTTGGTTCGGGATCACTCTAAATTGATTTACATTATATTTTATGGGAAAACTTGGTCTGGTACTCGGTCGTTTTTGCTACCCATCGCGTCTCCCAGAACTAATTAACGATGAGTACCAATGTACTACCATATTTGCATTTTGAGCTTGCTAGAAGAATTGGAGGTCCCAATCTCAGCCAGAGTTGTGCAAGAATGAATCAGAATGACACACTGTTGGAACAGAAACAAGTCAATTTGAGAGTCTAAAGATAACTCTGGAAGATAGCTACAATTTGGGAGGGAGAGGCTGTTGGTATTTACAGGCTTCAGTGGTCCTTTTGTGAGGTGTGGGTGCACATGTGAATGTGTCCTCTGTAAAGTTTAATCTCAGGAATGTGCAGCTTTGGTGCAAATGTTCTTATCTTACTTTGCTAAGCGTGTCGTTCTTTTCCCTTCCATGTATACCAATGTGCTGGGTTTGGTCGCCCCCTCGGTGTAGCTCTGTATTTCTCCTGTCTGGTATTATTTGGGCAAGTGAATGAGTTAATTAATTACAAGAGGAGGAAGTGGATCCATCATCTTTGCAACATAGTTTTCTAGTTTGGTTATTGTAGTTCACGTTAATGATCAAAATGAGGGTCAGAGACAGTATAGGAATAAATTTAATTTTGAAGTTCTTTCTTCAGTTATTAAAATGCATTCCACAAACTCATTAAATTGCAGTTGTTGCTCTTCTTTTGGCCCACCAACATGGGGACTTGAAACACAAGGAAGCTGGCCATGAAATTTTGGTATAGCCATTGTTGAAGGAAAAGTCTTCATCATGGTTCAGTCCAAGCCGGGAATAAACAACATGGCGACTGCTTTAAAAAGATGGTTGCAGTTTATTGAAGAGGAGAGCCAGACAGAAAGATGGCTCTGGAAGAAAAGAGACAGAGCACATGTAGGGAGTGGGTTTTTATACCCTCTGGAGCTTTTTGTTTGGAGTTGTTTCCTGTTCCTGTTTGAGGCTATTTCCTGTGTCATGTATTCTGACCTGAGTCTGGGTGTGCCCTTTGGCATCTGTGGGTTAATCCTATTATGTCCTGTCCTAGAGTTTGGGTGGGGTACGTAGATTTTAGGTCCCTTTGTCTGCCCAAGTTTCTAGCTTCAACTTTCCTGAATGGTTTACATCTGCATTTCTACAGTGCTGGTTTCTGCTTGGGGGAGGGAGACTTGGGGCTACTAAGAAAAACTGGGCATGCTTTTCTTCCTCTTTAAGATCCTTTGAGGAAATATATTTTTTCTGCCCTTTTAATATTTCCTTCTCTGGGGGGCCTGACTTCCCACACCATTAAATGTCAGCAGAGAGATTCTGGAAACTCACATTCCTGCCATTTAGTGATTGTCTATATAAAAGGGACGCGGTGGCTCAGTGGGTTAGGATGTTGAGCTTGTCGATCAGAAGGTCGGCAGTTTGGCAGGTCGAATCCCAAGTGCCGCGTAACAGAGTGAGCGCCTGTTACTTGTCCCAGCTTCTGCCAACCTAGCAGTTCGAAAGCACGTAAAAATGCAAGTAGAAAAATAGGGACCACTCCGGTGGGAAGGTAACAGCGTTCCGTGCGCCTTTGGCATCCAGTCATGCTGGCCAAATGACCACGGAGACGTCCTCGGACAAGCGCTGGCTCTTCGGCTTTGAAACAGAGATGAGCACCGGCCCCTAGAGTCGGAAACGACTAGCACGCATGTGCGGGGGAACCTTTACCTTTACCTATATATTTTTACCCTCTGGATACTGTACTGTACCGGTATGCCTTCTCTTTGCTTTTTTTGAGATTCATAACTTGCATATTAAAAGAAAATCAATAGTTAAACTTCCATATAGGAAACATAAACTGCTCAAAAAAAAAAATCATCACCAGTAAGCTGCTACTTTGGAGAAGCAGCAAATAGAAGATGGAAGAAAACTACTTATTAAAGACACAATCCGCCAGATAGCTGAGATCCGTGCTGGAGAAATGAGCATTGCAATGTTGTTGTTTTTTTTAATGGAAAGGAAAATAAAATAAATATGTTTCCCTGACTTAAAAACGTTCACTTAGTGACCGTTCAAAATTTTAAAATAGAAGAAAACTGCTTATTAAAGGCACAATCCCTCAGATAGCTGAGATCCCAATTGGAGAAATACGCATGGCAGTGTTTTGTTTTGTTTTTTAAATGGAAAGGAAAAAAAGAAATAAAATAGGATGACAGGTAGTCCTTGACTTAAAATAGTTCCTTTAGTGACTGTTGGAAGAAAGGTCTTCATTGTGGTTCATCCAAGCTGGGAATAAACATGGCGACTGCTTTAGAAAAAAGGTTGTAGTTTATTGAAGAGGTGAGCCAGACAGGGAGATGCATGGGAGAAAAAAAAAGGACTGAGCACATGTAGGGAGTGGGCTTTTATACCCTCTGGAGCCTTTTGTTTGGAGCTGCTTCCTGTTCCTGTTTGAGGCTATTTCCTGTATCATGAACTTTTGACCTGAGTCTGAGTGTGCCTTTCTCGTATTCTGATGGTGATGGGTTAATCCTATCATGTCCAAAGGTCATGTCCTGCTTCCCTGGGGCTGGGCTGAGTTTGGGTGAGGTATGCAGATTTTAGGTGTCTTTGTCTTCTTAATCTGGGGGCCTACAACCTTCCTGGATTTACATCTGCATTTCTACAGAGCTGGTTTCTGCTTGTGGGAGGGAGACCTGGGGCTATCAAGAAAAACTGGGCATGTTTTCCTGCCTCTTTAAGATCCTTTGAGGAAATATATTTTCCTGACCTTTTAATATTTCCTTCACTGGGAGGGGGCTGACTTCCCACATGACCATTTAAAGTTACAAAGGCGCTGGGAAAAAAGCGACTTCTGTTTTTTCACACTTAATGACCGTTGCAACATCCCCATGGTCGCGTGATCAAAATCCAGGTGTTTGGCGACTGGGGGTTCCTATTTGTGACATGTGCAGTGTCCCAGGGTCATGTGATTTCCTTTCGCCGTCCTTCTGACCGACAGTGTCAGGGCCCGCTTCATCCTAAGAAAGGCAGGGCTCGTGGAAGCAGTTTCTTCCAAAAGGAGCTTTTATTAGGAGAAGCTGCTAGCAGGCATAATAGGCAGGATCTGAGGGTTTCCCACTCAGATCAATAGGTTAAAAGAGTCTCAAGCAAAACCCCACCCCAACAGTTCATCTGGTCAGTTTGAAGGGGGCCAATCCTCAGGTCTTAAGTCCGCTGTGGGAAAGGAGCTGATAACACAGGCCTTTCCCAGGCTCGCACCTATGTTATTATTTCTTCGCACCTTCCCTTCCAAAAAAACAAGAGGGAAACCAGCTGGCTGGAGGCACATTCCTTTCTCACCCCAAGGTAACATCAAGGGAGAGACAGTTCAAAGAGTAAAGTATGCAGGAGTAGCAGAAAGGAGACATTATAGAGTGATGGCAAACCTTTTAGAGACCGAGTGCCCAAACTGCAACCCAAAACCCACTTATGTTATCGTCGGGTGCCGGGTGGGCGTGGCCCATTGTGTGGGTGTGGCCCATTGGATGGGCATGGCTGCGGTGGTAATGGCAGACTGGGTGGGACTAAAAAGTTCAATCAATCCATGCCAACTTTGCGAGATCTATTTTTTTTCCCCGCGAGAAGTTGAAATTGATTGATTGAACCTTTTTTTGTTTTTTTTGCACGCGGCAGCAGAGGTCTAAAGCGAAAAGGTTTTATAAAACCCAGCTGAAGGCCTAGGCCTGGGGCGACGGCGTGCGTGCCCACAGAGAGGGCTCTGAGTGCCAGCTGTGGCACACGTGCCATAGGTTGGCCACCACAGCATTATAGCGAAAGAAAGAAACAAAGACACAGCCCGTGGCGTCTTGCCCACTCCCCTTCAGGAGAATGGCAGAACCCGTAGTAATAAATAGAAAGAAATAGAAGAGATTTCCACCTCCCCCTCCAGTAATATATGGGTTCTGACAAATAGGGAAGCTAGATTCACTTAACAACCATGTTACTAACTTAACAACCACAGGGAATCCCTTAAGACAGACATGTCAAACACAAGGCCTGGGGGCCAGATTCGGCCCGCGAAGTGGTTTCATGCGGCCCACAAAGCCATCCTGGAAACAGTGAGGGAATGGCCCCCACTGCGTTGGTCCTGGCCCAGAGACCCTCCTCCTGCCAGAGACCCTCAGATCTGTCCCACTCCTGCCCAGGCCCCCATAGGCACCCTTGATGCAAACGATGTAGAGCTGGCCACGCCCACCCAGTAGGCCATACGCACTCTGGCCACGCCCACCCAGTAGGCCACGCCCACCCTGGCCATACCCACACAGCCCCCCGAGGGCAACCACAATGCTGATGCGGCCCTCAATGAAATTGAGTTTGACACCCCTGCCTTAAGAGCTTCTGTACCAGAGACAAATTCCTTGTGTGTTTAATGGTAAAGGTAAAGGTCTCCCTGCACATGCGTGCTAGTCGTTTCCGACTCTAGGGGCCGGTGCTCATCTCCGTTTCAAAGCCGAAGAGCCAGCGCTTGTCCGAGGACGTCTCCGTGGTCACGTGGCTGGCATGACTAAACGCCAAAGGCGCACGGAACGCTGTTACCTTCCCACCGTAGTGGTCCCTATTTTTCTACTTGCATTTTGACGTGCTTTCGAACTGCTAGGTTGGCAGAAGCTCGGACGAGTAACAGGCACTTACTCTGTTACGCGGCACTCGGGATTCGACCCGCCAAACTGCCGACCTTCTGATCGACAGGCTCAACGTCCTAACCCACTGAGCCACCGCGTCCCTGTGTGTTTAATTCAATTCAACAACTATGGCAAGACCGGGTGTAAACATGGGGCAAAGCATACTTAACAATTGTCTCGCTTAGCAACGGATATGTTGGGCCCTATTGTGGTCGTAAGTCGAGGACTACCTGTTACTCAAAGCGCTGGCATGGAAAACAAACCGCTAAGCTTTATTCATATCCTTGGAGTGTTATTGACCTGATATTTTTCCTACCGGTGACTGTAAAGCAGTTTGGAATAAATAATGGATTTTAACATAAGTGCGGCCTTGGATCTGGAAACAACAAGCTGGAAACGCATGCTTTTCTAGCTCAGCGCGCTTCTGCGAAGGGAGACTTGCTTTGCATTTCTGGATATGCAGAGCGCTCGGCGGTGTTGCAAAATCACATTTGAAAGCAATAAAGGAAGGTTGTTAATGCCAAGGGTGTTGATCTGAGGCTGTGCTTTATTCTGAGTCATCCAGACAATCAAGTCTCACCCTTCCAATTTCTCTCCAGGTTGGCCTGATAAATGCTCCAAACAATCCCCAGAAGTGGCGTTCTATGGAAAAGTGGTGGATTGGGGGCAGAGGGGCAGGAACCCTTGCTTAATACAAGGGGAAGGGGTGATGGTCAGAACAATAGAATTGGAAGGGACATTGGAGGTCTTCTAGTCCAATCCCTATATAATAATTCCTAGTCTAAGCCCTATATCATTCCGGACCAATGGTGTCCAGTCTGTTTTTGAAAACTTCCAGTGTTGGAGCATTCACCGCTTCTGGAGGCGGGTTGTTCCACTGGTTAATTGTTCTCACTATCAGAAAATTCCTCCTTAGTTCTAGGTTGCTTCTCTCCTTGATTGGTTTCCAACCGTTGCTTCTTGTCCTGCCTACAGGTGCTTTGGAGAATAGGTTGACCCCCTTCTTCTTTGGGGCAGCTCCAGTATTTGAGGGGCTGCCGCAGAGTAGAGGGGAGAGGGTGTCAAGCTCTTCTCCAAAGCACCACGAGGCAGGACAAGAGGCAGCGGATGGAAACTAACCAAAGAGAGAAGCAACCTAGCACTTAAAGAGGCATTTCCTGACAGTGAGAACAATCAAGTCAGTGGAACAACCTGCCTCCGGAAGTTTTTTTTTTTTTTTTAATCCCATTTATATCCCGCCCTTCTCCGAAGACTCAGGGCGGCTTACAATCTAAGGCACAAATCAATGCGCTTAGCAATAGCCTTCATCCTCTGTATATGCCTGCTTATTAGGGCTTTCAGCCCCCCCCAAGCGGCAAGTTGTGGGTGCTGCAACACTGGAGGTTTTCGAGAAGAGACTGGACAGCCCACTTGTCTGAAATGGGATAGGGTCTCCTGCTTAAGTAGGAGTCTTGTGGCTTTTCCCCTCTTGTGTGGTAGGTATTAATAGTTCCTGAGCTTTTTATAGAAGCTCATTCTGATTTCTCGATGGTCTTGAGGGAGAACAAACAACAAACAAGCTCATGCGCTGTTAGGGTGATTCAGTGTTCAAGCACAGGAATTGGGGAGGGGGGAAGACTCACAGCCGAAGGGAGGAAATCCCACCGAAGTGGAAGCAAAGTTCACAGAATCATAGAATCCCCTGATGGATGGGACCTTGGAGGTCATCTAGCCCAGGGCTTTTCAACCAGTGGTACGGGTACCACCTGTGGTACATTGGCACCTGGCAGGTGGTACACGACCATCCTCGAAAAGTGGTAGCGGGGGAGGGGAATGAGCTGAACCGGTGGCAGCACCGCACAAGCCTGAGCGAGAGACGGCTGGAGCTGCAGGGCTGTCAGGGCTCAGTGGAAGCGCCAGGATCAATGCCAGTCTCCAGCTGGAGCTTGGCGCTGATCCTGGCACTTCTGAGCCCAGAAGAAGCGCTGATCAGCTGGAATGTTGCAGCATCTCCAGGGTCTTGTGATTTACATTCAGATGCTTGGCAACTGATTCATATTTATGACGGTCACAGTGTCCCAAGGTCCTGTGATCAAAATCTGCTGCAACCACCCAGCAGAGGGGGGGGGGGAATAAAAACCAAACACCCCCCCACTGCCAATCCTCAAGAGAAATGCTCGCAACAATGAAAACCTCGAACAGGAGGAAGAGCGCCGCCGGGAGGGCAGGTAGGTGTGTTGCTCCGCTGTGGCTTGTGGGGGCACTTTTTTCAGTGCCATTGTAACTTCGAACAGTCACTAAGTGAACTGTTTTAAGTCAAGGACTACCTGTACTTCATCACATTTTTCCTTTTTTTTCCGGTCATCGAGTTTTTGACACCTTGCTAGGCAACTGGTGGTACTCGGATGTTGCCATATCCTAAAAGTGGTACTAATGGGTGAAAAAGTTGAAAAGCTCTGTTCTAGTCCAACCCCCTGCCTAAGGCAGCAATCCTTTCACCACCTGGGACAAATGGATGTCCAATCTTTTCTTGAAGACCTGCAAAGGTGAAGCACTGGGAGGCAAGTTCTCCTTTCTCCTCACCTTGCACAGCCATCTCTTTGGGGATTTGTTAGACTAGAATAGAGCTGGAAGGGACCTTGGAGGTCTTCTAGTCCAGCCCTCTGCTCAAGCAGGAAAACCTATACCATCTCAGACAAGTGACTAGGGTCTCCTGCTTGATCAAGGGGTTGAACTAGTAGGCGTCTGAGGTTCTTTCCAACTCCGTTATTCTGTTAATCAGTGGAATGGTCTGCTTCCAGAAGTTGTGGGTGCTCCAACACTGGAGGTTGGACTAGAAGACCTCCAAGGTCCCTTCCAACTCTCTTCTTCTGTGATTCTGTGTTTGCTCTAGAAATTGGGTGGGGTTTCTGCAAAGGAAGCCCTCCTGGTGATTTTTTTTGGTCTTGTATAAAGGCTGGTGCACGGATGTTGTCTGCATGATCCTTTAATGACTGGGAGGAAACATGCAATTACGCATGACAGAGTCTTCTCTAGGGGCATCCGTTTTTCTCAAATGAATGGCTGTGCCTTCCCACGCGTTGTGGCCTTTTGCTTCGGCAGAGTTTGGTAGCACTGCACATCTACCAAACGGCAAAGTGTAACGGCACCCGGTTTGTACTTCAGAACTTTCCTTCAGAGATAAAGCCTTCTTTTTCTTTTTATTTTCATGTCAACTAACGGTGGCATTCCGTTTTTGCCATGCATTTGGCAAGAATTGTTCATGTGTTTTTCCATTATTAATTCCCCTGTTGTTCTGTCTTGTTTATCGTTTTTGGGGTTTTTTTACCAAAGACATTTTAATTGGCTGTAGGATTTGGAGTCCTGTAAATTGTTACCCATCAGTTTTGGACTTGGAAGTATACCCAAATGAAGGGATGGATGGTAGAAGAGAATGTGCTGTACATCATGATCCCAGGCTGGAGATGCTGTCAAAATCTTGTCCTGATGCCTGGAGGCTGTGGGGGTTGGATCAAAGCCAGCAGCCTTAACCTAAACCCTGGCAAGAACAAGACACCGTGTATATCCACTGAGATTCCTCAATGTGTTCTGTTTTGTGTCTGGATGGTGCTGGACTGCCTTGGAAAGAACAGACCCATCTCTTGGAGGTCCTCCTGGACTCGCTCCATCCATCCATCCACCCATCCACCTACCCCTTATATCTATCCATCTATCCATCACTGGAGAAGAGCCTAATGCTGGGAAAGATTGAGGGCAATAGAAGAAGGGGATGACAGAGAATGAGGTGGCTGGATGGAGTCACTGAAGCAGTAGGCGTGAGCTTAAATGGACTCCAGAAGATGGTAGAGGACAGGAAGGCCTGGAGGACACGACTTTGCAACTAACAACAACAACAGAAGGGATGGTAAAAGCTGGGGGCGGAGTAAACAGAGGAATCAGCCTAGAATCCCTACATAGTCACAAGCAAACTAAGTCCAATCCCCCACTTGAGTGCCGTTGACCTTTATCTAACTCTAACCGTTACTTGAGAAGATTCCTGTGGCGTAGGCTTTTAGCAATAAAACTGAACCTTCACTTATGGACTCGGGTCTTTCGGGCCAGTTATGGTCCGGTTGCAGCTGAAGACCCCTTGCGTTTTGGCATTCAGGATGTTAGTCCTCCTCGCCTACCGGCGCGAACCATCTGGACTTGCATTCTGTGACCGCTCTGGAAGGTCATTCAAGGCCATGGCACAAAATGACATCAGACAGGGAACTGGGGGGTAAAAACAAGAGTGTCACATTTGAGACCGCCGAAGAGCAGCTCGAAGAGGCTTCCAGCCGTGAGGGACAGATGGATTCATTTCTTCCGCTCGTCTATCACAAAAGAGATTTTTTTTTTTTGCTGTGGAAAAAAAAAAATCAGGGAAGGCAGCCCGGATGGAATGATTATATTTCCTAGCTTTGGGATGGCTGGGAAAATACCTAGCTGCAGGTTAAAATGCATCGAGATATTGAAACCATAATTCAGTTATAATTGAATGGTGAATTATGAAAAAGTGGGGCTGATGGAACTCAACATTAACACCTCTCAGGCTTGTGCGGTGCTGCCGCCACCGGTTCAGCTCATTCCCCTCCCCCGCTACCACTTTTCTAGAATGGTCGCGGACCACCTGCCAGGTGCTAATGTACCACAGGTGGTACCCGTACCACTGGTTGAGAAGACCTGGTCTAGAAGACCTCCAAGGTCCCTTCCAGCTCTATTCTGATTGCTTGATTGACCTCTGGCTATAAAAGAGAAGGATTGGGGGTGGGTTGGAGGGTGGACATGATTACTGCCTTCCAGTATTTGATGGGCAGTCACAGAGAAGACAGAGTTGACTTATTCTCCAAAGCACCAGAGCGCAGGACAAGAAGTTATAGGTGGAAGCTTGTTAAAGAGAGATCCAACCTAGAAGTAAGGAAATTTTTTTTTGACAATGCAGAAAATTAATGGATGGTATAGACTAGAATCTCCTGCCTGGGCAACGGGTTGGACTAGAAGACCTCCAAGGTCCCTTCCAGCCCCCTGATTCTTTGATTCTATGAACAGAAACAAAAAACCTTCAGGTCATTGAGTTGATCTGGCTCCTTGTGCCAGTCTATCTGGGCTGCAAAGCGTTGTTAGCAATTTAATCTGCCTCCTTCTGAAGAAAAGCCACAGCTTAATTGGGCATTATCCTGAAATGTCTTCCTTGGAGTAGATCAGGATGATTCTATCTCCACCTGTCAAGGGGTCAACGAGCATCCTTCAGAGTGATTATCTGGATTAATGCCCGAATGCGGTCATTGCAATAATGCAATTCTTAACTCTATTTTGCCAACAGCTCTCTGAGCAATTTGCCATGCTCTTCTTGCAGAGATTTATATTGCTCATATAACCCCAGTTAGTTCTCCTCTGACTCACAGCATCATCACACCACAATCAAAAAGCTATAAATATAATGAGCAACGATGAATAGCCCTAAGGCTACCTTTGACTGCAAACTAGGTTATTTGGAAACTGCAGGGGTGAACCAAACCAAGGAAGATTGACCTGAGGAGTCAGGTTGACCGGTCCATCAGGGCAATGCATGATGGTGGGTTCCTGATCATTTCTATAGAATAGAATAGAATAGAATAGAATAGAATAGAATAGAATAGAATAGAATAGAATAGAATAGAAAATATGGAGTGGAGTGGAGTGGAGTGGAGTGGAGTGGAGTGGAATGGAATGGAATAGAATAGAGTAGAATAAAAAATATAGAATAGAACAGAACAGAATAGAATAGAATAGAATAGAATAGAATAGAATAGAATAGAATAGAATAGAATAGAAAATATGGAGTGGAATAGAATAGAATAGAATAGAATAGAATAGAATAGAATAGAATAGAATAGAAAATATGGAGTGGAATGGAATAGAATAGAATAGAATAGAATAGAATAGAATAGAATAGAATAGAATAGAAAATATGGAGTGGAAAGGAAAGGAATGGAGTGGAGTGTAGAGAAGAGAAAGGGACCTTGGAGGTCTTCTAGTCCAGCCCACTGTTCAAACAGAAGAACCTATACCATTTCATACGAGTAACTGTCTAGTCTCTTCTTAAAAATCTCCAGTGATAGAGAGCCCATGATTTCTGGTGGCAAGCTGTTCCACTGGTTAACAGTCCTCACTGTCAGGAAGTTTCTCCTTAATTCCATGTTGCTTCTCTCTTTGGTCATTTCCCAGCCTTTGATTCAGAGTCTAGAGTTGTTTGTCAGCACAGATCGGGTTCTCTAGTGAAGTTCACATGAGGGAGTTTAGCGTCTGTTTAGCGTGGGGTCCTTGGTCATCTCTGAGTTTAGTGGTTTTCTTGCAAACATTTCATGACCCAACTAGGCAACATCATTGGTGCTAGAAGGGAGAGGACTTTGTGGCATGGAGGAGGAGGAGGAGGAGGAGGAGGAGGAGGAGGAGGAGGAGGAGGAGGAGGAGGACAACTGTGAGGTCCTTGGTGGTCTCTGAGCTTGGTGGCTTTCTTGCAGATGTTTCATTACCCATGTTTCATTACCCATGTTTCATTATCAGTGCTAGAAAGGAGTGGGATTTGTTCTCTGTTTATATACTTGGAGCTTACTCTGCCAATATTCATGGGACTGTGGATTTCTTCTTGGTGGTTCCTTGATAAGGATATTGTTTTCTGCTTGATTGTTTATCTGGAGTTAATCCCTGCTTATCTGGGTCTTGGCTCCTGGAGATGATGCATTATAAGAGCAAAAGAATAGAGAGCAAACCCCACTCCTTTGTAGCACTGATGACGTTAGCAGGTTTGATTTTTCAGTGAGGAATGGTACCACTGGATCTTCTGGGGCATTGCAGAAGACTCTCTGGGAAGGGGTGTCATCATTAAGGAGAGGATGTCTTCTGCCTGTCCTTCAGTGGTCTCCTCCTGTTAAGCAAGAGCTGCTGGTAGAAGGGAATCCAGCAGCAGTCTAGAGAAAAGAAGGTCTAGAGGTGACACGATAGCACTACTCCAGTATTTGAGGGGCTGCCACAAAGAAGAGATCAACTTATTATCCAAAGCACCAGAAGGCAGGAGAAGAAATGATGGGAACTAACCAAGGAGAGACGCAACCTGGAATTAAGGAGAAACTTCCTAACAGAGAGGACAATTAACCAGTGGAACAGCTTCCTTTCAGACGTGGTGGGTGCTCCAACACTGGAGATTTTTAAGAAGAGACTGGATAGACATTTGTACGGACTGGTTGAGGGCTTCCTGCTTGAGCAGGGGGTTGGATTAGAAGACCTCCAAGGTGTCCCCTCCAACTTTGTTATTCTGTTAATTGATCAGTGGGGATGGCTTGCCTTCAGAAGTTGTGGGTGCTCCCCACATCGCTGGAAGTTTTCAAGACGAGATTAAACAGCCACTTGTCTGAAATAGTACTATAGGGTCTCCTGGTTGAGCAGGGGGTTGGACTAGACGACCTCCAGGGTCCCTCCCAGCTCCGTTCTCTTCTGAAATCTGCTTTCTTATAAAGAAACAGGGCAGGTGATGGTTTTGTACATTTTAACTGCCACCTCCTTACAAAAGTTTGCCTGCTGGAGTCAGTCTCCAGGCTTCGGGGAATCAAGTAAGTTTTGGCCTAAGCAAAGAGACCTGCTGCTCTTGTCTGAAACCCTGTTGTGTTTATGTGTGTTTGTGTGTGTGTTTGTGTGTGTGTGTGTGTGTGTGTGTTCATTCTGCTACCTCAGGCCAAATCTGCCTCAAGGAGCATGAATGAAGCGCTTTCTTGTGGCCTCTGCTAACATTTCCTTCAAAACAACAGGCCCTGTGGGCCGGGAAGGTTCCAGTCACACATTCAAAAGCTAACTTGGACGTTTTTACATATTTACCCCTGGCTGTTCTGACCAAATAGCTCTCTACACGGAGACTTGCATCTCAAACCGAATTTAACATGTCAACTACGTGAGGTTTTCTCAACCTGGGCGACTTTTAAGATGAGGGAGTCTTCAACTCCCAGAAGTCCCCAGCCAGAATGGACAGCGTGGAATTCTGGGTGTTGAAGTCCCCACCACCTACCTTCAAATTGCCAAGGTTGAGAAAGACCGAACTACCTGATTCCACTGTTTTGTTGATTTATCACACTTACCGCATTTGAAGCAAAGCCTTTGTAGTTTGCAGAAGATAGACAAAATTATAGCATCCATGGTAAAAAAAAAAAAAAGATGAAACAATTGAAGAGAAGGATGATGTTATTTAGTTGGGTCATGAAATATCTGCAAAAAAAAAACCAACCAACTAAGGTCAGAGAGCACCAAGGACCCTATAGCTCTCCTCCTCCTCCTCCTCCTCCTCCTCCTCCTCCTCCTCCTCCTCCCCCAGATGATATTACCCAGGTGAGTTATGAAACGTCTGCTAGAAAAGCATCAAACTCAGAAACTACTAAGGAGCCCACAGCTTAATCCTGAGGTGCAAATATTCTTTTCCATGGAGGTTCAAGTTTAATATCATTTTGTATCTTTATTTCTTAGTTCCTTTTCTGGGCTATCTCTGAACCAAGAGCAAGGACTCTGGCATTCTTTCTTCCCCCATGGCTGCTACAAAACGCACGCACGCACACACACACATATCTTCTCTGTGATTTTTTTCCCCCTACTTTGTCTCCAATAATTGGATAAGTGTAATTAGTCGAGAGGAGCAAATGGCAAATTTGCATTCCAGAGCTTGTTAAGTGAGCAACAGGATGAATGGCTGGCAGATCCTTTAATGATCACCGGCAGTTTCTCGCTGGGCCCATTCATCTGTCATTGCTTGTTTTGAATTTCTGGTCCTCTGAAAACAGGCTGATCCCTACAACCCCTGGTTGAGCAAGGTTCTTCGGCCGAGCACCACTCGTGGCGCTCAGCATTCTTCTCACGGAGTCAGAGGCCCATTGAGGTCATGTAATCCTGCCCTTGCTCAGTGCAGGAACCCCATGTTGGTGAGTTCTAGTCCCAGTTTAGGCATGAAAGGCAGCTTGGAGCCAATCATTCTCTCTTCCTCAGCCTAGTCATCCTTACAGGAGTAGTATAAATGTGTGCATGTGTGTGTGTGTGGTGTGTGTGTCTGAGATATATTGGGGTGTGTGTCTTGCTTCTCAGCTAACAGAGAGAGAGAGAGAGCCTGTGGCCTAGGGGTTAAAACAACTGCTTAAGACGCAGTCGGCCCAGGTTCGAATCTCAGAAGGGTATGGCTGACTGATGAGAACAAATACTGTAAGTTCAAAATGATCATTTTAAAAAATCTGCCTTAAGCCTAGAACAAATAAGTTTGAAATAGCTATATTAGTCTCCCTTTAATTCTTTGTTAGCAATCCAAAAAAATTTACACACACACACACACACACACATACTGCTCAAAAAAATAAAGGGAACGCTTAAACAACACAATGTACTGTATTTAATAGTAGGATGTCTTATCTTGTGTTCCGTTTATTATATATATATAATAAATATATATATATATGTGTGTGTAAATTGGTTTTGCTAACAAAGAATTAAAGGGAGACTGATATGCATTTCAAATTAAATTAAAGATTTGTCCCATGTTTGGGGCCTAGCAAGGTAATCTAAAAATAGTTAACAAGCATTTGACACATATCCCCCTTGCTTCTCAGCTAACAAAGCGAGAGAGAGCCTGTGTCCTAGAGGTGAAAACAACTGCCTAATGTGCAATCAGCCCAGGTTCGAATCTCAGAAGGGTATGGCTGACTGATGAAAACAAATAAGTTTGAAATGCATATCAGTCTCCCTTTAATTCTTTGTTAGCAAAACCAATTTACACAAATATGATCTGTCACCAGTGGTGACTACTGCCTGTTCGATGGCCTTCGGTTAGGCTGAGACAGGAAATAAGATTTGTCCCATGTTTGGGGCCTAGCAAGGTAATCTAAAAATAGTTAACAAGCATTTGACATATATATAAGGTAAAGGTAAAGGTTCCCCCGCACATGCGTGCTAGTCATTTTCGACTCTAGGGGCCGGTGCTCATCTCCGTTTCAAAGCCGAAGAGCCAGCGCTTGTCCGACGACGTCTCTGTGGTCATGTGGCCGGCATGACTAGACGCCAAAGGCGCACGGAACGCTGTTACCTTCCCACCGTAGCGGTCCCTATTTTTCTACTTGCATTTTTACGTGCTTTCGAACTGCTAGGTTGGCAGAAGCTGGGACGAGTAACAGGCGCTCACTCTGCTACGCGGCACTTGGGATTCGACCCGCCAAACTGCCGACCTTCTGATCGACAAGCTCAGCGTCTTAACCCACTGAGCCACCGCGTCCCTTGACATATACACACACACACACACACACACACACACACACAGAGAGAGAGAGAGAGAGAGAGAGAGAGAGAGAGAGAGAAAGAGAGAGAGTGAGACAGACAGACAGATAGGGTTGATACAGTAGATTACTGGTAGATAGATAGATAGATAGATAGATAGATAGATAGATAGATAGATAG
>JAKJMR010017652.1:12814-26539 GCA_024449315.1 Daboia siamensis
TCTATCTATCTATCTATCTATCTATCTATCTATCTATCTATCTATCTTTTTTTTCTCTCTCTCTCTGAAACTGTGGAAGCTACTTGCCTCTTCATTTCAACTTGCCATTAGAGTAAGCGGAGGGGGAGGTATTGCTTTAGAATGGGTTAGATGGAAAAAAACAAAACCTCTATGATTCCACCGAGGAACCTGGGACCCTGAAACCTTTCCAAGGACACCGCAGCAGGTGTGGAGAGGAAGCAGCCGGTTCCCATAACAAAATGAAACTGTTTACATGGACTACGTGAGAGGGTGGGGGTAGGGGTGGGTTGGCCGGAGAATTTATTGTTTAATTCTAGGAACCGGTATCTCGGAATCTCACAGTTAGTTTTGCTTCGACGTTACCATGCCGCGTATTCAATAAACCACAAGATTTTTCAGAAACGGGATGAGCCTGGAATTTTGTTTGGATTTTCGAGCTGGATGTTGACACTCACATTGACTTTACTTGGATGTTGCCCAGGAAGGTCAGACATGAGGACCACCCGATCACCGGGACGTTCAGGTTGCCAAAGGGCATAAATTTTGAGTACGTGAGCGTGGGGAGGCTCCAACGGTCATAACTATGAGAACTGGTTGTAAGTCACGCTTTTCATTGCTGTTGCAACTTTAAAAACAGTTGCTAAACGAACTATTGTTAAGTTGAGGACTAACCACAGAGGTTGCCATTCCCCAGGCTGGTCGCCAGCCCTGAAGAGGGAAGCAGCTAGAGGAATGTTCTTGGAACTAGGTTGGTCTCAATCTTAGCCTAGAGCACCATTTAACCAGGATGATATGAGTTCTCCTGTCTTGAGCAGGGGGTTGGACTAGAAGACCTCTGAGGTGCCTCCCCAGCCCTAAGATTCTATGTTCCCAATCCGGGCAGCCCAATTTTGCGAGCCGCCGCTTCTCCGTCCTAGAAAAAAACTTACTTTCTCCTTGGTTCATTTTGGAGGTTTCCTGCTGGTAAGGAGGCATCTTATCCGGAGGGGGTACAGGTGAGTTGGCGGGACTGATCACCTCTATGGCATCTCTGGAGGGTTCGTATCGGTGGGAAGAGGAGGACACTGCAGAAGAGGAAGAGGAGAGGAAGATTATAATCCTCCTAGAAGGAGGTTTATGCTGCTTCTCGTTTGAGAAAACCCAACAGCCTTTGACAACGTCCTTGTCCTAAACCAGGAAGTCTCAACTGTAGGAACTTGGTTTCTCCACCTTAGGAGAAAGGTTGTATAAAGTTGTATAGATTTCAGTTCCCAGAATGCCCCAGCCAGCCTGCTTTAAGAGGGGTGGGCTTCCACTCCCAGAATTCCCCAGCCAGCCTGCTTTCTTATTGGTGGACTTCCATTCCCAGAATTCCCCAGCCAGCCTGCTTTAAGAGCAGGGGACCTCAACTCCCAGAATCCCCCAGCCAGCTTGCTTTAAGACGGGTGGACTTCCACTCCCAGAATCCCCCAACTGTCATGATTTAAGATGGGTGGACCTCAACTCCCAGAATTCCCCAGCCAGCCATACTTTTAAGAGTGTTGGACTTCCACTCCCAGGATTCCTCAGCCTGCATGCTTTAGAAGGGGTGGACTTCCACTCCCAGAATCCCCCAGCCAGCCTGCTTTAAGAGGGGTGGGCTTCTACTCCCTGAATTCTGGAAATTGAAGTCCATCCCTTGCAAAGGATGCTGGCTGGGGAATTCTGGGACTTGAAGTCAACCCAAGGTTGAGAAAAAAAACACCCTAGGCTTTTAACAGCCAGCTTAAGGTAGCGAGGAAAGATACTAGACTACAAATTTAATGATGCCCCTGGGTCCAGCCTGGAAGGTATTCACCCTTCTCTGCCCACTAGCCTTGCTGGCTGAAGTCCTGCACTTAGCGACAACCTTGTGTGGGAAGGCACAGGGCTGAGGGGGGGGGGGCTGTTGTTAGTTGTAGGGCACTTCCAAGAAGTCATCAGGGCCAGAAAAGAGGAAGTGACCCTAAAGTCACAGCAAATCCATGTCAAGTCTGTAAATCTCCCTTTATCAAATGGGTTGCTTAAACATTTTGTGCTCTAAAATATTGTGGAGGTTGGGGTGGAAAAGCTATCTAGAAGCCGGCCAGCTGGGTTTGCACAATAACACAATCCTTGGTTAACAAAACAAGAGCCTGCTTGGTGCAGGAGTAATAGGAACAGGGAGCTGAAAGTTCTAGTCTGCCCCAAGGCATGAAAGCCAGCTGGGTGACTTTGGGCCAATCACCAGGAGACGGTGAGTTCTAGTCCCGCCTTAGCCATGAAAGCCGGATGACTTTGGGGCCAATCACCAGGACAGGGTGAGTTCTAGTCCCGCCTTAGGCATGAAAGCCAGCTGGGTGACTTTGGCCCAATCACCAGGAGACAGTGAAATCTAGTCCGGCCTCATGAAAGCCAGCTGGATGACTTTGGGCCAAACACCAGGAGCCGGTGAATTCTAGTTCAGCCTCAGGCATGAAAGGTAGCTGGGTGATTCTGGGCCAATCACTAGGTGACAGCGAGTTCTAGTCCCACCTTAAGCATGAAAGCTGGCTGGATGACTTTGGGCCGATCACCAGGAGATGGTGAATTCTAGTCCCGCCTTAGGCATGGAAGCTGGCTGAGTGACTCTGAGCCAATCACCAGGAGACGGTGAGTTCTACTCCCGCCTCAGTCATGAAAGTTGATTGGGTGACTTTGGGCCAATGACTAGGGGACAGTGAGTTCTAGTTCCACTTTAGTCATGATAGTAGCAGGCTGACAAGACCCAGGGAGTCCTGCTTAGCTACGAAGCCTGTCCTTGTGACTTCGGGCCTGTCCCTTTCTCTCAGCCCAACCCACCTCACAGGGTTGTTGTAGGCAAACGAGCCTCAAATTAGTCCATCCCCAAATCATCCCAATGACCACCCAGGTGGGAAAAAGAAAAGAAGAGAAATCCACCCAGACGGATAAACGGAAAGCCACCGTACAGCTGCCGGAAGAATCCGAGCTCTGCGAGCTGCGATCGCGAGCGTCCTTGTCGGAGGCGATCTGCCGGGTGATGATCACGTCGATGAAGTTGGCGGCGGTGATGGTGGTTTTGCCCCGGGTGCGCAGCTCCTCCTCGTACTTAGAGATGGAGGAGGGCCCTTTGTCTTTCCCGGCCTCGGAGTAGACGGCCGAAGACGGCAGGTTCTGGGATTTGCTGCTGGGAAAAGCCGCCGACGCCGAGGAGACGTAGGGACCTGGGGCTCCCCTCTTCTCCCCGTCCGGTGCTTTTGGCTCTATCGGCTGCGGCAGCTGCTCGCTCACCACCGAGGGCCGGCGGCCCAGATTCTCCTCCATCCGGCCCCCCTCGTGTTTGCCCTCCTTGCCCTTGGCCACTTCCATCTGCGGGGCGGAGGCAGCTGCATCCACCAGGGCCGCCAGGGCGTCGGCTGCGGTGCTGTAGCGGGAGGCGGGCAGGCCTTGGGTGATGGAGGGCGCGCCGGGGGGCAGCTGCCTGTTGGGGAAAAGGGAAGGAGGATTCTTAGAAATTGATGTGCAGAGGTCTCCTTGTGCTACCAAGGAGTTGCACAGACAAGGAAGGGTACTGAGAGCAGTAAGAGTCACACAGTAACCACAAGAGTACACTAAGTTGTGAAAACAGAAAGTATTTTACTTTTGAGGTGGAGTAAAAAACCAAAATGCACGGTCAAAAAGAAACAGTCCAGGTCATACACAATAGCAACAGTCCAAGGAGTATTCCAAACACAAAGTCTTCTTACCAGTCCAGAGGTCAAATATACAATTGTTCAGGTTTACCACAGTACTAAACCAACAGTACAGCAAAACAGTAATGGTAGAGAGAGCAGTGAATTCAGAGAGAGAGAGAGAAGCTACATTCCTAGCTCCCTCTTGTGGCCATGAGAACACTTACACACCCATTGGCCAATTAACATCTTAAAGTCACATCATGGTTTATATATTTTCAACCCAACTAGGCTATCACGATATGCCTAACAAGGATGCAGAGAGAGTGAGAGAGTGTGAGTGTGAGTGTGTGTGTGTGTGTGTGTATGTGAGAGAGAGAGAGAGATCTGCAGGCCTTTGGGTGTTTCTCCAGCGGTGAAGAGGGAGGTTGAGGTCATGGCCAGGAGGGTCTTGAGCACCTCGGAGGAGACCCCCACTAGGGTCCCTTCTGGGGAGGCTGGGTTGAGTTTAAGAGGGAACCTGTCTATGGGGTCGCTGTCTTTAAATCCAGGGTTAGGGCTGACCAGAAGACAGAAAAGGAAGGAGAGAGAGAGAGGGAGGGGGAGGAAGGAAATAGAAGGGAGAAAAGGAAGGAAGGAAGGAAGGAAAAAAGGGAGGGAGAAAGGAAAAGAAGGAAGAAGAAAGAGAAAAAAAGAGGAAGGAAGGAAGGAAAAGGAAGGGAGGAAAAGGAAAGGGGAGGGAGGGAAGGAAGGAAATGGGAGAAAAGGAAGGAAGGAAGGAAGGAAGGAAAAGCAAAAGGGAGGGAGGAAAAGGAAAGGGGCGTGTGGGAAGGAAGGAGATGGAAGGGCGAAAAGGAAGGAAGGAAGGAAGCAAAGAAGGAAGGAAAGAGGGGAGTGTGGGAAGGAAGTGGAAGGGCGAAAAGGAAGGAAGGAAGAAAGCAAAGAAGGAAGGAAAGAAAAAGGGAAGGGAGGAAGGGAGGAAGGAAGTGAGGAAAAAAGGGAGGGAGGAAGGGAGGGGAAAAAAAGGGGAGGGAGGAAAAGGAAAAAGAGGGAGGGAGGAAAAGGAAAGGGGAGGGAGGAAAGGAAAAAAGGAAAAAGGAAAAAAAGGGGGGGGGGAGGGAGGGAGGAAATGGGGGAAAAGGAGGAAGGGAGCCATTTGGCAGGAAACGGGAAGTTACCAAACAGCACCCTAGCAAGAAAACGGCTTTCCTTAACAACCACGGCGCTCATTTAACGGCCGCTGCCAAGCAGACCAGCTGACCACCCCAGCTGATGACCGTCGCAACCTTGAGACTCTTCCCAGGCAAGTTCCATTCGGGTCGCAAGTCGGGGACTGCCTGTAGGCTTTCTCCAATCCCACCTCGCCCCCACCCCACCCCCAGGCGCTCCTAGAGACGCTACCGGTTGCAAACACACACACACACGCACACGCACACGCACGCGCGCACGGGCGAGACGTACATGATGCGCAGCTGGGCGGTGGGATCCAGCGGGGTGATGACGCTCGTCCCGTTGGAGCCCTGAAAGATGCTGGGCCGCTGCTGGAGGATAGACTCTTGGCTCCGGACGGAGGGCGACGGCGAGCGGACGTAGCCGTGGCTGCCTCCTTTCCCCGCCTGCTCGGCCCCTGAGGAACGCAGAGGGAAACCGAGTCACGAGATGGGCAACCGGGGCTCTGACAAGTCACCCGTTGCTTCCCAAAGGGGGGGGGGGCTGGAAGTCCTCGGCTTACAACCGTCCCTTCTGGGACCCTTCCAGGTTACAAGGGCACTGCAGAAAGGGGCCTGAGACCAGGTCCTCGCACTTACGACCGTCACAACTTCCTCACGGTCACGCCATCCGGGCGCTCAAATTTGCAAACGTTTTTGCAGCGTCCCGGGGTCAAGGAAATGAGGGAAGCCGGGTTCCCGTAACGACTATGTGATTCGTTTTTGACGACGGCAATGATTTGCTTAACAACCGTGTCTCCCCCCCCCCCCCCCCGAAAAAAAGTTGGTAAAATAGGTCGCGACTCATTTTTTTTAATTATTATTATTATGATGATGGAATTTATTGGCTGCCCCTCTCGTTTCAAAGCGACCCCGGGAGGTTTCTAGCGTACTAACAACTGTATTGCTTAGCCACGGAAATTCTGGTCCCGATTCGCGGCCGTAAGCCGAGGACTACCTGTACAGTGGATTCCCCCCCCACACACACACTATCTGGTTCTTTCTGGGTTACTTGGACTACCGTTCCCATCAGTCTTGGCGGAACGATCCAAGGATTTTTTTTTTTGGGGGGGGGGGGGGGGGGGAGACGATTCTGCCTACAGATTCCCTTCTGTTTGTTGTCGAATGTTGTAGAGAGGAATTATTGAGCGTGTGACTGTAGGGTTTGGCACACTAACCGAAACAGGACAGGTATGGACTTCAACAGATAGTTAGGTAAAGGTAAGGTAAAGGTTCCCCCGCACGTGCGTGCTAGTCGTTTCCGACTCTCGGGGCTGGTGCTCATCTCCGTTTCAAAGCCGAAGAGCCAGCGCTTGTCCGAGGACGTCTCCGTGGTCATGTGGCCGGCATGACTAGATGCCAAAGGCGCACGGAACGCTGTTACCTTCCCACCGGAGTGGTCCCTATTTTTCTACTTGCATTTTTACGTGCTTCCGAACTGCTAGGTTGGCAGAAGCTGGGACGAGTAACAGGCGCTCACTCTGCTACGCGGCCCTCGGGATTCAACCCGCCAAACTGCCGACCTTCTAATCGACAAGCTCAGCGTCCTAACCCACTGAGCCACCGCGTCCCTTTAACAGATAGTTAAGACTGCACAAAAAAAAAAAAACCACAAACCCATTTGCAACCAGCCTGCCGACCTGAACAGTGCACAAATCGGAGACCTCACAACGTGGACCGAAAATATTTCAACTTCTCCCCTCTGGATGGCGCAACAGAGCATTGCACACCAAAACTAGACAGGGGGACAGGTGTTTTTTTTTTCCACTGTGCCCTCGCTCCGGTGAACACCCAACTCCCCAAAAGCTGTCAAACCATCTAGAAGGGCAGCGTTGCTATTTAGCTTCTCGTCTTTCCCACTGCCTATTTCCGTAACCTGTTGTTATGACTTTGTTGCTTGTATCTTATGATTTACGTTGATTGTTTTTACTGAGTGTCTTATGACTATCGTTGAGACGCTCACTGATGGGATTTAGGATTTATGAGGATTGTATTTTATGATTGTGCTCATGATTTATTGCTTGTATGTACACCGAGGGCTTCTGCACCAGAGACAAATTCCTTGCGTGTCCGGTCACATGTGGCCAATAAAAAAATTCTATTCCATTCCATTCTTCATTCTATTCTATATTCTATTCCTTATTCTATTCGGTTCTGTTCTGTTCTAATATTGTTCTGTTCTGTTCTCTTCTCTTGCATTCCATTCCATTCCAATTCCTATTCTGTTCTGTTCCAATTGCAATTCCGAACTCTATTCTATCTATTCTATTCTATTCTATTCTATTCTATTCTAATTTTCCATTCCATTTGATTCTAATATTATTCTGTTCTATTCTATTCTATTACTTATTTTCTATTCTATTCTATTCTATTCTATTTATTCTATTCTATTCTATATTTTCTATTCTATTCTATTCTATATTTTCTATTCTATTCTATTCTATTTATTCTATTCTATTCTATATTTTCTATTCTATTCTATTCTGTATTTTCTATTCTATTCTATTTATTCTATTCTATTCTATTCTATATTTTCTATTCTATTCTATTCTTTCTATTCTATTCTAATTTTCCATTCCATTCCATTTGATTCTAATATTATTCTGTTCTATTCTATTCTATTCTATTCTATTCTATTCTGTATTTTCTATTCTATTCTATTCTATTCTATTTATTCTATTCTATTCTACTCTAATTCTAATTCTATTCTATTCTATTCCATTCCCATTCCAATCCAATTCCTATTCTGTTCTGTTGTATTCCAATTGCAATTCAAACTCTATTCTTTTATATTCTAATTCTATTCCATTAATTCTATTCTACTCTATTCTCTTCTAATATTATTCTCTTCTATTCCATTGTATTCCATCCCATCCCATATTCTATTCTGTTCCGTTCCGTTCTAGGTGACAGAGCCCAAAGAGGCAACTGAGGCTTACCTGGGCGAAGGTAGAGATCCGTGGGAGTGGACGAGATCCTCTCCCGCTCTCGCTCTCGCTCCCTTTCTTTCTCCCTCTCCCTCTCCGCGCTGGCAACCACGGAGGCCGGCAGGTGGGACGGATGCCCTGTGGATCAAAAAAGAGAAGAGAAACAGGGCTTTTAGAGAAGCAGGCGGATGGATGACCGGTAGTCCTCAACTGAATGACCACGGCCTTTCTGTTGCTCAGCGAGACAGCTGTTAAAATGAATTTTGCCTCGTTTTACAACCTGGCTTACCACGGTCGTTAAGTGAATCGCTGCAGCTGTTAAGTAAGCCTCACGGCCGTTCAATGAACACAGCTTTGCCCCATTGAGTTTGCTCCTCTGAAGGTCACAAAAGGGGGTGACATAACACCCCTGGGACTTTGCAGCCGTCACAAATATGAACCAGTTGCCAGGCATCCGAATTTTTATCACGTGACTGGGGGGGGGGGGAATGCTCCAATAGCTGTTAAGTGCAAAAAACTTAACCTGTGATTCATAAACCATTTTTGCCCAGGACCGTTATATCTTTGAACGGTCACAGAACGAACGCTTGTAAGTCAAGGCACGCCTGTATGCTTTTTCAGGGTCTATTGCCTCTTCAAACGGTTGCCAAGTGGTCAGTCGTAAGTCGAGGACCACCTATGATACATACCTAATCGGCAGCCAAACTGAAATCAAGAGAAAGCATTTCAGAAGTTCTGGGCAGATGTGGCCAGCTTTAGATCAGAAGCAGAAGTGGGATGATGGGGTATCTCACCCACCCACCCCGCCCTTCCAAAACCCCTCAGCTGCCTTGGACCTGAACTCGGCACGTCCATGAGCCAGCCGTGTGCTGCAGCTGCCAAAAAAGCCAACACAGTTCTAGGCTGCATTAACAGAGGGACAGAATCAAGATCCCATAAAGTGTTAATACCACTTTACAAGGCCTTGGGAAGGCCACACTTGGAATATGGCATCCAGTTTTGGTCACCACGATGTAAAAAAGATGTCGAGACTCTAGAAAGAGTGCAGAGATGATCGGGTGTCCGGAGGCTAAAATATACAAGGAAGAGTTGCTGGAACAGGGTATGTCTCGTTTAATGAAGAGAAGGACGAGGGGGGACATGATAGCAGCCTTCCAGTATCTCACGAGATGCCCCAAAGAAGAGGGAGTCAAGCTGTTCTCCAAAGCGCCTGAAGGCCGGAGAAGAAGCAACGGATGGAAACTCATCAAGGAGAGAAGCAACCTGGAACTAAGGAGGAATTTCCTGACAGTGAGAACAACTAACCAGTGGAACAACCTGCCTCCAGAAGCGGTGAAAGCTCCAACACAGGAAGTTTTCAAGAAAAGACTGGACAGCCATTTGTCTGAAATGGTATAAGGTTTCCTGCCTGAGCAGGGAGTTGGACTAGATGACCTCCAAGGTCCCTTCCAACTTTATTATTATCATCATTCAGTGCACGCACACACACACAACCTTCCTTTTGAGTCTTACCTGGAGACATGGAAGGTGGGTTGTAAGGCCTGGTGGGGAAGGCCAGCTGAGTGCCGGGAATGTAGGTGATCCTCTCCATCGGAGGCGTACTCGGCCCTCCGGGGTGGGGCACCAAGATGGTGGGTGCCATGCTGTTCAGATCGATGATTCCTTTGTCGAAAGAGGAAGGAAGAAAAGCCGACACGGATAAGACCAACCGGAGACAGCAACGATCCTCAACCATCCCGCGCAATCCCCCACTCCCACTGGCCCTTCACCTCCCAAGCACCAGGACTGTCTGTGCAGATTCTCCGTCCTCCAGGTCGTGGTTGTCCCAAAGGTGCTTTTTCAGGACTTCCCCCGACCTTCGTTCATTTTGCCGGGATCTGAAGACCTGGCTCTTCGAGCTGTCTGGCCCACGCTGAGAGTTTTAACTGGGTTTTTTTTATTTGTTCAGGGATTTAATGTAATCTTTTTAATTGTTTTTAATTTCTGTATTGTTTTTTTTACCCTGTAAAACCGCCCTGAGTCCTACGGGAAAGGGCGGTATATAAATTCAATAAAATTCAAAAATTCAAACTAGACCTTTCTTTTTCTTGGAAGGCGTTTCGCTTCTCCTCCAAGAAGCTTCTTTGGCTCTGACTAGATCAAGGGTCGGCAACCTGGGGCTCTGGAGCCGCATGCGGTTCTTGCCTTCTCCTGCGGCTCCCAGTCCTCCTCCACTATTTGCAGAGAGAGAAAGAGACAGAGAGAGGCACTTGTGCTTCTCTCTCTCTCTCTCTCTCTCTCTGTGTGTGTGTGTGTGTGTAAAAAAGAGAGTGGCCTCACACTGTTCTCTGAGAAGCTAACAAGCTTATTGGGTGGGGCTCCTGCCTTTGGAGCCTCTTGCGGCTCCCAGTCCTCCTCCACTATTTGCAGAGAGAGACAGAGACAGAGAGAGGCACTTGTGCTTCTCTCTCTCTCTCTCTCTCTCTCTGTGTGTGTGTGTGTGTGTGTGTGTGTGTGTGTGTGTGTGTGTGTGTAAAAAAGAGAGTGGCCTCACGCTGTTCTCCGAGAAGCTAACAAGCTTATTGGGTGGGTCTCCTGCCTTTGCTGCGTCTCCAAAGGAAGCAGGAAGCAGCAGAAAGCAGCAGCTCTCTCTCTCTCTCTCTCTCTCTCTCTCTCTCTCTCTCTCTCTCACACACACACACACACACACACACACACACACAAACACACACTGAGTGTTGGAAGAGAACTGGCAGAGCAAGGGCAGGAGAGCCAGCCTAATAAAAATGTGTGTCAGCTTCTCGGAGAACAGCGTGAAGCCAGCTTGCCAGGTGAAGCAGAAGATCGGAGAGAGAGAAGGGGGGGGGAGAGAGGGAGGGAAAGAGAGTGAGGGAGGGGGAGAGAGAACTCATGCACAGCAGCCTCTATTTCTTCTTCATTTAACTCTTCAATCAAGCTCCCCCCCCCCTGCGTGCGCACCCGCGCATGCGCGCGAGTTTTGCGGCTCCCAATGTTTTTTTTTCCTCTCTCTCTCTCGGAAACGGGTCTTTGAGCATTTAAGGTTGCCGATCCCTGGACTAGATGGTGGGGAATGGAAGGACTTATACTCCTTGCAGAGAGCTGGCCCTTTGCCTTCTTTTCGAGCAGCGGTTCCCAACCTTTTCTGTACCCCGCGCCCCTAGAACGCTTCTGATGTATTCTCGCAGCCCTCGAATCCCTACAAAAGTTCGAAATAACGGCGACGAACTATGCACGTGCGGTATAATTTTTGAAGCTTCTAAACCCAGGTTTTCGCACCAACTGGAATATCGTCTCATACCCCCGGAGGGTGCGAGCACACACAGACATACACACACACACACCCCTGGGTTGGGAACCCCAGTTTTAGAGTCTCGTTGAGGCCACTTGGAGGTTTATCTGTGTCCTCAAGGTCACCTGAGGGGTGCAAATGGGTGTGGAGCCTTCTTGGAACTGTTGAAAGGACCGTGTTGTAGACAGGAGACGGGTGATGTCGTGTTGCAAGATTCTGTTTTTCTCGCCATGCACACCTATACACAATCCGAACTAGACTGCTGTTTCTCTGGGTCGTATAATACATGTGGGCATATGCATAATTCTGTATTTATTCGTTTTAGATTTGTCATGTTTATGTGGCGTATATCGGAGGTGGTGACCCTTTTGAGAGCTGTAGGCAATGAAATTTCACTCTAACGTATGCCAATTAGCGTACGTTCAAAGTGACAATCAAGTTGTTATTCTGTACTATCCCTTCTCCTCTGTTGAGGGAGGACAATTTTAACCTAGATGGCCTCTTTGACCCCTCCTTCAAGCCAGCGGGCCCTCTCTGTCCAAAATGTAGGCTTTCCTGTCTTCGAAAGAGCGGCCTTCGTCTTTTAAAGGCAGATGGACGGCTGACTCTTGTCCTGATGGGTTTGTTCTCCTATGTTGTGCCACGCAGTTGTGAAGTGGTTGTTTTGTTTCCCTGATGTACAGATCTGCACACGGCTCACCGCACTGTACGGCATATAACCACGTTGCTCCGTTTTTGTCTGGGTGTTTTATCCTGGGGGGGGGGGGGGCAAGCTTCTGCCTTAGTGTGTTCTTGGGTTTGAAGTTTGCACGTATCTACAGAAGAACTAAAGAGGCTCGTGTTGCGGGTGAAGAAGGAGAGTGCGAAAGTTGGGTTGAAACTTAACATTAAGAAAACCAAGATCATGGCATCCGGCCCTCTCAATTCCTGGCAAATAGATGGGGAAGAAATGGAGGTAGTGACAGATTTTATTTTCCTGGGCTCCAAGATCACTGCAGATGGGGACTGTAGCCATGAAATTAAAAGACGCTTGCTCCTGGGGAGGAAAGCCATGGCAAATCTAGACAGCACACTAAAAAGCAGAGACATCACCCTGCCAACAAAAGTGCGTATAGTCAAGGCTGTGGTCTTCTCAGTTGCAATGTATGGCAGTGAAAGCTGGACCATAAGAAAGGCTGAGCGCCAAAGAATTGAGGCCTTTGAACTCTGGTGCTGGAGAAGACTCCTGCGAGTCCCTTGGACTGCAAGGCGATCCAACCGGTCGGTCCTAGAGGAGATCAACCCTGACTGCTCTTTAGAAGGCCAGATCCTGAAGCTAAAACTCAAATCCTTTGGCCACCTAATGAGAAGGAAGGACTCCCTGGAGAAGAGCCTCATGCTGGGAAAGATCGAGGGCAAGAGAAGAAGGGGACGACAGAGAATGAGGTGGCTGGATGGAGTCCCTGAAGCAGGAGGCGTGAGCTTAAATGGACTCCAGAAGATGGTAGAGGACAGGAAGGCCTGGAGGAATGTTGTCCATGGGGACAACGTTGGGTCGGACACGACTTTGCAACTAACAACAACATCTTCGGAAAGAGTCCCTGGTGGTGCCCAAAAAGATCGGGGACCTCTGAACCAGGGGATTCTATCAAAAGAGTTCTAAATTAACCGTGGTTTGAGGCAAGGAACCTTACCTCGGGCTCCTGCGTAAGGAAGAGCCAAGGTCTGCTCCCGTGGGGACAGTCCTCGCGCAAGGTCCGGCCGCAAGTTGACCTGCATCTGCTGGGAGGTGATGTAGTCGTTCAGGATGGTCTGACGCGTGTTCTCCATGGCGTAAAGCTGGTATTGGCTGGGGTAGCCGGGAGTTGGCGAGAGCTGCCGCTGGAACATGTAGGCGGTGGCTGGGGGGAGGAAGAGAAAAAAGGCATTGGATGGGTTGACAAGGAGGACACAGGTTAAGATATCAATCGGTCAATCTGAGCAGAGCTGGGAGGGGCCTTGGAGGTCTTCTAGTCCAACCCCCTGCTCAAGATTTCCAGACAAATGGCTTGTCCGGTCTCTTCTTCAAAACTTCCAGTGTTGGGAGCATTCACAACTTCTGGTGGCAAGCTGTTCCACTGGTTAACTGTTCTCGCTTGTAGGAAGTTTTTCCTTAATTCCAGGTTGGGGAATAGGTTGACACCCCCCCCCCCTTTCTAGTTTAATGACTAGGTTAATGAAGAGAAGGACTAGGGGAGACATGATAGTGGCCTCCCAATTTTTGAGGGGCTGCCCCGAAGAAGAGGGGGGAAGTGAAACTATTCTCCAAAGCACCTAGAAGTCAGGAGAAGAAATAACAGGTGGAAACTGATCAAGGAAAGGAGCAACCTGGAACTAAGGAGAAACTTCCGGACAGTGAGAACGATTAACCGGTTGAATGGCTTGCATTCAGAAGTTGAGGGTCCCTCGTCACTGGAGCTTTTTATGAAGAGACTGGACAACCATTTGTGTGAAACGGTATAGGGTGGCCTGCCTGAGCAGGGGGTTGAACTAGATGACCTCCAAGGTCCCTTCCAACTCAGCTACTCTATTCCTATTCTATTCTACTATATTTCTATTCTATTCTATTCTATTCTATTCTATTCTATTCTATTCTATTCTATTCTATTCTATTC
>JAKJMR010017653.1:17274-30374 GCA_024449315.1 Daboia siamensis
CCAGAATTCCTGAGCCAGCATGAGAGAACTATGGCCCCCTCATGACTGGTGGACTTCAACTCCCAGAATTCCTGAGCCAGCCATGCTGAGGGGAAAGGGAGAGATTTCCAAGCTGAGCCACGCTGGCTGAGGAATTCTGGGAGTTGAAGTCCACGAGTCATAAAAGAGCCAAGGTGGCCTACCCCTGCTGTAGAGAGTAAGGAAAATGACATAATGGAACTGTTTTGTAGGCAAAGGGGGCTGCAAATGTTTTTTTAAAGAACAGAACAATGAGATAACATTCAGAAGCAACTCAGACAGATGCCCTCCCCTAATTCACTGGTGTATATGGAGGAGGAAAGTGTTTGGCACCATCAGATTTGCAAGGTTCTATTCTTATATCTAATCTCAATAAAAATAGTTTTAATCTTCCAGTGCAGTTGATTTCCTAGTCTCATCTAGTCACTTGCCCTGTCCAGGGGAAAGAAAGACCCCAATAAAAAAGAATAAAATTTATCTATCAATCAACCTTTATTCAGTCATTATAGACCAGTAGAATAAAAAATTATAATTTCTATTCCTGGGCTGTGGAAGAAAGCTGATACAATCCAAGACAGAATTCAGGGATTTTTTAATAATTACCTTTATTCAGTCATCATAGACCAGCAGAATAAAAATTTATAATTTCTATTCCTGGGCTCTGGAAGAAAGCTGATACAATCCAAGACAGAATTCAGGGATTTTTAATAATTACCTTTATTCAGTCATCATAGAGCAGTAGAATAAAAATTTATAATTTCCATTCCTGGCCTCTGGAAGAAAGCTGATACAATTCAAGACAGGATTCAGGGATTTTTTAATAATTACCTTTATTCAGTCATCATAGACCAGCAGAACAAAAATTTATAATTTCTATTGCCTGGCTCTGGAAGAAAGCTGGTACAATCCAAGACAGAATTCAGGGATTTTTAAAGACTATTTTAAAAATAGTTCTGCTCGTGTACATTTGGACAAAAGATACAACTGTGTGTGGGTTGGGCTGCTTGGAAATATGCTTGGAAATATGCCAGTCTCTTGTGTTCCAAACTGAGAGGCTACGTAATGTTTAACCTTACCCCAGTAAAATAGAATTATAATAACCTGCCACAAGTTGGGCTATTGATACACCTAACTTTGTCTATCTGTGAAGCTCTTTTTCCGAAGAAGAGAAAACAGAGGTGGGAAGGACAGAAAGAGAAAGGAATACAATAGGTAGCTGTAAAGTGATGAGCACAGTTGAGCCCAAATTTTATGTTGCTAAGCAGGACAGTTGTTAAGTGAGTTTTGCCCTATTTACGACCTTTCTTGCCACAGTTAAGTGAATCACTGCTGTTGTTAAATTAGTAACATGTTTGTCAAGGTAATGATTTAAAAGCTAACCAGCTGATATAATGTTGGGAATGACTCAGCAGGGTCTGTGTCCCTTTAAGAGCCTTGTATAAAAGGGAAGGCTCCTCAGATGTGTGTTCTCTCTTCTGTTTCCTGTTGTTAAGTGAATCACCACTGTTGTTAAGTTAGTAATGTAGTTGTTAAGTTGTTAAGTTAGTAATATAGTTGTGAAGTAAATCTAGCTTCCCCATTGACTTTGCTTGTCAGAAGGTCGCAAAAAGGGATCACATGACCCCAGGACCCTCCGACCGACATAAAGATGAACAAGTTGCCAAGAATTTAAATTTTGATCATGTGACTGCGGGGATGCTGCAGCGATCCTCCGCCATTTCCCATCTTTCTTTCTAAGAAATTTCCTTTACAGGGAGCCCCAAGTTACGACCACCACTGAGCCCAAAATTTAGGTTGTTAAGGGATAGTGAGTTTTGCTCCATTTTGCGACTCTTCTTGCCACAGTCATTAAGTGAATCACTGCAGCGGTTGAATTAGTAACAGGGTTGTGAAGGGAATCAGGCTTCCCCCATTGACTTCGCTTGTCAGAAGGTCGCAAAAGGGGATCACGTGACACACACCCCGGGACACCACAACCGTCATAAATGTGAGTCAGTTGTCAAGTGTTTGAATGTATATCAGGTGATTATGTGGATGCTACAACGATCATAGGTGTGAAAAAGGGTCATAAGTCTCTTTTTTTCAGCACTGTTGTAACTTCGGTCATTAAACAAATTGTTGTAAGTTGGAGGCTGCCTGTATTCTGTTTTCCATACCAGCTCTCAGTTTAGTAGCAACACAATTTTGGATTACATTCTTTGTTAGTTCTTACCACAGACTGGTGTTTCTCAACCTTGCTAGCTGGAAGATGGGGCAACTTCAACTCCCAGTATTCATGGCTGGCGGGGGAATTCTGAGAGTTGAAATCTACCCATCTTCCAGCTGCTATAGTTAAGAAACACCTTTCATTCTGCTCACCACCCCCTCCACCTCCCCAAATATTTACAGAATTTACAGAGACGATCGCTTTCATCTCCTTCTTTTTGTTGTTAGTTGCGAAGTCGTGTCCGACCCATCGCGACCCTATGGGCAACATTCCTCCAGGCCTTCCTGTCCTCTACCATCTTCTGGAGTCCCTTTAAGCTCACGCCTCCTGCTTCAGTGTCTCCATCCAGCCACCTCCTTCTCTGTTGTCCCCTTCTTCTCTTGCCCTCAATCTTTCCCAGCATTAGGCTCTTCTCCAGTGAGTCCTTCCTCCTCATTAGGTGGCCAAAGTATTTGAGTTTCCACTTCAGGATCTGACCTTCTAAAGAGCAATCAGGGTTGACCTCCTCTAGGACTGACCGGTTTGATCGCCTTGCAGTCCAAGGGACTTCTCCAGCATCATAGTTCAAAGGCCTCCATTCTTTGGCGCTCAGCCTTTCTTATGGTCCAACTTTCACAGCCACACATTGCAACTGGGAAGACCATAGCCTTGACTACACGCACTTTTGTTGGCAGGGTGATGTCTCTGCTTTTTAGTGTGCTGTCTAGATTTGCCATGGCTTTCCTCCCGAGGAGCAAGCGTCTTTTAATTTCTTGGCTGCAGTCCCCGCCTGCGGTGATCTTGGAGCCCAGGAAAATAAAATCTGTCACTACCTCCGTTTCTTCCCCATCTATTTGCCAGGGATTGAGAGGGCCGGATGCCGTGATCTTGGTTTTCTTAATGTTGAGTTTCAAGCCCACAATTTTTAACCCCATTGTCCTGAAATTCCCTCCGTTCCCGAGTCCTGCTTCTTTCTTCCGCTTCTCCTTCTCTTCCCACCCACCCTGAAGGAAATTCCAAACAGAAGAACCGTCAAGCAGCGGGGAAGGGGAAGGGGTCTCAGCCTCACAATTCTACCGTTTAATTGATAGCACCAGGAGCTGTCTGTCGCATTTCAAGCCGAGCTAGCACAGTGGCACAGACCGTATAGGCTGTGAATGTCAGATGGGAACGTAACAGTAGGAGGTCTGTACAGCATGGAGCATCTCAAGTGCTACTGTTGAGTTTTGACGGGGACTTCCATGCCCATCTCCAGCCACCTCCTTTTGAGGAATAAAGGCAGAAAAAAGGCCAAAGCACCATCTGCTTGGGCTGGCACGCGGATTTTATTTTTATTTTTTTTTCCTCCCCCCCCCCCCACCCCACCAGGGCTTCTCAAAGCGGGAGCTGTCACGCTGGGCACCGAGCAGGCGCTGTCTGTTTTGCAAATGGGGTGGCTTCTCAGCGACACGCCACGGCTCCTGTTTTTTGCAACGCTTCGAGCAAGGCTGTCGTCCTTTTTCTCCGTGGCTGGGTTTGGCTTTTTTTTTTTTTTTTTTTTTCCGGAAGGGGGAAGAGGGAGGTTGAGGGTGTTGCTTCGGCTGTAGTGCCTCTGACTTTCTAGAAATGACGCAGTGTTTTTGCAGGGCAATTCCAGAGCAGAGAGGAAAGAGTGGGAGTGAAACAGCAAAGGAGGAAGAGAGAGAGAGACAGAGAAAGAGAGGGCGGGGGGGTGGGTGGGGAAGGAAGAGGGAGAGAGAGACCCCTGCAGTTGGCAAGGTGCCTGTAGGTACGATCCCAAATGCAGCAGACCAAATCCGCATGCATCACTTTGGCCACTAGGTGGGAGCAGAGAGACGCCGAAACTGCCTAACCCTCTCCTGCCACCTTGGGGGGAAATGCAAAATTTGTTCCATGTTGTGGGAGAAGCAAAGTCAAGCGGTGACTCACCGCCATGGATGAGGCAAAGGTCAGAAGAAGGAAATAAACATGTAAAACTGCGTGGGCGGTGTGTACATAACAGAGAGATGCATGCAAGCCTCTGGCCCTGGTCCGAAGTGTGGTGGCGACAGCATTTTAAAAGAGAGTGGAAGTCTCGTGGGGGCAGCAACGGCTTGTAAAGTAATGAGAATAAATATGTTGAGTTTATTCTCCTTCTCTTCCTCCACCACCTTTTATATGCGTGGTTTTTATTAAACTTCTTGCATTTTTCAGCCAGCCTTCCAGATCATTAGGTCTCTCGCAGTGTTTTGTGCCTCGACTCTTCGTTCCATCTGGTAGCTCAAGGGCTGGGAATTATAGGCACTGGAATCCAGGAGCTTTGGACAGCCTTCGTGGAGAAAGGCTGCTTTGAGCTTCGGCCCATGCCTTTTAAGTCTGGCTCCCCTAACAGCAGAGATCTCCAACCAGCCACTTTGCGACTTGTGGACTTCAACTCCCAGAATACTAGCTGAGGAATTCTGGGAATAGAAGTCCAGAAGCTATAAAGTGGCCAAAGTTGGACAGCCCTGCCTAACAGACTATTTCTCTCTCTCTCTGTCTCTCTCTCTCTTTTGCTTTGCACACGCATGAAGACATTTTTTGTAAATAGAAAGTCTGCAACAAAAAGCTGCTTTCTCTGCATGATTTATTGATATCTGCCATCCCAGATTGTCTCTTCTGGATTGCAGGCCCCATTATTCAGATGGCTGATTAGGAATAAGCTGTAGTGGGCATCCCATCTCATTTAGAAAAGCTGCTTTAAATGAATCCAGTTAATTATCCAGAAATAGAGCTATCACTCTCTCCCTATTTGTTGAAGTTTGAAAGTGGTTAAGTCTGCAGCTGAGGAAAATCCTGGCAGAAATAGAGCTAGAGAATAAAATCCAGCTGGAAGGGACCTTGGAGGTCTTCTAGTCCAGCCCCCCGCTCAAACAGGAGAACCTATACCATCTCAGACAAGTGACTGTCTAGTCTCTTAAAAACCTCGAGGGATGGAGCGTCCAGGATTTCTGGAGGTGAACTGTTCCACTGGTTAATTGTCCTCACAGTCAGGAAGTTTCTCCTTAATTCCAGATTGCTTCTCTCTTTGGTCAGTTTCCAACCGTTGTTTCTCGTCCTGCCCTCTGATGCTTTGGAGAATAATTTGACCCCCCTCTTCTTTGTGGCAGCCCCTCAAATACTGGAATGACAAATACTGGAATGACAAATGACAAATGACAAAGACAAATCATGTCTCCCCATATTTCTTCTTTTCTTTAGACTAGGCAAAGCCAAGTCCTTCCTATGTTTTTGTCTCTGGGCCTTGGATCAACTTAGTTGCTCTTCTCTGAACTTTTTCCAAAGTCTCAACAAAGAGTTCAACCTTGGCAATTTTAAGACCTGTGGACTTCCAATTCCCAGAATACCCCAGAATTCTGAGAGCTGAAGTCCACAAGATATTAAAAGTTGCCAAGGTTGGACACCCTCAATCTTCTAGAATTGACCAATGTCTCTCCCCTTTGTGACCTTCTTAAAAGTTTGTGAACTTCAACTTCCAGAATATTCCAGCCAGCAAGCCCAGCACTTATTGGAGCTTAAAATATCAAATTTGGACCTTAAAATAAAAAGCTCTCGGAATCAGAGAATTTAAATTGGCAACAAAATGACAGATGTTCTAGGGTTTGGTTCAGATTTTAGAACAAACTTGGAAGTATTTGATTTTTTTTTCACCATTGGAAGATACAAGCCATTCAGAAGCCTACATTTGTTTCATGTCTGCTTGATGTGATTCTAGAACACAGGTCTGCAACCCGTGGCTCCAGAGCCGCATGCGGCTCTTTCAGCCATCTCCTGCGGCTCCCAACTTCTGCTATGTGTAGTCAAAAAAAAAAGTGGACCTAAAAATGTTCAACCAATCAATTCAAATATGCAGGGTAGGTGCATATCTCGCCTTGGCTCCACTCTTCAAACCCTGTTCTGCGCATGTACGCGCATGTATGTGCATGCGCACACGTATTTTCCAGCTCCCAGTTTTTTCTTTTGTGAGGGCACCCGTTCCGAGTGGCTCTTTCACTGTTTCAGGTTGCTGACCCCTGTTCTAGAACTACAAAAGTCTTTGAGATAGGAAGTGCTCTTCATTGTTGTCTGCCACCCACTCCACATTCAATGTTTGCGACTCGAGGATTATTTGTATAGGGCAGGGGTCAGCAACCTGAAACAGTGAAAGAGCCACTCGGAACAGGTTCCCTCACAAAAGGAAAAACTGGGAGCTGCAAAATACGTGTGCGCATGCACATACATGCGCGTACATGCGCAGAACAGGGTTTGAAGAGTGGAGCCAAGGCGAGATATGCACCTACCCTGTATATTTGAATTGATTGGTTGAACATTTTTAGGCCCACTTTTTTTTTTTGACTACACATAGCAGAAGTTGGGAGCCGCAGGAGATGGCTGAAAGAGCCGCATGCGGCTCTGGAGCCGCGGGTTGCAGACCTGTGGTATAGGGTCTTTACCAGAGGAGTCGAGGCGTGTCTTTCCAAGGCCCAAGAGCATGTTGGAAAGAAATTTATTTATTGTATTGAATTTATTTGCTGCTCATCTCATAGCAAATGATTCTGGAAGGGAGGGAGGGAGGGAGGGAAGGACAGAAGGAGAAAAGGAAGGGAAGGAAGGAGAGAAGGAAAAAAGGGGAGGGAGGGAGGGAGGGAAGGAAGGAGGGAGAAAAGAAAGGGAGGGAGGAAGGATGAAGAAAGGAAGGAGAAAAAGGAAAGAAGGGAGAAAAGGGAAGGAAGGAAGGAAGGAAGGAAGGAAGGAAGGAAGGAAGGAAGGAAGGAAGGAAGGAAGGAAGGAACTTGAGACTTGTCCACTATCCATCAGCAAGGAAGATTTTATAAAAGAGAATGTGGGCATGCGTAAAAGAAAAGGCACATGGTTTGTGTGGTGTGCTCGTGTGTTCTTGCATGTGCCATGTGGGTCAGCCACTCACTTTGGGGTGTCGAGCTCTGTGTGGTCAACAATGCCCGGAGCTGGGCAAAACAAAAAGTCATTTTTGTTAGCATGATAACAACATCAATGAGTAGGTCAGAAAAACATGGCACTTTCCAGGAAAACATGAGCCATCTGGATGATAAAAAGTCGGGGAAGCAGGTGGTGTCACTTCTCAAACTTTACCTCATCCTCTCTGACTAAGAGCTGGCTGAGGTCACCGTTTATTACTCTTTGAACAGCACGCAAGGCAAACACCCAAGCGATACACAGACAGACACAGCTGTTGGCACTTCGGTAAGCCCTTCATTCCTCTCTTCCTCATTAACTTTCCTTCCTTCCTTCCTCCTTCCCTCCCTCCCTCCTTTCCTTTCCTTCTTTCTTCCCAACCTCCCTGCCTTCCTTCTCCAATTCCTCCTCCCTCCATCTCTTCCTTTTCCCCCCCTCTTTCCTTCCACATATTCTTCCTCCCTCTTTTCCTTCCATCCTTTCCTTCTTCCCATCCCTCCTTTTTTCCCTCCCTTCCTCCCTTTTCCATATCCTTCCTTCCCTCCTTTCCTTCCTTCTCCATATCCTTCCTTCCTCCTTCCCTTCCTCCCTTTCTTCTCCACATCCTTCCTTACTCCTCTTTTCCTCCCATCCTTCTGTCCTTCTTCTTCTATCCCTCCTTTCTTCCCTCCCTCCCTTCCTGCCTGCCTTCTTCTCCATTCCCTCCCTCTCTCTCACTGAGCCAATCAGAAGTAACAAGCAAACGGATGAAAACAGATATTCCTAAGTAATTTAATGACAGGAGTTTCCCCTTTAATTCACAGCTTTATTAGTTAATAATTAAGCACAATAATTAGAATACACAGCGGAGGTCCGAAGCGTAACATAACTTTATTAAAGCAAAAAGAAATAAACTATTTTTGAACATCACAACCATATTGGCCAGCTTAACTTTAAAAGAACAGCAAAAAAAGGGGGGGGCAGGAATTGGCAGCTAAAACAACTGTCTCCTTATTTTAAAAATGATCAAGTAGCATTTGACTGCTTGCCCAGTTATTCTTTTGTTCAAACCTGAGAGAAAATGTAGGACACAGAAATATGTAGTCCTCCCTAAAACTAGGACAAGGATAGGCAACCATGGCTCTTTTATGACTGGTGGACTTCAACTCCCAGAATTCCTGAGCCAGCCAAGCTGAGGGGAAAGGGAGAGATTTCCATGCTGAGCCATGCTGGCTCAGGAATTCTGGGAGTTGAAGTCCACCAGTCATAAAAGAGCCCAGGTTGCCTACTCCTGGCCTAGGCCTAGGCCACTTTATGACTGGTGGACTTCAACTCCCAGAATTCCTGAGCCAGCCATCTCTCACTCCTGGGATGATGAAGCCTTAAAGTCCATAAAAGCAACAGGGGTCTCCAAACCTGGTCCCTTTTAGGACTTCTGGACTTCAACTACCAGAATTCCTCACCCAGCCAATCATGGCTGAGGAATTCTGTCAGCTGAAGTCCACAAGTCTTACAGCAGGGGTCTTCAAACTTGGCCCTTTTATGACTTGTGGACTTCAACTCCCAGAATTCCTCAGCCAGCATGCCTGGCTGAGGAATTCTGGGAGTTGAAGTCCACAAATCATAAAAGGGCCAGGTTTGAAGAGCCCCTTGACTTATGGGCTTCAACTCCCAGAATTCCTCAGCCAGCATGCCTGACTGAGGAACTCTGGGAGTTGAAGTCCACAAGTCATAAATGGGCCAAGTTTGAAGAACCTTTTGTTACAGTTTGGCCTTTTTCATAGAACATAAATCTCAATTCCAGTCAATTTAATATTGTCTTTGAGGACGGGCAACAATACAAAAATTAAAGTGGAGAGCTGTAAAAACAAAAAAATTGCAATAGCTGAATAATTTCTGAATCAACCCCTAACTCCTTATTTTCCTGTTGCATTTTAGAAATTCCTTTGGATCCCACATAACTGAATTCTGTTGATTTTCTCAACCAGAACAGGATGATCTTGGATGTTGATGTTTTTATGAAGAAAAAAATATTCTATTTTTTTTTAAAAAAATCTGCTTTAAAAAAATAAAATAAAGGAGGCAATGTTCTGTTTTTTTCTTCCCCACCCATAATGTTTCAAAGAAATAAGGTAGTGAAAAGTAGCTTGTGGCTGTTATTTCTGGTTCCTTTCGGAGAAGTGTGTGATCAGGGTTCAAGAAACATCTGGGAGAAGTCTTCTATAATTGGGACTTTTTTTTTCCAGAAAAGATGCTGCACATTTCTTTAAAAACAAACAAACACACACTCAGGGCTATTTAGTGCCTTGGCTTAGATTCCAAAAGGATACTTCAAATAAAGGAGAATATTGGTAGCTCACAGTTGAGCTATGAGGTCCTTGGTGATCTCTGAGCTTGGTGGTTTCCTTGCAGATGTTTCATGACCCAAGGAGGTAACATCATCAGTGCTAGAAGGGAGAGGGGTTTGAGGAGGAGGAGGAGGAGGAGGAGGAGGAGGAGATGAGAGGAAGAGGACTGTGGGGACTTTGGTCTCTCTGAGCTTGACTATTTTCTTGCAGACATTTCATGACCCAACTAGGTAACATCATCAGTGCTAGAAGGCAGTGAAGTTTGCAGAGAGGAGGAAAAGAAGGAGAAGACTGACTGTGGGGTCCTTGGTGCTCTCTGAACTTGGTTGCTTTCTTGCATACGTTTCATGACCTAGCTAGGGAACATCATCAGTGCTAGAAGGGAGTGGGGCTTGCTGGGAGGAGGAGGAGGAGGAGGAGGAGGAGGAAGAGGAGGGGTGCTGTGGGGTCCTTGGTGTTGTCTGAACTTGACTGTTTTCTTGCAGACATTCCATTACCCAACTAGATAACATCATCAGTGATGGAGGCGAGTGGGGTTTATGGTGAGAAGGAGAACTGTGAGGGTCCTTGGTGCTCTCTGAGCTTGGTGGTTTTCTTGCAAATCTTTCATGACCCAAACTAGATAACATCATCAGTGCTAGAAGATAGTGTGGCTTGTTGGGAGGAGGAGGAGGAGGCTCTGGCTCCTATTTATGACGGTCGCAGTATCCCCGGGGGTCACGTGATCCCCTTTTGCGACCTTCCAACAAGCAAAGTCAATGGTGGCGGGGGAAGCCAGGTTCGCTTAACGACCCTGTTTCTAACTTAACAGCTGTAGCGATTCAATGAACGGCGCTGGCAAGAAAAGTTGTGAAACGGGGGCAAAACTCACTTAACGACCCGTCTGGCTTAGCCACAGAAATTTCGGGGTCAGTTGCGTTCGTAAGCCGAGGACCTCCTGCGGGCACAGCGATGGAAAGTTAAGTGTTAAGTTAGTTCGAGTGTTCGACGGATATTCTTTTTAATGGCTGCATTTCAAGGGTTCTTGGAAGGGTGTTGAAAATCGGAAAAGCGCTAACAAATATTAGGCGTGTGTGCGCGCAGCCTTTCAGAAACCATTGAGTTAAAAAGGGTTTCATACTATTTGGGCGGGCAAATAGAAGGCCTGGTTGCAACTCATTAAAACAGCCACTTCTTTTTTCTAGAGCAGGGCAGTTTGGTCCCCGTTCCAACGCTCTGAAGCCACTGATGATGTCATAAGTCAAGGACTACTTGCATTTCCTTACTATCACGGACCACGCTTGCTAAGGGTTTACCCCCTGGAGTAACCCTCCTTCCGTTCACTTGCCCATCGACCGACGAGATTTGTGTCACCCGGATCTCATTTTTTTTTAAAAAAAACTTATCAGATAACAAAGCTTTCCAGGGTGGGAATTTCCTGGGAAATCGGGGGGGGGGGGGGGTTAGTCACACATTTCCCCCCCCCATCTTTTGATTCTTTTTTTCTTTCTTTTTCTTTTTCTTTCTTTTTCTTTTTTTAGTGCTAGCTAGGCTCTCTCTCCTAGCGAAGCTTCTCGGTAGAAGAATGGAAAATTCCAATTACTGCACCAAAGGCGATGCTCCTTTTCGTGATGTGCATGGCTGGGGGTGGGGGTGGGTGGGAGGGGGGGGTCATGCGCTCTTCCTGGATATTAAATAATTCACGATTCAGAAAAGACTGCACTTCTGTTTGCGGAGTTCTTTTTGTGAGTTCCTGCCAACAGGATGAAATGAACAAGAAGCAGCTGAGTTTCTTACCCCAGCCAAGAAGTTAATTCTTCCCCAGCTTACAAACCTCTCTCTCTCTTCCCTGGTCTTCTGTCCAATCAGAAGATCAATAGAAGAAGAAGTATGGAAGGGACCTTGGAGGTCTTCTAGTCTGACCCCCTCCCCCCTGCTTGAGCAGGAGGCTTTATGCCATTCCGGACAAACGGATTGTGGGAAGTAAGCCCCCCCCCCCCCCCCCCCCCAGAGAAGGAAGTATTAAAAAGAGCAGAAAAATATATTTCCTCAAAGGATCTTAAAGAGGCAGAAAAGCGTGCCCAGTTTTTCTTAACAGCCCCAAGTCTCCCTTCCCCAAGCAGAAGCCAGCTCTGTAGAAATGCAGATGTGATAATCCATTCAGGAAGGTTGGAGGCCCCCAGCTAGAAGCTTAGGAAGACAAAGACACCTAAAAATCTACATACCCCACACAAAGTCTAAGACAGGACATAATAGGATTAACCCACAGATGCCAAAGGGGCACAGTTGGACTCAGGTCAAAATACATGACACAGGAAATGCAAAGCCTCAAACAGGAACAGGAAACAACTCCAAACAAAAGGCTCCAGAGGGTATAAAAACCCACTCCCTACTTGTGCTTGCTCTCTTTTTCTTCCAGAGTCTGGCTCTCCTCTTCAATAAACTGCAACCTTCTTTCTAAAGCAGTCGCTATGTTGTTTCTTCCCGGCTTGGACTGAACCACGATGAAGACTTTTTCCTTCAACAGGATTGTCCAAATTCTTCTTGAAAACACAATTAGATTAACAAGCAAGACACACACACAGCTACCGATTTACAAATTGGCCAATATAGATAGTCCTTGATTTATGACTACAGTGGGAGCCCCAATATTTCTATGATTAAGCAAGGAAGTTGTTGAGTGAGTTTTGCCTCATTTTACGAGCTTTCTTGCCACGGTTGTTAAGTGAATCACTGCAGTTAGTGACATGGTTCTTAAGCGAATCTGGCTTCCCCCATTGAATTGGCTTGTCGGAAGGCCGCAAAAGGGGTATCACATGACAACCCTCCCCCCAACCAGACACTGCAACGGTCATCAGTACATGCCAGTTTCCAAGTGGCTGAATTTCGATGCCGCAACCCCAGGGATGTTGCAATAATCATAAGTGTGAAAAAGGGCTGTAAGCCAGTGCCATCTTAAGTTCGAATGGTCAGTGAATAAATGCTTGTAAGTCATGGACCGCCTTTGAGATTTTAGAAAAATAGGTAAGTAATTTAAAGGAAGGAAAATATTTGAATTATTTTTTAAAAATGGGAAGAAGCTAATCTTCTAGCCTTATGTAGCAAACAAAGTTTTAGAACAGGGGTGGGCAATGATGGCCTTTTATGACTTGTGGACTTCAACTCCCAGAATTCCTGAGCCAATATGGCTGGATGGCCCCTTTATGACTTGTGGACTTCAACTCCCAGAATTCCTGAGTCAGCATAGATGGATGGCCCCTTTAGGACTTGTGGACTTCAGCTCCCAGAATTCCTGTGTCAGCATGGCTGGCTCAGGAATTCTGGGAGTTGAAGTCCACAAGTCATGAAAGGGCCACGGTTTTCCACTTTGTCTTCGAAGACGTGAGTCTTCTACCCAGTTAAACGTCTCTATTCCAACCACTTCGGCTGGGTTTTATTCGCCTAACATCAATCTTCTCCGTTGTTGTCTTTTAGTTGTAGGGAATTTTGCTTCCCAGGTTCCTTAGCTAGCATAGAAAGTGGAATTCTGGGAACTAAAGTCTCCCACATCTGGAGAGCCCTGTTTGATGGAAATGGTCTGCAAGTGATTGTTTTGGCTCTCCAAAGTATTTCTCAATCAGAAAGAGTTGCCTGAAATGGCACCTGGGGAACGCTGCCCA
>JAKJMR010017653.1:51596-88990 GCA_024449315.1 Daboia siamensis
TCTTCTTCTTCTTCTTCTTCTTCTTCTTCTTCTTCTTCTTCTTCTTCCTCCTCCTCCTCCTCCTCCTCCTCCTCCTCCTCCTCCTCCTTCTTCTTCTTTCCAGACCGGCGACAAATAACAGGGAGATGGATCCGGGTTTGAATTGTTTATTGAACTGCACGTGGAGGAACTGGGGCTGGCAAGCCCTGGGTAGCTTATATGCCCGGCAGCCACTGGACGCTAGCCAACCCCCTGGCCGGAATCTCCCGCCATGCCTCAGGCACCCAACCCGGTGTCCAGGGATTCCTGCCAGTAGGATTAGCCAATCCGAGGCTGAGTAACTATGTACAGAACAATTATTATTATTATTATTATTATTATTATTCTCTTTAAAGCTTATCATTTCTCAATATGAAAGAGATCTGATAGAAACCATTGTTGTGTTTTCTTTTCCAAGTTGCTGCTTGGGCAGACTTTTTTCAGTCCGTATTTCTGGGCTAGGTCTTATCCTACGGTACCATGCAGCCTGTGATCCGAGTTGCTTGACTCAAGTCTTCTTATACAGCAAAAGTGAAATTGATCTGTTAAATCTCGGTGTTGTCCGGTTTTCTTCCACAAATTACTGTTCAAGTGCCCTCCTACTCCCTCTTGATTTGAAAGTAGCTTACCATTTCTATTTCCAGCAGAGGCTTTTTATATGACCAAGAACTTTCCTTTACTCAGAGATTCTATCCAAGTTGATCTAGCGTGTAGAATAGCCTGCTGTGAATGTCAGAGTTGGTGGTTTACACCCTCACAATCTTTGTTGCTAACAGTAGTAAAGGTTTCCTTAAATTAACTTGTACTTTTGGAGACCACAAAAGCAACAATATGGAAGCGGTTAGCCATTCCTTTCTTTAAAGTTTTTTTTTTTAAAAAAACTTTCCAGGCTATAATACTGTACAGCCCTGGTATTTCCTGGTGACCTATCCAGACATTAAACCAAGTTCATCTCTGCATACATTTTCAGCCAGCCACCTGGATAATAGTGTTAGTATTGAGCTGAAAAACCTTGACCCTACACCCTCAATAGCTGCTCTTCATTTATGAGAGTTAACTTTTCTGCCCTAGGTGTAAAGCAAGTCATACTTTTTTTTTAATGTGGAAGGGAGGGTTTTTGTGTGCCAAGAAACACAAATAGATCAGGAGATTTAAAAACAAAAAGCCCAACATTGCTTTTATGTACTTACTCTTGTTGGTGTCTTTTTGGATACAAGAATCTTTCCTAGTCCTTCTGTTGCGAAATCACTTGGCATAAGAAACAAAGTAAGATTATTTTACACAAAGGGACATAGCCTGTTTTGTCTTTTCTGATCAGTATCAAATGGGTTCTTGACCCCATCTAGGGACTGCATTTTCTGTTCCCATAAAAAATATTTTCTTATTCACTTGATTTATGCAGGAAATTTATTTATTTATTTTTATTACATTTATATCCCGCCCTTCTCCGAAGACTCAGGGCGGCTTACAAGCTTAGCAGTGGCCTTCATTCTATGTATATGCCTGCTTGTTAGTGCTTTCACACACACCCCAAGCGGCATTATTACAAAGTCAGCTTAAAAGGGTTCATATAGATATCAGTTAGCACCAACTAATGACATAGGTAGTGACAGATTTTATTTTCCTGGGCTCCAAGATCACTGAAGATGGCAACTGTAGCCAAGAAATTAAAAGACGCTTGCTCCTGGGGAGGAAAGCCATGGCAAATCTAGACAGCACACTAAAAAGCAGAGACATCACCCTGCCAACAAAAGTGCGTGTAGTCAAGGCTATGGCCTTCCCAGTTGCAATGTCTGACAGTGGAAGTTGGACCATAAAAAAGGCTGAGTGCCAAAGAATTGAGGCCTTTGAACTGTGGTGCTGGAGAAGACTCCTGCGAGTCCCTTGGACTGCAAGGCGATCAAACCGGTCAGTCCTAGAGGAGATCAACCCTGACTGCTCTTTAGAAGGCCAAATCCTGAAGTTGAAACTCAAATACTTTGGCCACCTAATGAGAAGGAAGGACTCACTGGAGAAGAGCCGAATGCTGGGAAAGGCGGAGGGCAAGAGAAGAAGGGGACGACAGAGAATGAGGTGGCTGGATGGAGTCACTGAAGCAGGAGGCATGAGCTTAAATGGACTCCAGAAGATGGTGGAGGACACGAAGGCCTGGAGGAACGTTGTCCATAGGGTCGCGATGGGTCGGACACGACTTCGCAGTTAACAACAATGACATAGAATGCAACTGTTTGGGATTAATAGCTCAGTGGTTATGTTTTATGGCAGTTTCACTGTCATAACTGTAATCAAACTTAGCATTGTGCTGAAAGGAATATACTAATGTGTAAGATAAATTGAGTCAGGAAACTCTTGCTATACCTAATACATGTTTCTGCATTCAGCACGAAGCTATTCTGCTAATCAGGCACCAGTTAATTTGTGGCAGAGAAATTGATTTGCCATTATTTCTTGGAAACAAGCAAGCAAACAAATCCTGCATCTCCTCAGAATGTAGTATGAAAATAAGAGTCTGTTTTCACCTGCATATTTAATTGTTCAGATGTTTTTTGCAAATTTCTGCATGTTTGTTTTTCTTCTGCTCTTGGTAAGATGTCTGGCTTCCAGATCAAGAGAGCAATAAAACTCCCACTGGTGACCTTGGTTACTTAAGAGATAATGGAGGGTAGAATATTTGGTTGTGTATGCCAACACTTTTAGTAAGAAAAGCAATGTGGTGGCCTTGAGATTGTGCTGTGGAATATGAGAAAGTACATCTTGTGATTGTACAAATAATAAGGTATAAACCCCATTATCTCATTGTGTCGGTTGGTTCCATGTTCTCCCAACCACATTTCAAAGTTACAGGATCTGTTTCCTCCTACTGTATATAGTAAAGTGAGAAGACCAGCCAAATTTTCATTATTCCTGACCCAATGTCAAAACAGAAAGAGATGAAAACTGAAGGTAAAAAAGTCCTTAGGTTCCTCCCCCCCCCCCACAAAGTGCATTTAAAAGAGAGGGACAGAAATGATAATAATTTCAACATATATACAAATCATTGACACTCTCTGATTTCCTTTCTTTGTAGCAGTTTTTCTGTGCATGATCAAAGACGCTTCTATCATTAGGAATTTTTCATCTGAAAGTCCTTTATTCAAAGCAAAGGCTATTTTGCTGTTTTTAGTGGAAGCCACTCCCTCCCACTCCCTGTCTGTAGCTCCATACAGTCAGAAGCAGTTCTGGATAGTTTTTAATCCATGCAATATTCCGGGAGAAAAAGGTACAGCCAGGCAAACGAAGATCAATGTATGTATGTATGTATGTATGTACTTATTTATCAGTTGGTCATATTTATTAACCGCCCCTCCGAGAGAGGCTATAAGTGGTGAGCTCCTATTCCTACCTTTTGGCTGGCGAACCATAAGCAACCACTCATTACAGAGTCAAATAATTTAGACAAAATCTCACCTTTCCTGTAATTTGAATCTATTATTTTGTGTCTTGCACTTGGTGAGGAATAGAGAACAGAACTGACCTGTGTAAGAACTTGTCCGGTAATTGAGTTGCTATTATATCTGTTCCTCAGTCTTTTCTTCTCAGGGCTAAATATTCTATTTCCTGCCCTCATTATTCATAGGGCAGTTTCTAATCCCTTGATCAACCTTGGTCTTCTCTGAACCTGTTCCAGTTTTTTTCTGAATAATTCCAAAGGCACGCACCCGGAACTGAGACATAGTATTCCACCTAAAATCGGGTTTAAATAAAGTCAGACCATCTGAAGAGTATGGGGTGAACTTGACCTGTGGTGGTTTTTTTTTAAGATAAAAAGGTTATTATATTTGTGCTGTAAAGAACATTTGTGTTTTGAAGACACTTATATAGGGTGATTTAAGTGGGATGGTCTAGTCCAGGGGTAGGCAACCTTGGCTCTTTTATGACTCGTGGACTTCAGCTCCACGAGTCATAAAAGAGTCAAGGTTGCCTACCCCTGCTCTAGTCATAGGTTGCATGCTTAAAGGGAGAATTACTTTATTTGTGAAGTATTCCTTTGTTTACTCCTTTACATAATGAAGAAGGGCTTTCAGTCTAATGAGCTGGCTGCTCAAAATGCATTCTTGTCAAAGGTTTTTCCTCCATCTCCTCACATCTCCTGATATTGATGAGAGAGAAGGCATTTTTGGTTTTCACATGGGATGCCCTCTTTGGGAGGGTTCACTTAGCACCATAATGGAAGTTATTGAGATTCCAAGTCTTTAATGCACTTGGGCACTTGGCCAAGAGAGTATTGTAACTACAGGTGGTCCTTGACTTAACAACCATTCACTTAGTGAGCGCTCAAAGTTATAGTGGTGTTATGTACTGGGCTTTTGGTACCACACCATGTGCGATGCTGGAGAGCTAACGGCTCTCCAGCAACCCAGACAGGATGTCTCCGGTCCTGCAATTGGTCATCCTCGGGTGGCAAGCACGGGTTCAATCTGATTGGTTGCTACCATAGGGTTTGGCTGTATATTGTGGCGGGGTGCGCCCCAAGTCCTAGTACAGTTCCAGCTTGAATAAAAGAATGAGCTTCTCTGTACTCAGCTGTGTGTCTTCATTCCTGCTCACCAGAGCCCACGACTTAACAAGTGGCATTGGAAAATGTGACTTGTGGTGGTTTTCCACACTGAACGACTGTTGCAGCGTCTCCAGGGTCACATGATCAAAATTCAGATTTTTGGCAACCGGCATGTACTTATGATGGCTGCAGTGTCTTGGGGTGACACTAACCCTCCCCTCTCTCCCTTCTCCTCCTGCTCTCCTCTCCTCTCCATACCAAGTCAGCATTTATCCAGATTAAATCCTGGAGAGTAGATGTGTGCTTGGCATCAAAGAACAGGACCTTTAGGTGAAAGGATTCACCTTAATGCTGCCACCTAGACTTCCTTGCTCAGACTATAACCTGAAACAAAATGAGGCCAACCAATAGCTTATTCTTCTTTCCTTGAAACAACCACTTGGCAGCCTCCAATCATATCTTCCCTTGGCAGTTGCTTACCTCAGGGCTTTACCCCGGGGCTAGGCCCCATTCCTCATAGCATTCCATCTCCTTGATATTTCATCAAAGGCAAAAGAACCATCTCCTCCCTAGTTGCATCAAAACTCCCTCCCAGCGTGTAACATAAAAGCGAACAGGTTGGCCCACAAAAGAGGTTCTTCGGTTTCACATTGCTTTGGAGTCACCGCTTCAGGGGCAATCTAGCTACCTGAGGGCAGTGTTGTTTTTAAACTTGGGGAAATAGTTGACCGAATCTCTGCAGTTATTTCCTGGCCTGCAAAGAGAGCTGGCAGGGCAGTGGTTAGCTTCCCAGCTCCTCTCCAGATGGTCGCTGGTGAATGGAGAAAGAACATTAAATTCTGTGCTGTGTTTGTATTTGTCCAGCGCGCATGGAAGAAACAAATTGTTCCATTGCACTGGCTAAGATCTGTTGTTGCTTTGCCACTACAGTAAGAACATAAAACATTTTATCCCTGATATTTTCATTCACCTTGCAAAATCATAAGAGGAACCATGAAAATAACTGCTCCCATAGAGAGGCTGCTGCAGGCTCTTCATTCAGACATTGCCACCTTGTCTGGCTGGCTTGTACTCAGGAATGATCCCCCAATATAGGCCAAACCTCAACTCTGCTTGCCTTTAGAAAAATCTTTCGAGACCAGGTGATGCCCCCAGGCATTTGTATGGAATCCCACTTTTGTTTGCCTAACTGACTTGTAGTCCTCGATATACAACCACCAATAAAGGAGAATATTTGTAGCTCAGGGTTGAAGTGAAGGACCCCCTCAGTTATGACCACAAATGACCCTCAAATTTCTGTTGCTAAGCAAGACAGTTGTTAAGTGAGTTTTGCCCCATTTTATGATCTTTCTTGCCAGTTATTAAATGAATCACTGCAGTTGTTAAGGTTGTAACATGGTTGTTAAGTGGTTGTTAAATGAAACTGGCTTTCCTATCACTTTGCTTGTCGGAAGATGACCCCCCGGACACGGCAACCATCATAAATATGAACCAGTTGCCAAGCATCTGAATGTTGATCATATGACTGTGGGGAAGCTGCAGAGGTCGTAAGTTTGAAAAATGGTCATCAGTCATTTTTTCAGTCCTGCTGTAACTTTGAATGGTCATTAAACAATTGTAAGTCGAAGACTTTATATTGGTTTGTTCTTTTTAAACTTCGCATAGTTATCTTTCTGGTTTGTGCGTTTCTATTATATACCATCCAAAGTCACAAATACTGTGGTACCTTGATACTCACCGTTAATTAGTTCTGGGGAGGCGTAGTGAGTACTAAAAACAATGAGTACCAAACAGATTTTTCCCATAAGGAATAATGTAGTGAGTCACAAAGCAGCTGACTTCAACAAGTTCTAGCTTGTATGTTGAATACCAAACAAACAATGAGTACCCGGACAACATTTTTGTATGAAAATGCGTTGAGTACCAAAGTCAATGAGTTTCAAAGCAGGTACTATTGCAAATGGGAAATCCATGCTATTCATGCATATGCTTTTGGTTCAAGTGTATGGTTGGAAAAATTGACAACCAACCAGTTTTCTTCCTCATAATAACTGTGAGATAGGCTGGCTTGAGAGAGAGGACTAAGCACATTTAGTTTGCTTTCATGATTAAATTGGGATTTGAACCCTGTGATCCTAGTTATAGTTCAAGCCATCTTTTCTGGCTTGGCTACTTAAAAGCTGCAACTCAAATTCCCAGCCTTTTGGGGGAAAGCTATTATGCAATGCTACTTGTGAGTCAGGAGGCTAATATGGATGCTCAATTCTTTGTCTATGTTCAGGTAAAAAATGTGTGATGGAAAGCATACTTATTTTCTGAAATACAGATATGGAAGCATGCAATTAATTTAGCAGTTGTGGACTTGCTTGTCTTGCGGAGAAACAGTTTCCAAGGAAACGAGTCCTTGATGGAATTGCAGTGTTCATCTTGTTTCCAGCTACTTTATTTGTCATTAATCAGGAACTATGACTTTACCAAGAAGACCTCTCTTGTGTGCTTTGGTGGCAGTTTGCACATAAATTCATTATCTTTCTGTGCTTTTTCCTCCTCCGCAATGCTGCCTGAGTAAATTCAGTGTTGGTGCTGAAATGTTAAAACAGCATCCAAAAGGGAACAACTTAATTTGAAATTTCTTCAGTTCTTTTATCCTGAAAGGAATTGATCAATTCTTGTATCTTAAAAAGATATTTAAATATATCCTGGATATTTTCCAAGAAAGCATTGTATCTCTGGAGACCATTTGCATGCTGAAGTGCAAATGACTGAGGTCAACTAATGTTTGTATCTCTTTTCATATTTCAGGAAACCATCTGTGTCAGATTTCAATAGTTTTCTGCTGAACCAAAATATAAGCTGTCTCCTGCATCTACAAAACCTTTATAGTCTTGCATGTATGGATAAATTACTAGTTCAATGGATATTTGCTTGGTATTCAGATATTCCCAATTAGCTGAATTTTAATCCAAATCCAACGTTTGAGGGCCAGTTTCTGTAGCGATTATGATATGGATTACATTTTTCTTTACGATGAAGGTGTTTCTGATATTTTTTTTTCCCCATGAGAATGGATTACAGGTAATCCCCTTAGCTAATTGAAAGGAACACTGTACTGGATATCATCTGGCCATAAAGATACTTTTCTACCTTGATATAATAGATTCCTGTAATAGAGCATTAATGGCTATTAAGAAGATGGTACTCATACCAGATCACTGACGAACTCAAATGGAGACAGGAAATGGGATTAAGGCCTCTCCATGCCACTTTTTCCTACAAAACCAAAGGAACAAAAATACATTTCAGAGAAGCAGGAAGCAAACACTGACTCAGGTTACAAGTATGTTGTGGGGCTAAACTCAGTGCTTAGCCAATTGTGAGTTCTCCTTGAGGCCTAAAGTTGAGATTGTTACACGGATACACAAACTTCACATTTGGATGGGAATCATCCTGGTAAGGTGGATGACTCAGGACTCATGGCAGGTTCAGTGAGTACCAAGCAAGTTTTTCCCCACGAGGAATAATGTGAGTCACAAGGCAGCCAACACTGACAAGTGCGTTGTTCTAGCTCGTGTTGAGTACCAAACAAATGATGAGTATAGGGACAAAATTTTCATGTCAAAATGGTTTGAGTACCAAATTCGATGAGTTTCAAAGCAGCTGAGTACCAAGGTACTCCCTGTATACAAAATGAGCAGAATCTTGAAGTCAATCTTTTTCTCAGACCCATGCCTCCCTGTTTTCCAGAATGAAACCAGTCTTCAGAGATGAGAAGGGTAGACCCAAGCCTTCTTGTTAGCTTTCTACACAACACCAAGTGAGCTCCTTGAGATGTTCTTGAGAGCTCAGCGGTTCTCGGAGTGATACATTAGCAACTGTTTTAGATTCAGGTCAACCTAGCAGCACAGTCAGCCTCTTCTTTGCAGCTTTGAAGCCCGGCATCCTTTCCTTCCCCTTGATAATGTAGTTTCTGTCTGGCATTTCTTTCCAATAAAACTATGCTCCATCCACATTGGATATTTGCAGCGGCTAATAACCATCAACCTTCCTCGATGATCTCCTTGAGAGTTTCCAGGAACTCCTTGATTGCATCCCTGGGTTTGTAGATGAAACTGGGAAGTTAAAAGTATCTCAGAATAAGACAGTCCACTTCTATATTTCCGCATGAAGAAAGTTACACAAATGGATTGGTTCTGGAGTCGCAAAGGAACTCTAGAAAGAAATCAGACACTGAGTTACCAAAGTCTAAAATCTAAAATGATCTCACCGCCTCACTTTCGTTAGTTATAACCTGTGTGTATCTCAGTATCATGCTTCGCACACAGTTTGGGAATTGTGGATGAAGGATGATGAGTCACAATTTACAGGCTGAGCTTGTGTGAAAGTCATTGCAGTTGCTAGATGCTCAAATGGCAGATCATTCCCTATTTGATTCAGAACTCGTTGTTTGACTGCGCTGGGTTTTAAGGTAAATAATTTACATTTTTATATATGTATACCACTGCCCTGTTTCATTTTATTTTAGGATTCTAAAGAAACCAAAAATGTACACTTATTTTTACAAGGAATGCTTACCAACGCTTTGAACAAAAATTATGGCATGATTATTCTTTGCAAAGGGAGGCTGGAGGAGGTCAGTTATGGAAAAAAAAAATCTTTTTTTTAATGTTTAATGAATTGCATTGTGTTCCAAGTGTATTTGTACTCTGTACTAAAAATATTATCGCTGTCATGTTCACGTTGTATGCAAATTATATAATCCTGATTTAATGTGCATTCCTCTTTTAGCATATATTTCTGAGGATAAGAGGTCAAGAGAATCCTAGCTAGAGTATACACATCATTGCAGTCTGACCAGTTTCTATATGGCAGCCTCTCCACTTATCTTACATAGTACACCTCCATGAATTTTTTGATCTTCCATTTCATGGTAATTCACTTGCCCAAATCTGCTTTTGCAAAGGAATTGGTGCTTTCTAACTTAGACATACCATCCTTCTGGTTCATGAGGCATACCCTACATTTTACCAGAAATTCAGTAACTTGCCAACTTTAACCAAGAGCCACATACAATAAGGTGGGCTCTAGGAGTGAAGTCAATTTACTTCTTTCCTATGACATACAGTATTCAATAGAATACAGGTAGTCCTTGATTTGTGTCTGTAGTTAAGCCCAGAATTATGGTCATAAGTCATGCTGGTCATTAACCAGGTTATGTGACTACGATTTTATGATCTTTTTTTGTGGTGGTCCTTGAGCGAATGTACCAATTGTAAAATGAATGCCATGGTCATTAAGTGAACCTGTTTTTCACAATGGCTGTTATTTGTTAGAAACTGAACTAGATGCTGATTAATACCAAAAACCATTGTAAATCTTGATCATGTGACCACTGGACGCTGTAAACGGCTATAAATGTGGGCTACTTCTGAGCACCCAAAATACAATCACTTAATGTCTGTCTGTGTGCGTGTGTGTATGGCTGTTGGAACTTCAAATCTGGGTTGTAAGTACCTTTATTGGAGTCTGTTATAACTGAATGGTTGTTAAGCGAAGACGATCCGTATCTGTTGCATTTACTATTTGAGCTGCTAATAAGATAAGATAACCTTTATTAAAAAGGGACGCAGTGGCTCAGTGGGTTAGCTTGTCGATCAGAAGGTCGGCAGTTTGGTGGGTCGAATCCCGAGTGCCGTGTAACAGAGTGAGTGCCTGTTACTCATCCCAGCTTCTGCCAACCTAGCATTTCGAAAGCACGTAAAAATGCAAGTAGAAAAATAGGGACCACTGCGGTGGGAAGGTAACAGCGTTCCGTGCGCCTTTGGCGTCTAGTCATGCCGGCCACATGACCACGGAGATGTCCTCGGACAAGCGCTGGCTCTTCGGCTTTGAAACGGAGATGAGCACCGGCCCCTAGAGTCGGAAACGACTAGCACGCATGTGCGGGGGAACCTTTACCTTTACCTAACCTTTATTGTCATATTTTTTTTATTGTGAGCACATTGGCCCACATTAAAAATGAAATTCTGTTGCCTGCTGTCAAAAGAAAGTATATATCTACCAATACACATACATAACACACATATACACATGCTGCACACAGACACAGACACATGCGCACGCGCACACACACACTCACATATGTGTGTGTGTGCGTGTCTGTGTGTGTATGTATGTGTGTATGTATGTATGTATGTATGACAGGGCACTCTTGATCGGCTCTGTAGAAAGTGGGAAGGACAGGAGATATATGACCACAATTGAGCCCCAAATGTCTATTGTTAGGTGAGACATTTGTTAAGTGAGTTTTGCCCCATTTTACAACCTACAGTCCTTGACTTACGACCATAATTGACCCACCCCCCAAATTTTTGTTGCCAAGCAAGACAATTTAGTGAATTTTGCACCCATTTTATGACCTTTCTTGCTGCAGCTGTTAATTGAATCACTGCAGTTGTTAAGTTAGTAACAGGGTTGTTAAGTGAATCTAGCTTCCCCATTGACTTTCCTTGTCAGATGGTTGCAAAAGGGGATCACGTGACCCTGGGACACAGCAACTGTCTTTAAGTATGAACCAGTTGCCAAGCATCTGAATTTTGATCAGATGATCATGGGGATGCTGTGAAAAATGGTAATAAGTCACTTTTTTCAGTGCCACTGTAACTCTGAATGGCCACTGAATGAACGGTTGTGAGTCAAGGACTACTTTCAAGTTGAAAGTAAAATGGCAGGGCTACAAAGCCAAAAATAAATTGCCTGGTACACGTGGACTGTGTCACATACATGAAATATTATGTACAGTTCTGGTTTCTGCACTTCAAAGAAAATGAAAAAAAAAATCTAAAAAAGGACAGTGAAAATATAAATAGGTTGGACAGATGTCTGTCTCTTTGTAGAATAATTTTGGTCATTTTAGCTTTGAAGAAATGTTAAGTGGGAGAGGTGTGCAGAATTATTCCTGGTCACACCAGATGGCAGCACGTTTGTGGATCTTGAACAAGTGATAAACGGTGAAACTTAGAACTTGAATGTGTAACCAGCTCAAACTCCTGGGTTTGTACATGAAACTAGGAAGTAAAAGTATCTCAGAATAAGGCAGTCCACATCTATATTTCCATATGAAGCAAGTTGTATGAAAACAGTATGAGGTCTGAATTTGGGGCTTTCCCACTCACACCTCAAATCTCAGATCTCTTTTTTTTCATAGTCAGATTCTCTGAGCCTGTGCAACACACATCATTTTCACTTTCATCACCATCACTGTTCAACTTTGGGATTGTAATGGAGGCGGTTTGGTGTTTTTGAGCTCTTCTTGAGTTGAAGATTTCACATTGCAGTTAATTCAGGAAAGTTCATGTAAATTTTAACTCTGCTACAGCCAATTGGAAAAGAAGTAGGAGGACTGGTTGATGGAGCATTCTTTTTGAAACTGAAACTTAAAATGGCACCTTTCCCTGGGATCCTTGTTGAACAAGTTGTTTCACCTTGCTTAGTGCCAGAGCTGTTACAGGAATGGGGCAGAGATGTATGTAAATGGGCCAACCAAAATAGTACCAGAAAAGGTGAGAACACAGCTTGAAATGCAAAGCAGAGCCCCCAGGGAGAGACTAGGGAATTTAGCTTTGCTCAGTCATGCCTTAAAGCCATGTGTTAGCATTTCATCCCTATAATCCGCAAATAGCACTTAAAAGAATTCAGGATGGGTCTACTGTATAGGCAACAGTCAGCTTTCAAACAATCAAGAGGAGTGCTTTGTATCTTTATTTTTCGTAGACCTAACTCTGCAATTTGCTTGTGCAGTTGATCAAATGAATGTTAAGCATTTACTATTCTAATTGGAGAAAAGCAAAGTCACAAATGGTAAAAAAAAAAAAAAAAAGGTTAACTTTAGGGTTGAGCATTGTTGTTAGTTGCGAAGTCCTGTCCGACCCATTGCGACCCTATGGATAACATTCCTCCAGGCCAGGGGTGTCAAACTCAGTTTCATTGAGGGCCGCATCAGCATTGCGGTTGCCCTCAGGGGGCCGGGTGGGTATGGCCAGGATGGGCGTGGCCTACTGGGTGGGCGTGGCCAGCTCTACATCGTTGGCATCAAGGGTGCCTATGGGGGCCTGGGCAGGAGTGGGACAGATCTGAGGGTCTCTGGCAGGAGGAGGGTCTCTGGGCCAGGGCCAAGGCAGTGAGGGCCGTTCCCTCACTGTTTCCAGGATGGCTTCGCGGGCCTCATGAAACCATTTTGCGGGCCGGATCCGGCCCCCGGGCCTTGTGTTTGACATGTCTGCTCCAGGCCTTCCTTTCCTCCACCATCTTCTGGAGTCCATTTAAGCTCACGCCTACTGCTTCAGTGACCCCATCCAGTCACCTCCTTTTCTGTCGTCCCCTTCTTCTTCTCTTGCCCTCAATCTTTCCCAGCATTAGGCTCTACTCCAGTGAGTCCTTCCTTCTCATTAGGTGGCCAAAGGATTTGAGTTTTAGCTTCAGGATCTGGCATTCTAAAGGGCAGTCGGGGTTGATCTCCTCTAAGACTGACCGGTTTGATCACCTTGCAGTCCAAGGGACTCGCAGGAGTCTTCTCCAGCACCAGAGTTCAAAGGCCTCAATTCTTTGGCACTCAGCCTTTATGGTCCAGCTTTCACAGCCGTACATTGCAACTGGGAAGACCATGGCCTTGACTACATGCACTTTTGTTGGCAGGGTGATGTCTCTGCTTTTTAGTGTGCTGTCTAGATTTGCCATGGCTTTCCTCCCCAGGAGCATAGTCTGTACATTCTTTGTCCTTCATATTAAATTCCATTTATAAGTGAAATAATTTTTCTAGAGCGAACCTGTTTAACGATGTACAAGCACAGTAGATCTCTTCAAACATGCTTTCTCCTTTCTTCTCAGGGGAATTTAGCAAATGGGCAGCATTTTAGTTTTTTATCGGTTTAAAATTTTCCTCTTGCCATCTTCTTTGAATACATTATTCCAGGGATGTCAAACTGCCGGCCTGTGGGCCGGTTGCATCATATGGAGGCAGCGCCCACCCCGGCTCCAGCAATGTAAAAAAAGTCATGATACGTCGTGACATGTCACGTGACGTGGCGAGTTTGACACCCGTGCATTATTCCAATGTGAAGGCAAGTAAAGAGACTTATCAAGATCTCTTTCCATGTGGCACCTTTACTTTTGCATTGGGAAAAGCTTGCAATGTGTGACATGATTAATACTGAATTTGGTGGGAGGGGGAGGCGCTTTGCCTTGAAAATTAAGCATGTGGTATGAACCCGGCTTGTAAATGGAAGTGGTTTTGGAACAATAAAAATGCATTTAAGCTACTGTATATACAAAGATTTATAGATAAAGTCTAACTTGTTTTCAGAGGAGGGGATATAGCCAAGGAAATACCTGTGTTGTATAAAATAATTCAGAATTTACAATAAGCATGGCTAATCTTCTTCTCCACTAATGTGAGAACAAAATAGCTGTTCATTCTAACAGAGAGGATATCCATTTGACATAAATAGATTTCTTATGCAACATTTAACTAAGAAACGGGACTTGGAACATCCTTGAATAATTGCAGCAGAGGAGACACAGGTGATCTGGTTCTTTGGAAGAATTATGTCTCACCTCCTTAAAAAAAATACTTCAGTGGGCAGAAGAGCATGGAAGCAATGGCTAGCTAGCTATTCCTATAGACAACCAGTGGAATGGTAATTAAAACGAAAGGCATATGTTACTCATTTCCTTGATTGCTTCCTGTTTTACTGTGCTTGGTTAGTAGGATGCAAGACAATTGGTTCCCTTCTGTACCTTTTTATTTTCTCTCCCCCCCCCCGCCGCCCCCGGCTGTGGTGAGTTGTCTCATTCTGGGTTATCCTTCCCCAGAAAATGTCTTCAGATGTGCTAGAAATGCAAATCCAGGAATCCCTAGCCTTCAGCTACCCCATTTAATAATTTTCTCATGACAACACAAGCACATTTGGACACTGCCAAATTCTGAAAACCAAATACTGAGCGTTAGCAATAATGGTGGGATTTGCTTTTGCTTGCCGAGGATGATTTGAGAATCTCCATAGACATGGTGGCCACTCCAGAAGCCTTGTTGGCTATAGGAAAAGAAGGGGCCATAAGATTGAGTGCACGAGAGGAAGCGTTTTTAGAAACACGGGGCCTCACCTTCATCTTATCCATTTTCCAACACGAGTGAAATTTTCCACTCCTCACCCCAGCGTGAAATTCTCCCATCATCCAAACGATCTTTGTGAAAGAGGCAGAAGAAGCAATGACAGGGTGAAGGGTTGGTTTTACGAAAGTCAGGCAGGCTTCAATGTAGCAGTAACACTTTGCAAAGAAAGAGGAAATGGTTTGCTGCCAAAAGGAACTTGTGGTCTAGAAATAGATATAATGAACAAGCAGAGGAAGGCTGGAGAAACGGGGTCAGAGGGAAGAATATGCAATGACTGCAGCACCTATTTGTTCTTTGGTTACACGGCAGTAAACTGCTCAGAACCAGGAATTAGCGAGGTGGCAAGAAGGGGGTGGTCCAAGAGGTTAAAAGCGGAACTATCCATTGATATTCTGAGAGCCTGTTCCAGGCATAAGTGGTATATTCTTTTGCTTGCTAATTATGTTCTACATCATAGGGTCTAGAACAGGGCTTTTCAACCAGTGGTACGGGTACCACCTCTGGTACATTGGCACCTGGCAGGTGGTACACAACCATCCTAGAAAAGTGGTAGCGGGGGAGGGGAATGAGCTGAACCGGTGGCAGCACCGCACAAGACTGAGTGAGAGACGGCTGGAGCTGCAGGGCTGTCAGGGTTCAGCGGAAGCGCCAGGATCAGCGCTTCTTTGGGGCTGTCAGGGTTGTTGTAAGTCGAGGACTACCTGTACTTCATCACTTTTTTTTCCCTTTTTTTGAGGGTCATCAAGTTTTTGACAACTTGCTAGGTGACTGGTGGTCCTCGGATGTTGCCATATCCTAAAAGTGGTACAGTGGGTGAAAAGGTTGAAAAGCCCTGGTCTAGAAAATTTCCTTAAAAACATGTTAGAAGCTGACTTCTGAAAATCGGGGGTGGGGGTGGAGTGGGGGGTGCAATCATGCAAACTTTTAAGACTTGTGGACTTCAACTCCCAGAATTCCCCAGCCATCCTTTAAGACTTGTGGACTTCAACTCTGCTGACTGAGGAATTCTGGGAGTTGGAGTCCGCAGGTCTCAACGTTGCTAAAGTGAAATGACGATATCCCCATCGCCTTCTGTACTTTTTCATGTACTACTTCCTTTATTCACGCAGCGTTGTTACATAAAGCACTGTTTAGACTGGACCCGTTCCAGCCCAGGGAATATTATCCTGTTACTAATTAAGGAGAATATTTGTAGCTCAGGGTTGAAATGAAGGGTCCTTGATGCTCTCTGAGCTTGGTGATTTTCTTGCAGACATTCCATTACCCAAACTAGGGTAACAAGTTTAGGTAACGAAATGTCTGCAAGAAAAATAAGCTTAGAGAGCACCAAGGACCCAGTTTTACGGAAACTGTTGTTCTGAATAAGCAATGTAGAATGGAAGAAAGCAGGACTATAAAGATACTTGAGTTCTGTAAGCTGCCAATGCTGGGAGCAAGCACACACATACCTTGCTTTTAGAGCAGGGCTTGTCAACCTTTTCACCCATTGGACCACTTTTAGGGTATGGCGACATCCGAGTATCACCAGTCGCCTAGCAAGCTGTCAAAAACTTGATGACCAAAAAAAAAAAAAAGGAAAAAAGTGATGAAGTACAGGTTGTCCTCGACTTACAACAGCTCGCTTAGTGACTGTTTGAAGTTACAATGCCACTGAAAAAAGTGCCCCCCTCCAAGCCACAGCTGAGCAAGACACCTGCCCGGCCTGGCGGCGCTCTTCCACCCGTCCGAGGTTTTCATTGTTGTGAGCATTTCGGTTGAGGATTGGCAGCGGGGGTGGGGTGGGGGGTGTTTGGTTTTTATTCCCCCCCCCCCCGCTCTGCTGGGTGGTTGCAGCAGGTTTTGGTCACTTCATATGCACTCTGGGACACTGTGACCGTCATAAATCGGAATCAGTTGCCAAGCATCTGAATCTAAATCGCAAGACCCTGGAGATGCTGCAACATTCCAGCTGATCGGCGCTTCTTCTGGGCTCAGCGGAAGCGCCGGGATCAGCGCCGAGCTCCAGCTGGATCCTGGCGCTTCCGCTGAGCCCTGACAGGCCTGCAGCTCCAGCCGTCTCTCGCTCAGGCTTGTGCGGTGCTGCCGCCGGTTCAGCTCATTCCCCTCCCCCGCTACCACTTCTCTAGGATGGTCGCGTACCACCTGCCAGGTGCCAACGTACCACAGGTGGTACCCGTGGCACTGGTGGAAAAAGTCCTGCTTTAGAGTATTTTTGAAGGTTTCAGGTGTTTTGGAGTGTCTCGTTGATGCAGTTCCTTTAAACCAGGGATCTTCAAACTTGGCCCTTTTATGACTTGTGGACTTCAACTCCCAGAATTCCTAAGCCAGGAATGCTGGCTGAGGAATTCTGGGAGTTGAAGTCTACAAGTCATAAAAGGGCCAAGTTTGAAGACCCTTGCTTTAAACCCTGGGCAGAAACTACAGAGGGAAGGCGCTGGATGTACAAATTAAATCTGAGAGAAGCTATTTTCAGAAGTGTTCCGATATCTTTTGAAGCTCAGCTTCTTTCTGGAATCCACCTTTCATTTTTCAGAGACAGGTCACAGTCTGCAAAGCCAGACTCCTTACTCTTTCCTTGCTGGACCAAAAATGGGCAGATGTCAAATTATTTCTTGTTTTTAATTTCCTGTCCCTCCCTCCCTCCCTCCTCCTGGGAAGTTCCTGACCTGATATATATTTTTTTTTAGCTTATGTAAATTTACCAGAGGGCTATGGCTACTGTTTCTGTTGAAAACCTGCACAGTTCCTTAGAAGCTGCTCTGAAGTTCTCTTGTCATTCAGATTGTATCAAGTATGCATGAATAATAATGCATAAAAGAGGTGGTTGGGGGGGAGAGGGTAAATTCCCGTAACCACTGTGGCTTCTCACCCCCTCCATTTCAGAAATCCTTTTTTTTTTTTAATTCTTTCTTCCTTCCTCTGTACAATATGGCAAGAACACAAGTTTGATCAAGGCTACGGGTTTTCAGGTCTCCTCCCATCTTTGATTATGACCTGAACTTTGCTTTTCCTTCTAAATCGAGCATGCAAATTAAATCTTGAGTGGGGTGTGTCAGCCGCCTGGGACTCGTCCTATCATGTGTGGACAGTGTGTTTTTCTTTGGCTTGGTCTTTCTTTCCTTAACAGCTCCAGGGGTGGGTTGCAGGGGAGAATTTTTCAAGATTAGGGAAGCACTTTCAGATGTATGGATTGGAGGGGTCCAATCAGAATCGGTGGGCCTGATCTCACCACTTCTTTCATAGGTAAGTGAAATAATGCATACGAGCGGTTAGAGTGGGGAGGGGAGGGTGCATAAGAGCATTTAACCCATCACTGAAAATTACCTTTCTGCGCTGTGCTGTCTAAACCTGGAAACCGGTTGTGTCTTTGTATTTAAAGAATAGAATTCATAATGTATTTGCCTTCTCTCCCCCACCCTCCCGTGTTAGAATCTTATCACGGGAAATGCCATCTGCATTCCTGCCTATACGTTGTTCTTTATTTCAACTCTAAAAATAAACTAAAAGCAGCTAGTCCAGAGGATGATGTACTTCCAATTATCTTTCTCCCCCTGCAGTGATTTTTTTGACTCTTTTTTTCCCCATTTTTTCTTCTTTCTTTCTTTTAGTTTTGTGATTACAACTTGTAGCCCTGAGCCAACTTCTATACAGTTACAGTAAAGATGATTCCCAGGGCAAGCTGGCCGATTTTTTTTTTTTCTTCACACGGGCATATTTGTGCTTTCATGCAGCGCTTTTGAAATAAGTAGTACCCTAACCAGTACGGTAACATTTTCTCTGTAGGAAAGAAATTCTTGGAATTCAGATGTATGGAGGTTGCAGGGCAAGAATACGCAGTTTGATATCTTAAGGTGTGGCACTTGTCTTAGCCAGCATGGCTAATGGTCAAGGATTCCTCAAACTATAATCCTGAATTAATGGAGACCACCCAGTTGCCTCCTTTAGCTTTGTCTTTTGTTGCAGTTTTCTTTGCTGAATGTTATAGAGAGGTGTATGGGCAACCACACGGATACAAAACTTTCTGAACCTGAAACCCCATTAGGCACGATTACCTAGTCTTGCAATTAAAATGTGCTTAAATTGATTTGTGGCATCTCATTCGTTAGATTAAATCTGGCAAGATCCTGCTTATGGAAGAAAATATGGTTAGTCCTTGAAGGGTGTTGAGTGGGCATAGGGAGTGTAGTATGTCTTGCTTGGGTATTACTTGAGCAGAAAGTATTAGAAGTATCTTCCGGAAGCATCGCTGGTAGAAAGTGGTTGCTGTAAGTGCAGTCAGAAAAGTTTGTTTTCATCTCCCTTCAGCTATAAGTGTACTGTATTCACTTGCCTTAGTACAGACATGTCAAACACAAGGCCCGGGGGCCAGATCCGGCCCGCAAAGTGGTTTCATGTGGCCCGTGAAGCCATCCTAGAAACAGTGAGGGAACGGCCCCCACTGCCTTGGCCCAGAGACCCTCCTTCTGCCAGAGACCCTCAGATCTGTTCCACTCCTGCCCAGGCCCCACCATAGGCCTCCTTGATGCCAACGATGTAGAGCTGGCCATGCCCACCCAGTAGGCCATACGCACTCTAGCCACGCCCACCCAGTAGGCCACGCCCACCCTGGCCATACCCACCCGGCCCCCTGGGGGCAACGGTAATGCTGCTGCGGCCCTCAGTGAAATTGAGTTTGACACCCCTGCCTTAGTAGGACTTCTCTTAGCTTCAGTCTGTTCATTCTTATCTACCTAAATCAGGAGTAGGCAACCTCGGCTCTTTTATGACTCATGGACTTCAATTCCCAGAATTCCTGAGTCAGCTGAGGCCGGTGTGTGGTGTAGTTGGTTCACATAGTGTGGTGGGATGGAGGGTTTGTTGTCACTGTGTGTTGGGGGGAGAGAGCACGGGGGGAGGCTCAGCTAATCTCAATGTACACATGTTATACTTTGACAATAAAGGTTTATTATTATTTATTATTATTATGAGCCATAAAAGAGCTGAGGTTGTCTACCCCTGACCTAAATGGATTGTTGAGAATTGAGCTTCTGAAAAGGATCTGGTTAGCAATCATGTCACATAGGCTAAATTCACACAACATACTACCGGGCGTCTGGATAACAGAATAACAGAATTGGAAGGGAACTTGGGAGGTCTTCTAGTCCAACCCCCCCACCCCCCCCCACCCCCGCTTAAACAAGAAACCTTATACCATTTCAGACAAGTGATTGTCCAGTCTCTTCGAAGAAACCTCCAGTGTTTGGAGAAGCCACAACTTCTGGAGTCTTTTACTTATGACCACAGTTGAGCCCCAAAATTTCCATCCCTAAGAAAAGCAGTTGTTAAGTGACGTTTGCCCCATTTTATGACCTTTTTTTTTTTTTTTGGCCACGGTTGTTTATTGAATCACACAGTCATTAAGGGAATCCAGCTTCCCCCATTGACTTTGCTTGTTGCAAGCTGGCTGGGAAAGTGACGAACGGTGATCTCACGACCCCGGGACGGTATAACTCTCAAATACATGCCAGTTGCCAAGCCTCTGAATTTCCATCCTGTGTCCACGAGGACGTTGCAACGGTTGCAAGTGTGACAAGCCGTCCCTAGTCCCTTTTTTTTCCAGGGCTGTTGTAACTCTGAATGGTCCATGAACGAATGGTCGTAAATTGAGGACTACCTGTCTAGCAATCTTTCTCAGGCTGCTCAGTGTAGGAACGTGCTGTCTTATCTTCCCTTCCGAAGGAATGAAATACATCCAGTCCATTACTTTTTATAGCGCTTCATTTCTACTCCCTCCTTTGTTCCAATCTCTCGGAAGGACTTCTTTTTAGAGAGGATAGACTCCAGAGCTAGTTAGGATAGCAGAGTCTGGGCAGATAAAGAATAAAGAGAAACGTATTACTGTACCTTCCATCCCTCACTTTGCAAATAACTGCTGTTCCAGTCACCTTTCCCACAAGGACTATTATTGGAAGGGTGCTTAAAGGAACCAGATGTGTTTATAGTATAAAGGAAGAGTGGAGATCCCAAGGAAAGAAGGCATGAATTTATTCTCTGAGGATAGTAGAAGAGCCAGCAGGAAGAAACCTTACAACGAGAGAGCCAATCGTGAACTAAGGAGAATTTTCCCAACTTGAGAGTTATTGGACAGTGGAACAGGCTGCCTTTTAGAGTCATGGTGTTCTATCACTGGAGGCTTTTAAAAAAAAGAAAGAAAAAAAAAAGATCGGATGGAAAAGATTCCCGTCTTGGGCAGACAGTTGGACTAGAAATAAACTGGCAAAATTTAAGACCTGTGGACTTCAAATCTCAGAATTCCCCAGCCAGATGTGGGGAACTCTGGGAGTTGAAGTCCACAGGTCTTAAAAGTTGCCAGTTGGGACACCCCCGGGACTATATAAGACTTCCAACACTAGGATTCTTTGAATCCGCTCTGCCTTCTTGGGGTGAGGTATCCTATCTGATGTTGCTGCTTTCCACGTACCGGTAGTTTTTCCTTTATCCCAGAGCTGGTTTGCCTTTCATGTACGCTAATGCATTCCTCCAGATCTATGGTTTTTAAACCTTGCATGCATAAACTGGAAGATCAGTAAAAAAAAAAAAAAAAGAACCATACCATTAGGAGCCTACCGTAATCGTCTGCTTTGCCTCGTTGGCAGCCCAGATTAAAGCTACTGAAACTGAAATGTGGCAGGTTTGGGCTAGTAAAAAGAAGAACATCCAATGTTTATGGTGTCTAAACACCTATATATAATGACAGGTTGCTGTCATATTGCTGACATTGATGTGTTATCAAATCTGGTCTGTTAACCTATAGTCATAGGCAGTGGCCAAGGTTTATGGTAGTTAAACATTTGCCAGTGACTCTGCCCAACTCCAGAGGCATAAAAACACAGGCAATATTCCAATCTCTGGTCCCCTGTTTTAGCTGGAGTCGACTCAATTGTATATCATTTAGCCAGGGCATGTAAGGCGCTCGTCACTGCCGTCAACTTGATTTGTGACATGGTGTTATTTTGATATAATCCTTGACCGCAGTCAGTGGGGCAGGGAAAAGATTCTGCTGGCATGAGGGTGCACCCTTATTATACAATGCCAGAAGCGGACCAAAGCGCAGAGCTGTAGGTCTTGGCATACTGTAGCAGAGCTTGTAACAGGAAAACAAATGCACATTTTTCTACGTACAAGGGCGGCCGGGGGGGGGGGGGGGGGCGAGGTAGCCCAGAACAATCATTCAGAGCAGGTAAATAAGGTCACAGTGTTCCTGTTTGGCTTGGGAAAGGAAAGCAATGCACTGATTAAGGGTTTTTTTTTTTTTTTTTTTTTTAAAGAGAAAGCAGCAAAAAGATAAGAAGTAAAAGGATCCTTACATCTTTAACCAGGTTGGAAAAAAGGCCTTTCCTGGCATTGCGAAGACAATTAGCAACTATAACATAAACTCAGTTCAGATTTTTCGTTTACGCCAAAAGAAATTAAGAGGGTGAAGGCAGGGTTGATCCCTACAGATTTACATGAGCCTGAGGAGTCATTTCTTGGCCGCATTATGGGAGTGGCTTGACTTTTTTACCTTCTTTCTCAGCATAATGTTTGAAGTCCCAATTCGACTGATATCTCTGTAATCTCCCGGTGGTCTTCCGCTAATCAGGTCCAAATCTGCTTATCGTTTTCAAGGTGAGCCAAGGCCTGCCACGTGCTGTGATATTGAAAGAGGTCTTGGTGAATAACAGATAGTCCAGCTACAGATTGAAACGAATTAATACATACCTAAGATTTTCATGGGCCTCTTGGGCAATATTCTGTTAGAATCTTAATTTTTTTAGGTTGGATAGGGGAACAATTTGCTGTAGAATGCTTCGTTTTTCCCCAGTGTTTATATTCTGCCCCAATCCCGATAATGCAGGTAGTCCTCGACTTGCAACCGTGTGTTTCGGGACCTTTTGAAATTACAACAGCACTGAAAAAAGTGACACGATCCTTTGTCATACTTATCATTGTTGCAGCATCCCCACGATCATGTGATCAAAATTTGGATGCTTGGCAACTGGCATGTATTTATGACAGTCCCGGGGTCATGTGATCACCGTTTGTAACTTTCCCAGCCAGCTTACTTGACAAGCAAAGCCAGTGGGGGGAGCTGGATTTACTTAATGATTGTGTGATTCGCTAAACAACTGTGGCAACTGTGACCTTCTGATAAGCAAAGTCAACGGGGAAGTCAGATTCATTTAACAGCCACGTTAATTGCTTAACCACTGCAGTGGTTCACTTAACAACTGTGGCTGGAAAGATTGTAAAATGGGACAAAACTCACTTAACAACTGTCTTGCTTAGCAACAGAAATTTTGGGCTCGATTGTGGTCGTAAGTCGAGGACTACCTGTATCCGGATGGGCAACAACAAAATAAAATAACTCAGTTAAAAAAAAGATGATAGCGAAGAGATGATATGAGGTTGGGTCCAACGTTTGTAAAATACTAAGGGAAGATACATTCATTTAAGTCAATCTCTTGAAGTCAGATTGTGCATGACTGATTTATTCTACGATCTACAGCTGTGCTGGCTGGCTAGAGAATTCTGGGAATTGAAGTCCATGCATCTTCAAGTGCCCAAGTTTGAGAGACACTGATCTACAGCAAGACATTCTGAATTCTGGCAATAGCTATCAGTAATTTGCAGTACAGAAAGCAGGCTCATATGTAATTGACCACTGATAATTTTGTTAATTTATACAATATTCCACCTTTCCTCTGGGAGTTCCCTGCAGCTTAGATGGGGCTCATCTCTCTTCATTTCACCCCACAATAGAAAAGTGGGGTGGGATGAGCTAAGAAAGACTGCTTCGTCTAAAGCAGGGGTCCTCAAACTTGGCCTTTCTATGACTTGTGGACTTAAAAAACCCAGAATTCCTCAGCCAGGCATGCTGGCTGAGGAATTCTGGGAGTTGAAGTCCACAAGTCATCAAAGGGCCAAGTTTGAAGACCCCTGGTCTAAAGCCACCCATTGAATTCCTAGGCCCAAATCTGAGCTTGGATCTGGGTCTACAGCTTGCCCTTGTTCTTACAGCAGTCTGCCTCAGCCTTTTCCAAGGTGAGTTTTTGCCAAAGATGGGAACTTGCCTCACTCAAGAATTCCCTACCCAATATAAAGGAACAGCAGAGTTCTGCTGGCAATAGAACTTAGCTGCACAACTAGGCTACTCTCTCTACATCAGGGGTGTCAAACTGCTGGTCCACAGGCGGGATGGTCATGCCAAACCTGCCCCCACCCCAGCTCCGGAATGGGGAAAAAGTCATGATATATCGTGATACGTCACGTGATCTGGCAAGTTTGACACCCCTGCTCTACATTAACATTATCTATGATTTATTATATATGTGAAGAGGACTATTAGCTTGTAGTCTTCATTTTTGTTGGATATGGTCACTTGTAATAAAGTGTCTGATATAATTCCAACTCAAACAAGAGCATACCTAAAATACTAATGGACCAGAAAAACTGTGAGCACTTGAACTTTCTAACAGCTTGGGAGTACTGTTGGGATTCACATGTAAATCTTTAGCTGAAAAGGCACAACAAAAATATGGATAATTAATTTTTGGAACAAGCTTTCCTGTCTACAAGGGTGAATAATAAGCCAACTTTGTGGTCTTGCTCAATTACTATGTTTGTCAGGAGAAACTATAATTCATGAACCAGCATATCCTTCAACCTCATGAGTTAGAGCAAGCTGCATGTTTGTTCTTTTCTGTTTTCATTCTGTATAAGAATATAGGATTTTCAGGGAAAAAATGATGGTGCTAGACTTCCAGAGGAAAAAGGAGGAACCTGCCCCACTTTACATCGGGGAGGACTGTGTGGAGAGAGTTTCCTCCTTTAAATTTCTGGGAGTCTACCTCTGCGAAGATCTTACCTGGAAAGTTAATACAACCCAGGTGGCCAGAAAGGCCCAACAGAGACTCCACTTCCTCAGGGTCTTGTGGAAGAACAGGATAGAACAACAGCTAATGACCCTCTTTTACTGGTCTACTATAGAGAGCGTCCTCTCGTATGGTATTGTGGTTTGGTATGCTGGTCTGACAGCCGCGGATAGGAAAGCATTACAGAGGGTGGTGAGTACAACACAAGACATCGTGGGCTGTCCCCTGACACCACTGGATGACCTCGCCAGGGCTCGTTGCCTTGGAAGAGTGAGGGAAATTCTCAGGGATAACTCACACCCTGGACGGTATCTCTTTATTTTATTTTTATTTTATTTTATTTATTTTAATTCCATTTTTATCCCGCCCTTCTCCGAAGACTCAGGGCGGCTTACAAGCTTAGCAGTAGCCTTCATTCTATGTATATGCCTGCTTATTAGGGCTTTCACACACACCCCAAGCGGCATTATTACAAAGTCAGCTTATTGCCCCCAACAATCTGGGTCCTTTACTCTCCTACCATTGAGTAGGAGATACAGGAGTATAGCCAGCCGTACCAACAAGCTGAAGAACAGCTTTTATCCATGGGCTGTTAGGCTCTTGAATGGGAAATAATTTTATAAACTTTATGCATGATTGACTTGCGAGGCTGATGCGTTGTGCAATTAGCTCACATGGTGTAATAAGATGGAGGGTTTGTGTCACTGTACGTTGGGGGTGGGGGCACGAAGGGAGGCTCAGCCAATCTCAATCTATACATGGTTGTACTTTGGCAATAAAGGTTTATTCATTAGAGGGTGAGTGGCTGGGGAATTTGGGGAGTTAAAGTACACGGTTGGAAAACCCTTCTTTAAACATGTGACTTAGAGATTACGCCCTTCCTCATCTTTTAGAATATGATCAAACTAAGAATAATCTAACTTTGTTAAAAAGAAAAAAAAAAGGAAACTATTTTGGATTTTTATGGAGTCACATTGTGTAATGGAATGTTTGGATGACCTTGGGGGACTAAGGAAAGGGATGCCGCCTAGGAAACAATTAGACAAAAGAAGGGGGAGTCTCAAGGTTTAACAGTAAGAGGAAGAAACTTCGGAAGGATTTGCCCTTATTCATCAGACAGTTCAAAGTGAGGTCAGTTCAAAGTGACGGTGGAAAGTTTGTGCTTTCTGACTTGCAAGATAATGTAGCCTTACAGTAAAGTAGAATTAGCTTATCTAGAATTAGCTTATTCCGGTCTGGTTTACCCTGGAGGACTGGCACAGCGATCTTACTGAGCTGCTAAAATATAGATAGTATCTCCAGAGAATCTCATAGGCGTACACACTCACCCAGAAAAAAACAGACAAGAGAAGTTTAAAATCGGAAGATGCTGAGCAAAACATGAGACACCATGCCCAAGTTGCAGACCTGGCCTTTTGGAGGGAGCATGACCATCTGCAGAGCCAACTTGGTGTTATGGTGGTTGTAATGTGTTGGCCTTACATGTTTAAATCACTTGCTTTGTGTCTAACTGTTTGCTTAATGGCTGACCTACTTTTGCATGTCATGTAAGGGTTGCTGGGCTGAGCTAGACTTGCTGTCTCCAGTCTGTTAAGTAGGCTTTGGGTGGGAAACTACTGCTTTAAATCTGTTGGTTGCCGCCTAAAGGCCAACCATATAAATAGCTGCGCAGCAGCTATTAGCTTGCTTCTGTTATGTTCTGACTTTTCAGTAAACTGTTGCTGTTTGAACCCTTCGTCTCGCTTCAGTGCCTGCAAGAACCGAATACATAACAGTGGTCATGAAATCCCAGGCCACTTCAGATCCTACCCTCAGAGGCGGCAACTGAAATCACTCAGCATCGTGGTTTGTTTATTCAAGCTTTATGGCATCCAAACCATTGTCACAGTGTTATGCCCAATCCCTAGGTTGGGCCCTAGGTCACTTACGTTAGCTTTATCAACAAAAGGGCAGGTCAGGGGATATGACAGTTGATGTAGCTTGCTTGTCCCCTTTTCACAGATTCACACAGAGCTCACCTCTGGCTTTCAGTGGAACAAAACTGATGCAAGAGCTCAAACCCAGGTGAGCCTATCTAGTCAGGGTATCTCCCTTTCTTTAACCAAGGTTTCAGTAATACCCAGTTAAAATGGGACAAAGTTAGTGGTGTGACCTATTAATGACAAATCCACGCTGATTTTTGGTAATTACCACATTGTTTCAAGGTCTTCGCAGAACTTGCTTCTCTTTTTATACTTCAACAAGCATTTATCACAGTTTCTCTGTTGGAAGTTTTATTTAAATATTTGGAATGTACAGTATGTAAAGGCTTTATCTTTAATTTCCCATGTTGTTTTAACTGTAACATGTAATACAAACATTTCCAAGAAACACATTTTGATTAGCATATGACAATTATATTCTTGAGGTGTTTTTTTTATCTTTTCCACCTTTCTTTTCCATTAAAAAGTCAATTAATAAAAAAACCTTAGTCAACAATTACAAAAGTAAGGAAAACAAATTTGTTCAGAGTTCATTTTTCCCCCCAGGGATGCATATGTAATTGTATTTTAATTTCTTCCTTTCTTTTTAGTCTGAATCATATAAATCAAATATATCAAACAAAATGCAACTGTGTTGGGATAATCAAAGAAATGGTACTGACCATAGCAAACCAAGATAGTAAGGAAAATTAGTTCAGGAAAGTAATTCTCTCATACTTGGATGCAGAGCTAGGAATTGTAAAACCTGTTGCTTGTGACTTCTGATCAGATGCTGAAAATACCACATGCGACCTTTCAAATGGAAATCTCAAGATCACTCTGAAAAGTGAAAAGTGTTGCATTCTGGGGGTGGACACAAAGTTTGAATCAGCAGATTGCAGTAAGAAAACAGGGTCCTTCCTATTTTGTAAGAGCATGAAAGGGGAAAGAAGCAAAATTTTTAGTCAGAATAAAAAAGCTCCACGTCGTTTGAATGACTACATCAGTAATTGGCAAAAGTTTTAGTTCCACTCTCTCCAGAATTAACCTGAAGCCTTACCAAGCTATCAAATCTGACCCAGAAATTACCAAACTCTTAAATCAGATTTAGACAATCAGCAAATTCAAAAACATTTTTTTTAAAAAAAAAATATTTCATTTTTGGGGGACTGCAAATATTGGGAGCATTTTGTTGCCGTTATCTTATTTAGACAAAGTTGAGTGACCAAGTACGAGATATTTTACTATCAGTCCAAATAGCCAACTTCTCTCCCTCTCGAAGAAGAACTAGGGACCATGACTTAAATAAAACTAATCCCAATCATGCAGAGATTAGGCTCCAAGACAGCCATAGGGTGGAATCAAAAGAATTAAAACAGGTGCATTTTCAAAATTAAGCCACGGTTGAGAAATCCAAGGTAGTACTCAGGATGATGAAACACAAGACTTTTGTTCCCATTGGAAAGCATGTTTTTTTTTTACGGCTAAGGGAATATTTATTGCCTGTTGGGATCAGCTGACTCAAAGTTTATGCCTGAACATTCTATTTGTAGAAGAACTGCAATTACCCATTTTCTGGGTATGTATATCATATTGAGCTGTAAACAAACTAAATGGGCTTAGTTTGCATAAAACGTTAACGCACACAAACTCAAAACAAAAGTCCTAAAAAGATTACCAAGAACCAAAATCTAAAAGAACCAAAGCCTCTATGCTTGTGATCCAGTTACCTATCCCAGTTTAAAAAAAAGAGGATCATAATCTTAGTATACGGTACCTACTGATATATTTGTCATTATAGTAAGACTTGGTGGTTTTTTTTTGTTAACCATCATTTCTTGATAAGCCAGTTAGGGTTATACGTCATACTAGGCCATAAACACTCATGAGTCACTTTCATGTGAGATGGGTGGCTGTATAAATAAATAAATCATAAGTTTATAACCAACATAGCAGCTGGGTTCCAACAACATGTTAAGCTATAACAATTTACATTTTTTGCTTTGTGAAATATGTGAACCCAGTGTGTAGCCATCTGGTATTTGCAGCTTGAGAGACAAAAATGAGTATAAAATAATAGGGCTGTGCGCTGAATTGCTTTGCTAGTTTGAGCAAATTGTGCTGATCTAAGTGCAATGCTGGGAAGATGCCTATAAAGCTGATGCTTACTGCTAGACTATTATGCGCCAGCTTAACCTAGTAATTTTCTGGCTTTATCCTGAAATATTGTATAACTTTAGTTAAAGCACAGCTTAATAAATGACAGGAATGGGTATGGAAAGTGCCTGGAAGATAATTACTAGCGTAACCCTGATTTTTCATTTGTTTACGTGGATATATAAATACATGCATTTATTGAGTGGCTCACCATTTTTGAGGTGGAATTAAGTTTAATTGCAATGAGCAGCCATACCAGCATGTAAGCTGGTTTGAGCTTTACATGTGTGTTGTAAGAAGGCAAACAAAAGGACATACATGTGCTATTTTACCTTGCGGATTTTCTATCAGTCTCAATCATGGGGTGGGGGGTGAGGCAGGAGGAGGTGGAATCCAGTGTCCTTTAATCTGAAATACTCAAGTCTCCCAACACAACAAAAGGATTTCCCTTTAAGAGAACCTGCCTGCTTTGTCCATGAGTTATTTCCTTGGACTTCCCCCCCCCCCCTCAAAAAAAAAGGGACACAGTCAGATCAATGACTTATCATGAAACCTCCCGAAGCCATTTCCCCTGATGATAAATAGTTTTTGTTCTACAAACACACTCTTAAAAACTAAACTTTCTAGGTGAAAGGAAAAGGGAAGAAAAATCACATGATTTTAAGCAATCAGAACACTCTTCACTGTGTCCTATGTATTACAGCTGGGAGAAGAAAAATAATAAATGTAATGTTGATCTTGAAATTACTGTAACTCTTGCATTTCTGGGTTGACTTAATTTCATTATTAATTGGCCATGGGTCTGTCGAATGTAACTTTTGTATTTGTTGAATTGTCCCGTGGCGAGTTGCCCCCATAGATGGTGGCAGGTGGGGAGGGAGCTATCTAGTCCAGGGCTTTACAATCAGTGGTACGGGTACCACCTGTGATACGTTGGCACCTGGCAGGTGGTACGCGACCATCCTAGAAAAGTGGTAGCGGGGGAGGGGAATGAGCTGAACCTGAGGCAGCACCGCACAAGCCTGAGCAAGAGACGGCTGGAGCTGCAGGGCTGTCAGGGCTCAGCGGAAGCGCCAGGATCAGTGCCAGGATCCAGCTGGAGCTTGGCACTGATCCCAGTGCTTTTGCTGAGCCCAGAAGAAGCTCCGATCAGCTGGAATGTTGCAGCACCTCCAGGGTCTTGTGATTTACATTCGGATGCTTGGCAACCGATTCATATTTATGGTGGTTACAGTGTCCCAGGGTCACTTGAACTGACCAAAACCTGCTGCAACCACCCAGCAGAAGGGGGGAAAAATAAAAACCAAACAAACACACCCCCCCCCCCCTGCTGCCAATCCTCAACCGAAATGCTCACAACAATGAAAACCTTGGACCGGAGGAAGAGCGCCGCTGGGCGGGCAGGCAGGTGTCTTGCTCGGCTGTGGCTTGGGGGGGGGGGCACTTTCTTCAGTGCCATTGTAACTTTGAACAGTCACTAAGCGAACTGTTGTAAGTCGAAGACTACTTCTACGTCATCCCTTTTTTCCTTTTTTTTTTTTTTTTGGTCATCAAGTTTTTGACCCCTTGCTAGGCAACTGGTGGTACTCGGATGTTGCCATATCCTAAAAGGTGGTACAATGGGTGAAAAGGTTGAAAACCCCTACGGAACGGTCTGATAAGAGAGGCCATAGCCTATAGCTATATAACGGGTGGAGATCAGAAAGGACACGTAGCCTTAGGATAAAATACCCTTAGCTCATCTGGTTGTGATTCCTGTGTGGTCTACCTAGGACAGGGGTGTCAAACTCAATTTCATTGAGGGCCACATCAGCATTGCGGTTGCCCTCAGAGAGCCAGGTGGGTGTGGCCAGGGTGAGCGTGGCCTACTGGATGGGCGTGGCTAGAGTGCGTATGGCCTACTGGGTGGGCGTGGCCAGCTCTACATCGTTGGCATCAAGGGTGCCTATGGGGGCCTGGGCAGGAGTGGGACAGATCTGAGGGTCTCTGGCAGGAGGAGGGTCTCTGGGCCAGGGCCAAGGTAGTGGGGGCCGTTCCCTCACTGTTTCCAGGATGGCTTTGCGGGCCGCATGAAACCAGTTCGCGGGCCGGATCTGGCCCCCAGGCCTTGTGTTTGACACGTCTGACCTAGGAGGACTGGCAGTTTTTAAGGCTTTCCTTACTCATCAGCTAAAGCTTTCTTCTTCCCCCACTTTCCCTTGACCCATTCACTCTTCCATCATCAACTGTATTTGTTTTGTGATTCAGTCCTCATACATTTTCTCTGTATGACCAAATTATCCCTAGATATTCACTTTTTAATCACCCCATAGTGATTTAGTTAGTGTTCATTCATTCTTGGCCCCATTGTATCTTTTTTTAAACATTTTTTTTACCACACACAGTTTTGGGGCATCCCATTTTCACTCTATACCCAACTCGTTCCCGTATATTATATCAAAGTGGCCAGGAACATACTCTTGTACATATTGTCGTTCTGGATTCTTTCAACATTTTCATCCCTCCCTCTCTCAAAAAAATCACGTACTATCTTTCCACTAGCATTTGCACATGTTAAAATTTATGCAAGTTAATAAACATACTACCGCGAGGCGTACATTCGACTCTACTTTGTTTTAGCTCTCCAGCATTTGCAGTTCTTTATTTTTCCTGTCAGACATAACTGCCTTGGTCTTTTACTTTGATATATTAATTTGGTCTTCAATACATTAGCTGGCATCTTACACTTTGTGCAATATTCCCTGGAAACCATTTGGGTTCCAGCCAACAACACAGCACCATCTGCGTACGAGAATATACATTCAATACTTTCTGAAGCAGATGCACAAGTCTTGTCTTCTGAGCAGCAATTGGGGTTAAACCAGGCAATAACTGGGCGAGTGGAAGAGGTATTTGGAAAAAAAAAGTACTTTAATATACTTTACACTGATCGGCTCTCAAATTATTAAAAACAACGAGGCTATCTAGTTGATTCAACTGAAAATGTAACGGCACAGACAAGATGAGTGTACATTTCAAAGCAGTGTTAACAGGTAACTTAATTAGGAATACCTTCCCCCCCCTTTCACCTTAACTGTATTTCTCCACCCACCCCCTCCTTTGGGGGCTTTGTTCCTCCTTTGGCCTTCTGGATCCCAGAAGATATGATGATGTCCAGCCTTCAGCTTTGCTCCCTGTGAGAAGTCTCTATTCTTTTGTTTTCTCTTTCCCTTCTTCCCCCCTCCGAACGGCTGTACCATCTCTCCTCTTCCTTCACGTTTTTAAGAAGAGATTGAGCAACCATTTGTCTAGATTTAATCTATCCCATTTCAGACCAATTCCTGCTGAAAGGGGAAAGGGAAGAGGGAGAAGTGGGAAAAAGAGAGAAAAGGGAGAGACAGAGGAGGAGAACAGAGTAACAGAGTCGGAAGGGACCTTGGAGGTCTTCTAGTCCAACCTCCTGCTCAGTCAGGAGACATTATAGTCCTCAATCAGGAGACTCCCGTTGTACCGCTTTTAAGATATGGCGACATCCAAGTACCACCAGTCGCCTAGCAAGGGGTCAAAAACTTGGTGACCAAAAAAAAAAAGGGGGGGGGGAATGTGATGAAGTACAGGTAGTCCTCGACTTACGACAGTTCGCTTAGTGACTGTTCGAAGTTACAATGGCACTGAAAAAAGTGCCCCCCAAGCCACAGCCAAGCAAGACACCTGCCTACCCGCCCGGCGGCGCTCTTCCTCCGGTCCGAGGTTTTCATTGTTGTGAGCATTTCGGTTGAGGATTGGCAATGGGGATGGGGTGGGGGTGTGTGTGTTTGGTTTTTATTCCCTCCCCCTCTGCTGGATGGTTGCAGCAGGTTTTGGTCACTTCACATGACCTTGGGACACTGTGACCGTCATAAATATGAATCAGTTGCCAAGCATCCGAATGTAAATCACAAGACCCTGGTGATGCTGCAACATTCCAGCTAATTGGTGCTTCTTCTGGGCTCAGCAAAAGCGCCAGGATCAGTACTGAGCTCCAGCTGGATCCTGGTGCTGATCCTGGTGCTTCCGCTGAGCCCCGACAGCCCTGCAGCTCCAGCCGTCTCTCGCTCAGGCTTGTGCGGTGCTGCCACCGGTTCAGCTCATTCCCCTCCCCTGCTACCACTTTCCTAGGATGATTGCGTATCACCTGCCAGGTGCCAATGTACCACAGGTGGTAGCCGTACCACTGGTTGAAAAGCCCTGGACTAGAAGACCTCCAATGTCCCTTCCAACTCTGTTATTCTGTTCTGTTCTTTCTCTCTCTTTCCCACTTCTCCCTCTTCTCTCCCTCTCCCCCTTTCCCATTACCTTTTGGCGGTGCTTAATCAATCCACATGCTATTACAACTTTGCAAAGAGAATACAAGAATGAGAATTACTTGTACATGTTTGTAAGACTCCAGTAAGGATTAAAATCATATTTGCTTTTTCTTCACTGAATGTCTCGGGTCCTTGGCTTAGGAGTGTTGAAAAGACGCCCAGAAACGGGTTTTCATCCTCAAAAGATGTGAGGATTGGTTCTCCCCCCCCCTTTCCCCCCCCCCTTTTTTGTCCAACAGCTGCAAGTGGCTATTTATTCATTCAATTTCTATAGCTGCCTATCACTGTTCAGAAGGTAAATGCTTTGTATGATCTGAAGAGAAACCGGAATTCTTGTTAGTGAAACAATGTTTTCATCTCCCCCCCCCCCCCCCCTTACAAAAGTAGTTTGGGTGAATGGTTTTATCAGAATAGGCTTACAGTGATAGATCCTGATTGAACGGTTTTGGTATAATTTGTCAATCTACTAGCTGTTTCCCCCCCCTTATATAAATAAAATTATTATTATTATTATTATTATTATTATTATTATTATTATTATTATTATTATTAATGTTGCTTCTTTATACGCAGAAAAATGGCAGTAGAGCCATACATTAAAAAAATGGCCCATTTCAATTTAAGAGGGGCAGTCAAAGGCATGAATCAGTGAAAATTGTTTGTATTTTTGTTCCATTTCATCCGAGAGGATTAATTTACTAGATATGTTTTTCTCTGTGTTCCCAGATCAATTAAGCTGTAATGTGGTTTCTGTGGTTATGACCTGGCATATGATATAAATCTAGAGAATTGCGATTTACTCAATACATGATGAATAATACGTGATCTTAGTCTCTGCGTGTAAAGAATACTGTTTTTATTAGGCTTAATATCAGCGCTGGGAAACTTGTTTTCTACCTTGTCTCATTCCATTTGTTGAATCCACAACTCAGTTTCTTTAACCTCCTTGTCAAATTCTTAACATCAAGACTGTCATTAGTGGCGTTGAAAGAAAGGAAGAGACGAGCGAAGCAGAGATAGATCCAAGTCCTAAGGATTATGTTAGGTACCTAGAATGCTCTTTCCAGCAACGGGTTAAAACACCTCCTGCAGAATCAGAATAACAGAACTGCAAAATTGGAAAGGACCTTGGAGGTCTTCTAGTCCAACCCCCTGCTCAGGCAGGAGACCCTATATATCATTCCAGACAAATGGCTGTCCAGTCTCTTCTTAAAAACCTCCAGTGATGGAGCACCCACAACTTCTGGAGTCAAGTTGTTCCACTGATGAATTGTTCTCACAAAGAACTAAGGAAATTTCTCCTTAGTTCTAGGTTGGTTCTTCCCTTGATTAGTTTCCATTCAGTTTCCATTTGCCTTAAGTGATTCAATCAATTTGCGGCAGAAAGAACTTTTGTTCATCTGGATTCAGATTGCATGCTCCGGGCAGCATTCAGTTCCATATCCACCAAATGTTTGACTCCTAGGAGGTAATCATCCCAGGGACCCTTGCATCGTAATCTAGTACAGACATGTCAAACACAAGGCCCGGGGGCCAGATCAGGCCCGTGAAGTGGTTTTATGCGGCCCATGAAGCCATCCTGGGAACAGTGAGGGAATGGCGCCCACTGCCTTGGCCCTAGCCCAGAGACCCTCCTTTTGCCAGAGACCCTCAGATCTGTCCCACTCCTGCCCAGGCCCCCATAGGCACCCTTGATGCGAACGATGTAGAGCTGGCCATGCCCACCCAGTAGGCCATACGCACTCTAGCCACACCCACCCAGTAGGTCACGCCCACCCATGCCACACCCACCCGCCCCCCTGAGGGCAACCGCAATGCTGATGCGGCCCTTAATGAAATTGAGTTTGACACCCCTGATCTAGTATTTCTGCATTACAGTGAAGCCTTGATTTAACAAACCATTATTCCCAAATGACCATCACTGTAGCATTTCCCTGTACATCATCTTCATACTGACAGTGTTGAGACATATAACGGATAGAGGCATAATTAATGCAGTTTGCATCATTTGATCATAATGCATCAATAAAGTAACTAACTTAAATATAAGTGCACTGTCTGGATTGTAAATACAGACTTGTCTGTTGCTTCGGGGTGATGGGAATTATGCAGATGAAAATCTTGTCATCCACTAGAACAGGTATATTAAATCATGACATCTTTTGTGGATTTGCAGGCGATAGTATCATTTCGGAATCACAAAAACAGTGTAATCAAAATTTAGGATTATAAAATCACAGTGTACTAAAAAAAAAAAGGGTAGTAAAATTCAAATTGTGCTGGGGAAGACTCTTGAGACTCCCTTGGACTGCACAGAGATCCAATTCAGACAATCCTAAAAGAACTCAGCTCCTGGGCAAGCGACTGAAGCTGACGTTCAAATCCTTTGGCCACCAAATGAGAAGACAGGAAAAAACCCTGATGTTTGGAAAGGTGGAAGGCAGAAAGAGAAGGGGACAGCAGATTAGACAGTGTCATCGATGCAACAAACATGAATTTGGGCAAACTCTGGGAGACACTGGAGGATGATGGGGCCTGGCGTGCTGTGGTCCACGGGGCCCGTGAAGAGTTGGACACGAGTTAGCGACTGAACGACAGCAACCAAAATTTAGGAGGTTGGATCGTGCTCAGGCTGCATGCTTGTGTCCCATTTAGAGCTTCTGCATTAAGCCGATTAGAAACATTAAATAAACAGCGTAAGACTTTCTTCTTTCCTTCTCAATCCTAGGCACTTATTCAGGAATGCAAAAGTCACTATTCTTCAGTGCAGCAGTTTTAACGATAAACACATTATCCACCTGCCATTTCTTGTACATGATTGAGGGTGCCCTATAGTTTTGCTCGTACAACTCGGCGTGCTTTACGTGCATCCCTCCTGGCACATTGTGAAAAAAAAAAACACAGGGCACCTTTTATCTGTTGCTATGAGCAGCCAGACAGTGAAAGGCTGTGCTGCAATTCCTTTACCCTTTTGTTCGCTATTATATTTTCTGTGTAGTGTACATAGCCTACAATCTTCTGGGTGTCTGTATAACAAGATGGTGCTTGGCCTGTTGCTGGCAAGTTTCCTGGCAAATTCAGCAGTGCCACGGACAAAAGCAGAGGCAGGAAACAGAATATTGGGCTTCAAATCTCTTAGAAATTAGGGATTACATGAGCCCAACTTCCTCCACTAAGTCAATTGAGATGGGATGCTAGAATATTAAATATGACTGATCTGAGTTTAAATCTCTGGGGCTTAATTAATCATGATTTCTCAGTCTAGCCCAGGGGTGTCAAACTCAATTTCATTGAGGGCCGCATCAGCATTGCGGATGCCGTCAGGGGGCCGGGTGGGTGTGGCCATGGTGGGCGTGGCCTACTGGGTGGGCATGGCTAGAGTGCGCATGGCCTACTGGGTGGGCGTGGCCAGCCCTACATCGTTGGTGCCTATGGGGGCCTGGGCAGGAGTGGGACAGACCTGAGGGTCTCTGGCAGGAGGAGGGTCTCTGGGCCAGGGCCAAGGCAGTGGGGCCGTTCCCTCACTGTTTCCAGGATGGCTTCGCGGGCCGCATGATATCACTTCGCGGGCCGGATTTGGCCCCCGGGCCTTGTGTTTGACATGTCTGGTCTAGCCTATGTTAAAATGATACCAGAAGATAAAAGGCGGTGAAGAAGCATCCTGCAACATGTGGATGAATTTGCAAAAGTCAACTTGGCTATTAGTTTAACAAATTGACGGGCTTTATTTGTAAAGCACGCTGAATGCTACAGTAATTAAACAGAAGGAATTCATATAAGATGCTAAGCTAGAAATGAGCAAAACAGCACGAACTGATATTAAAACCTAATTTAATACGTTGGCACATCAGCCATCAGAGTTAACGTGTGCCAACCCAGTCTTGTGAAATATTGCATATAAAAACAGTAAATAAAGGAGACAGATTGGAGAGAATTTTGTATGTGTGTGTACATATGAATTTTGTATGTGTGTGTACATATGAATTTTGTATGTGTGTGTACATATGAAGACATCTCTGCAGAAACTGAACAAATCATTGGTGCAATTTGTGCTAGATCATGATATGTACTTGGGAAGGTTTACCTATTGCAGGCCTGTCCATTCATCTCCATCCTAGCTTTGTTCAGTCCACATTTTCTTCTAAAAATTATTAAGATAATAAAAAATAATAAAAGGCGGGATACTAAATAACTTAAAGGGACATACTTTCCCTGTTCAAAAAAGCAAGCCAAGATATCAGGGAAGTAAAAAAAAAAATTAGTAAAGAAGAGTCACTTTCTCATGAAATGGGTGGCCATGTAAATATGATGGAGAAATAAATGATTTTTTTTTTT
>JAKJMR010017653.1:101834-114334 GCA_024449315.1 Daboia siamensis
TTTCTCAGCAAAATGGAAATTTTATTTTCCACCATCATTCCGGGCATAGTAGCACTAGCCTGATTGTTGTGACTTTTAAATGGTGTGCCCACACAGCGCAGCACTGACCGTCGCCTCCCCGAGGGAAACCAAGGTTAAAATGTGGCTGCAGAAAAAGGGAACATCATTTGCACGCACAGGCACCAGCATGGAGACTGAATGATTGTCCCAATGCAGGTGCATAGTTAATATCCTTCTCTAAGCCAGCAGAGCCAAAGGCTGGGTAGGCCTTGCTGTATCGTCTTCCCTTCTTCGTGCCCTGCGGTGGCACTGCCAGTTAGATCCAGCATTGTTCCCAGGATGGTTGAGTTCTTAGATGGCGGTGTGGAACGTACCGCTACCGACTGCAAACAGACACCATTGCTCTTTTTGGGAAAAAGAAAAAAAGAAAGAAACGTTTCCCCAAAGGATATTCCAAAAAGAAATTATCCTGCCGGCAGAATAGCACAGTCAACCAGGGTCTGAGTAAAACCTTTCTTCTTGACAAGCTAGTTGTCTGTCTTGTGTAAAACAAATATACACGTATAAATGTTTATGTAGAGGTGGGAAGTGCAGGCTGTCAGCTCAATATTCTACCCTACTATCTGTTGAATCGGTGACAGTCTGCCTGTCTTTGGCATCATTTTCTTGATTGGTGGGTGGGTTGGAGTTATAGCCCACCTTTTCTCTAGTCCAGACATGTCAAACACAAGGCCCGGGGGCCGGATCCGGCCCGTGAAGTGGTTTCATGTGGCCCGCGAAGCCATCCTGGAAACAGTGAAGGAACGGCCTCCTCTGCCTTGGCCCTGGCCCAGAGACCCTCCTTCTGCCAGAGACCCTCAGATCTGTCCCACTCCTGCCCAGGCCCCCATAGGCGCCCTTGATGCCAACGATGCAGAGCTGGCCATGCCCACCCAGTAGGCCATAAGCACTCTAGCCACGCCCACCCAGTAGGCCACACCCACCCGGCCCCCTGAGGGCAACTGCAATGCTGATGCGGCCCTCAGTGAAATTGAGTTTGACAGCCCTGCTCTAGGAACTCAAATGTACGGAGTGCTCCTATCCCCCATCCATCCCCCAAACAACCCTGTGAGGTAGGTTGGACTGGGAAAGGGCGATTAGCCTGTAGACAGTCAGTGAGCTGCTGAGGCTGACCTCAAATTTGGAGCTTCTCTGTCCCAGTCCATCAGCTTAACCACTACACGGGCTAACCATTTCATTTGCACAATGCACTACCTAAAATAGACCAAAAAAAGTTGGGTTCATAAATACGCTGAGTGCCCCCTCCAATTAACTTATGACTGGCACAATTTCCCCCCCACACACACACACACTTTATGTAAGTGTAACCAGAATGGACGGCTACTTCTACACTCCTTCCTTCTCATCAGGTGGCCAAAGTATTTGAGTTTCAGCTTCGGGATCTGGCCTTCTAAAGAGCAGTCAGGGTTGATCTCCTCTAGGACTGACCGGTTTGATCGCCTTGCAGTCCAAGGGACTCGCAGGAGTTTTCTCCAGCACCAGAGTTCAAAGGCCTCCATTCTTTGGCGCTCGGCCTTTCTTACGGTCCCTTTGCTTGGGCTCAAATGCTAACTCTCGATTTACCCCACAGTTCCTGCCCTCTGGTCAGACTCTGTCCACACTTAAAATCCCTCGCTGTTCATTTTGCGCATTAAACCACTCCCGCTTACAGCTTTTGAGTGTCCCCGCATTTCTCTCCCACTCGTAAAGATATCCACTGCAGAGGAGAGATTGTTTGCTGAAGAGGGACAGTCCACAGCTGAAGTCTATTTCAATATTATTAAGAGCCTTGGTGGAGCAGTGGGCTAATGCCTCCTTAAGTAAGACCAGCTGCCTGCAATTAGTGCAGGTTCGAGTCCCACCAGGCTCAAGGTTGACTCAGCCTTCCATCCTTCCGAGGGAGGTAAAATGAGGACCCAGATTGTTGGGGGCAATTAAGCTGACTTTGCAATAAGGCCACTTGGGTGTGTGTGTGAAAGCCCTAATAAGCAGGCATATACATAGAATGAAGGCTACTGCTAAGCTTGTAAGCCGCCCTGAGTCTTCGGAGAAGGGCGGGACATAAATGGGATTAAAATAAAAAATAAAAAAATATTTTATCCCTGCAATCTGCCTAGATTGGGATTTCACAAGAGCCCCCCCTCAGAGAGCTTTTTCTCAGTTTTCGGTGGAAAGTAGCTGCCTGTGAATCTGAGGGCATACGTTATCTTTCACCCCAGGTCTTAAAAGGTGACAGGAAAAGATTTGTGCGTGAACTGGACTCCCCCAGAAAGGCACCTCCTGATGGTTTACCTTGTGAAATATGCCCAGCTGATTGCTTTGACAGAATACAGAGTAACAGAGTTGGAAGGGACCTCGGAGGTCTTCTAGTCCTGCTCAAAGGAGGAGGGTTGGACTAGAAGACCTTCAGGGTCCCCCTTCCAACGCTATATACCATTTCCAGTCTCTTCTTAAAAAACTTCCAGTGTTGGAGCACCCACAACTTCTGGAGGCAAGCCGGTCCGCTGATTACCATTGTTCTCGCTGTCAGGAAATTTCTCCTTAGTTCTAGGTCAGCGATGGCGAACCTTTTTAAGAGACCGAGTGCCCAAACCTCAACCCAAAACCCACTTATGTATCGTCGGGTGCCGGGTGGGCGTGGTCCATTGGGTGGGCGTGGCTGCAGTGGTAACAGCAGACCGGGTGGGACTAAAAAGTTCAATCAATCAATCCCAACTTTGCGAGATCTTTTTTTTTTCCCCTCGAGAAGTTGAAATTGATTGATTGATTGAACCTTTTTTTTTTTTTTTTTGCACACAGCAGCGGAGGCCTAAAGCGAAAAGGTTTTATAAAACCCAGCTGAAGGCCTAGGACTGGGGCGACGGCGCGCGTGCCCACAGAGAGGCCTCTGGGTGCCACCTGTGGCACGCGTGTCGTAGGATCGCCCCCACGGTTCTAGGTTGCTTCTCTCTGTGATTAGTTTCCATCTGTTGCTTCTGGTCCTGCCTTCAGGTGCTTTGGAGGATAGCTTGACCCCCTCCTCTTCTTTGGGGCAGCCCCTCAAATATTGGAACAGTGCTATCAAGTCACTTGTAATCCTTCTTTTCATTAAACTAGACATATCCAATTCCAGCAACCGTTCTTTATATGTTTTAGCCTCCAGTCCCCTGACCATCTTGGTTGCTCTTCTCTGCACTTTTTCTAGAATCTCAGCATCTTTTTTTTTACGTTGTGGTAACCAAAACGGGATGCAATATTCCAAGTGTGGCCTTACAAAGGCATTATAAAGTGGTATTAACACTCCACATAATCTTGATTCTATCACTCTGTTAATGCAGCCTAGAATTGCATTGGCTTTTTCTGGCAGCCGCAGCACACTGCAGGCTCATATTTTAAGTGACTGTCCACTGTTCGGTTTTCTGTAAAACTTACTATGGAAATAAGTTTTCTGCCGCCTTCATCCAGAATGCTTTACAATTCCCAACTAAATCCTAGATTTAAAGGTAAAGGTAAAGGTTCCCCCGCACATGAGTGCTAGTCGTTTCCGACTCCAGGGGCCGGTGCTCATCTCCGTTTCAAAGCCAAAGAGCCAGCGCTTGTCCGAGGACGTCTCCGTGGTCATGTGGCCGGCATGACTAGACGCCAAAGGCGCACGGAACGCTGTTCCCTTCCCACCGGAGCGGTCCCTATTTTTCTACTTGCATTTTTACGTGCTTTCGAACTGCTAGGTTGGCAGAAGCTGGGACGAGTAACAGGCGCTCACTCTGTTACACGGCACTCGGGATTCGACCCGCCAAACTCCCGACCTTCTGATCGACAAGCTCAGCGTCCTAATCCACTGAGCCCCCCCGTCCTTAAAAATCCTAGATTTACCTAATAGTAATTGATTGGGAGCTGGCCAGAGTTTAGTATAAGACGGGTGACTATTTAAATGCTGTAAGTAAATAAATAAATAATATTGGTCTCATTCAGCTGTTAAATCAACTCTCATTTTAGTGATTTGAGTGATGATCTCTTGCAAGTATTTTCAGGCTGGTTCAATCAAACATCCGCATGGTTTTAAAATAACACAGTGTAACTTAATATCAATAGCAAAATCATATCTTAAATAACTGATACCATAATTCAGAAATAAAATCTTTTTATTTCTTTATGCATCCTGCCTGTCATATCCTTCAACTCGCTTAGCTTTTCAAGCTTAGACACAGCTGGCCAGCGTTTCTAAATCCCAACAGAGAAAATTATAGGAGGATGAAAGTTATTTTCCAAATGGCTACGTGTGCAACTTTAGCTCACATAGCTCCGATTGGAAATTTAGCTTTCCCAAAAACGGGAGAGGGAACAAAAGGGGGCTGTTAAAGCAGATAGTTATGAAGCCATAAATTCTCTTATGAATTTTTTTTTTTTTTTTTGTACACAATGCTAACAAATTACTTCACGTGTACGACACTGAGTCTGTTTTTTTTTTAAAGAAATACGTCTTCAGAGGGTAGTTAGTTCACCTTATCCTGCTTAATCCAGAGTGGGGCAAGAGAAATTAAAGCAGGAAGATAATTAGCAGGTAAGAAAGAGGTTAAAAACCCTCTTTTCCCACCCCAGATGTCCCTGTTTCCTTGAAGTGTCGGTCAACTAATTGCTTTAAATATTGGTTGGAACTGCATACAGGTGCACGCTGTGTCTGGTGGCCTTTTTGGAATTTTCAAAATGTTTTCTGGGTACTTTCCAAAATGTCTGTTTATATATCTAATAAACCATAACCTTGGGTGGCTTCCAGGAACAGTCATAAAAACACAACAAAATACAATATACCCCCAAACAAGCCCTAATGTCCTGAACAACGTGGCCTTGTAATAAGCAATTCCCATTATTGGATCTCCAGTCCCACCTTACCACAACACGATACAGCAATATATATATATATATATATATATATATATAAAAGAATATATATATATATATATATATTCTTTTTCCTAAGCACTTGGGCATCCTTCCAAAGAAAGCCCTGGGCTATAACTGTCCAGGATCTTCATGTTTGTTTAATGTTATGAGATCCATTGTTTTGCAGCAAATCCAGATTATGGACTTCAAATTTCTGTTAAACAGGATTTTGAAATGTCACCAGCGTGGCCCTCTTCTATAAGCAGAGCTTTTCAACCTTTTCGCCCACTGTACCACTTTTAGGATATGGCGACATCCAAGTACCACCGGTCGCCTAGCAAGGTGTCAAAAACTTGATGACCCCCCCCCCCCAAAAGGAAAAAAAGTGATGAAGTACAGGTAGTCCTCGACTTACAACAGTTTGCTTAGTGACTGTCCGAAGTGACAATGGCACTGAAAAAAGTGCCCCCCAAGCCACAGCCGAGCAAGACACCTGCCTGCCCGCCCGGTGGCGCTCTTCCTCCTGTCCGAGGTTTTCATTGTTGTGAGCATTTTAGTTGAGGATTGGCAGCGGGGATGGGGTGGGGGTGTTTGGTTTTTATTTCCCTTCCCCTCTGCTGAGTGGTTGCAGAGGTTTGGGTCACTTCACATGACCCTGGGACACTGTGACCGTCATAAATATGAATCAGTTGCCAAGCATCTGAATGTAAATCAAAGGACCTTGGAGATGCTGCAACATTCCAGCTGATCGGCGCTTCTTCTGGGCTCAGCAGATGTGCCGGGTTCAGCGCCGAGCTGACACTGATCCTGGCGCTTCCGCTGAGCCCTGACAGCCCTGCAGCTCCAGCCGTCTCTCGCTCAGGCTTGTGCGGTGCTGCCGCCGGTTCAGCTCATTCCCCTCCCCCGCTACCACTTTCTTAGTTTGGTCGCGTACCACCTGCCAGGTGCCGACGTACCACAGGTGGTACCCGTACCACTGGTGGAAAAGCCCTGCTCTAGAGAATCACGTTACTGGCTTCATGATTGAAGCAGGGATTCCTGAAAGCATCGACCCACATCCCCTTTAACCATTGGTATCCATAGAGCACCGGGTATTGCCAAATATTATGCTATTCATGAGCAAGTCTTAAAACTTTGCAATGGGAAAATTGCATTGGAAAAGACTTGGCGCGACAAGATTGCTTGTCGTGAGATCTTCTGCATCCCTGCCACGTTGCTGGAACTCTTTTGGACAGAATTGCAGCCTCAGCACCATCACCCGGTGTCCTAGGCAGAGCCATTTTTAGATATAAAGCTACAATCTTCCTCGTTGCTGATTGGTATCCTACCTAGTTCTTCAAAATTTCTTCAGCTACAGGTATCCCAAGGGGGCTTTTTCACGAGGACTTCCTTGTTTGTCTTTGCAGGCGTTTCGATGTCTTTGAAGCGAAACGTCTTCAAAAAAATAATAATAAGGAAGTCCAGTTGCCTCGTGAAAAAGCATCTTTGGGATAACTTATGACCTGGATGGCCGAGAATCTCCATTGACCTTCAGCCATAGGCATATGTACGAATAAATGTTTGACTAAACCCGGAAGTGGTTATGTGGTACCACGGCAACACTTGGAAGTTCTTTCAAATTTCGAGTAGGGAAATATTCAAAAATTTGGGTGTTAAAATTTTCCAGATATTTCAGACAGAAATTTTGAGATCAACGCTGCTATTTCTGAATTTTGGCAAGCCTCTTGGGGGGGGGACTTGTGGGCACTCCTAAGTAGTATTTACTTTGTCTTCGGAGTCCTTGGACAAACCTTCAGAATGTTCAGATTTTCATATAAAATAGAATACAGGCAGTCCTCTTCTTAGCAACTGCTCCAAGTTACGATGGCACTGAAAAAAAGTGAGTTACGACTTATTGGTTTCATTGCCAGCTGCTTATACTGTGTTACTACAAACTCTTTCCTAACGTTCAGTTGGAATGTGCCTTCTGACGACTTACATCCGTTATAGTGAGGCCTGCTGGAATGAATCCAACCTCAGAATCAGAATAGAGCTGGAAGGGACCTTAGAGGTCTTCTAGTCCAGTCCCTTGCTCACCTATACCATCTCAGACAGGTGATTGTCTAGTCTCTTCTTAAAAATCTCCAGTGATGGAGCGCCCACGATTTCTGGAGGCAAGGTTTCCCACTGGTTGATTGTCCTCACTGTCAGGAAGTTTCTCCTTAATTCCAGGTTGCTTCTCTCCTTGGTCAGTTTCCAACCATTGTTTCTTGTCCTTCCCTCTGGTGCTCTGGTGAACAAGCTGCCCCCCCTCTGTTTTGTGGCACCCCTTCAAATACTGGAACACTGCTATCGTGTCTCCTCTATTTCTTCTTTTCTTTAGACTAGCCAGACCCAAGTTCTGCATCTGTTCTTTGTTTTGGCCTCCAGGCCTTGGATTATCTTAGTTGCTCTTCTCTGAATTTTTTCCAAGCTCTCAACACCTTTTTTGTGATATGGTGACCAAAATTGGTTGCAGTATTCCAGGTGTGGTAAACCTTTGGCACAACCTCCTTGCAAGTGCTGTATCTTTCATCTGGCTTGTCAGTCTTAAGGTGAAACAAGCTTATTTCCTTATTTCTCTCTTACAAATGTCATTGCCTTCCTCTGAACTAGTTGCAGTTTCTCTGAGTCTAGTGTGGCACCCATACTCACACAATACTTGGAGCGAGGGAAAGAGGGTGCAAGTTGTAACCAATGGCCATTGACTCTGATGGAGAGCTCACATCTGATTTATGTGACCTAAAATTACATTTTTACTACTCAGGCAAGCATTGTTTTTCTAGGAAGGGATACTATCGATAGGGCATTGAGAATATGATGGTTATCTAATTTAACATGCTAGCATAATTTAATAATAATTTAATATGATGGTTATGGTCCAGCCACTGTTGGAGATCCACCTCTGTTAGAGATCCACCTCTATGGCTTGTGTATGATTCCAGATTGTAAGTCATTTTAGGAACATGAACATAGCCAAACTGAAATAGTTGTAACCAATCAAAGCCTTAATAATTTTTGGACCCTTTAAAACTATTATATCCTCTTGCTGTTTTATTACTGGGTAGGTGAGTAATTGATGTTGTTGTTGTTAGTTGCGAAGTCGTATCCGACCCCTCGCGACCCCATGGACAACGTTCCTCCAAGCCTTCCTGTCCTCTACCATCTTCTGGAGTCCCTTTAAGCTCACGCCTACTGCTTCAGTGACTCCATCCAGCCACCTCATTCTCTGTCATCCCCTTCTTCTCTTGCCCTCCACCTTTCCCAGCATTAGGCTCTTCTCCAGTGAGTCCTTCCTTCTCATTAGGTGGCCAAAGTATTTGAGTTTTAGCTTCAGGATCTGGCCTTCTAAAGAGCAGTCAGGGTTGATCTCCTCTAGGACTGACCGGTTTGATCGCCTTGCAGTCCAAAGGACTCAGGAGTGGCAGTGTTCCTTCATTTTTCCAGTATTGCGCAAAGATTATTCTTGCTGCTGTTGTAATGTGTAGAAAACCATATATAAACTTTGTTTATTAATCTTTTCTTACCCAGGTAATGAGGAATGCTGGGAAATGAAGTTTAGTAGTTGTTGTTGTTGGTTGCAAAGTCGTGTCCGACCCATCGCGACCCCATGGACAACGTTCCTCCAGGCCTGTTGTGATTCAGGGTCAGCCTGTGGGTTCGGCAGTTGGGTCGGAGACTCAGAGGAGGAGGGGGGTGATGGAGAGGTTGCTGAGGGGGTTGGAGAGCTTGCTGATGAGAGCCCTCAGCCAGGCCCCTCCCACCTGGTCACGATGCAGACCCAGCTGTGTGAGCCTGACAGCGTGGATGAAGATGACCCACAGCTGGCCCTGTTCAAGGACGCCCGACGCAGGAGGCAGTCAATCAGGAGTAAACAGAGGAAGGCAATGGGGCACCTCGGAAGGAGGCAGAGAGAAGCCACACTCTGAACTGTATAAAAGGGGAATGCGTGGGAGGGCTGGTTTGCTGAAGGCAACCGCTTGAATAGCCCCTGCTTCACGGTTGGTTCGTGTCTTGTTCTGTTTGCTTTTGTATCCATCAATTTGGCAGGCTTAGTTCCAGCCTCTTGCCTTCTTGTAAAAGGGGTTGTCCCTGCTTTTTCTGCAGGGCCGGTAGCAGGCTGGTACAGAACAAGGCCTTCCTGTCCTCCACCATCTTCTGGAGTCCATTTAAGCTCACGCCTTCTGCTTCAGTGACTCCGTCCAGGCACCTCATTCTCTGTCGTCCCCTTCTTCTCTTGCCCTCAACCTTTCCCAGCATGAGGCTCTTCTCCAGTGAGTCCTTCCTTCTCATTAGATGGCCAAAGGATTTCAGTTTTAGCTTCAGGATCTGGCCTTCTAAAGAGCAGTCAGAGTTGATCTCCTCTAGGACCGACTGGTTTGATCGCCTCGCAATCCAAGGGACTTGCAGGAGTCTTCTCCAGCACCGTAGTTCAAAGGCCTCCATTCTTTGGCGCTCGGCCTTTCTTACGGTCCAACTTTCACAGCCGTACATTGCAACTGGTCATTGGTAACGATTCTGAAAGGGGGTTGATTTCCTCAAGCCAGAAGCTGGCTTGGCTTTAAGAGATTTCTGAAGCACGTTGAAAAAGAATGAGAAGAATCTTCCAAGAGTCATTCTGTCAGCAGCTATTAGTCAGGATAGCTCGGTGTATGAACCAGGCTCGCCAGATGGTAGGCTTGCATTTGAGGTGGCGAACTTTTAGAAGTCCGTCGTCGGACACAAAAGTCCAGACCAAACAGCCTTTGCCTTGCTTCGAAAAGGTCCTTTGTTCTTCTTTCCTTTTGCTTCCTGCTTTTTTGTGTTGTGTGTGTGTTTTTTTTAAAGTGTTTTAACAATATGCTCTTTCTCTCTGCTATCTTTACCAAAAGCGGAAGTGAAAGCTGCCTTTGTCTTCTTCAAAGCCGCAGCGGAGACAAGAGAGGAGGAGGAGGAGCACGTGGGGGAATTTAGAGTTGCCGTACTGCTGCATCACAGTTTAATATTTATTTATTTTATTGTATTTATATACCGCCCTTTCCCGAAGGACTCAATATGAAGTATTGTATCCAAACGCAGCTTGGGCAGTGGTGGGATTCAAATACCTGAACATCCGGTTCTCTGCGTGGATGCAGGCCTGGGCCTCCGAGGCCTAGAATGGACTACCAGAAGTGACATCCATGTACCTCCGAGGCCTAGAACGGACTTCCAGAAGCAGCATGGGTTCAGCCGGTTCTCCAAACTCAAACCAAATTTAGCTACCGGTTCTACCGAACCGGTGCGAACCGGCTGAATCCCAGCACAGGGCTTAGGTTAGGATTACTTTTCAGACTGGAAGAAACATATTTTCTTGGTTCGCCGTAGGTATAAACTTAATATGACGGAGAATTGTTTCAGCGGAGAGATTTCTCTGATCAGGGGTCCCCGACCTTTTGGGCACCAGGGACCGGTTCTGTGGAGAGAAAGTTTTTCCACAGACCGGAGGGGGTGTGGTTTTGTGTGCTGCCTGCATCTCGCGGATGGGGCTTTGCCTGTTTGTGCGGACCGGTTGCTGGCATGCCGCGGCCCGGTACTGGTTCACAGACCAGGGGTTGGGGACCCCTGTGCTAGATTCTCATGAGTTAGAACTTTCTCTGGAGAGGAAGGGAGGAAAGGCTACTTAGTAGGAGTCTCCTGCACATTTACATCTACTGCAAATTCAGTTTTGTTTAGGCATTTGAACACCATTTTGGTAAATAAAAAAAAAGAACTCTCAAAATGTGTGAAAGTATTTCTTTACTCCAGACATACAGGTAGTCCTCGACTTACATCAATTCACTTAGTAACCTTTCAGAGTTACAACGGAACTGAAAGAAAGGAACCGTTTCCCCACACTTAATGACCTTTGCCTCATGATCACGTGATCAAAAGTCAGACGCTGGACAACTGGTTCATACTTACGACGGTTGCTTTGGATCTGCTTTTGCGGCCTTCTATCAAGCAAAGCCAATGGGGAAGCCGGATTCCCTTAAAAACTGTATAACTAACTTAACAACTGCAGCAATCCACTTTAACAAATGTGGCAAGAAAAGTCGTAAGATGGGACAAAACTCACTGAACAAATCTCTTGACTAGAGACATAAATTTTAGGCTCTGTTGTGGTCATAAACGGGACGCGGTGGCTCAGTGGATTAGGACGCTGAGCTTGTTGATCAGAAGGTCGGCAGTTTGGCGGGTCGAATCCAAGTGCCTCGTAGCAGAGTGAGCGCCTGTTACTCGTCCCAGCTTCTGCCAACCTAGCAGTTTGAAAGCACGTAAAAAATGCAAGTAGAAAAATAGGGACCACTCCGGTGGGAAGGTAACAGCGTTCCGTGCGCCTTTGGCGTCTAGTCATGCCGGCCACATAACCACGGAGACGTCCTCTGACAAGTGCCGGCTCTTCGGCTTTGAAACGGAGATGAGCACCGGCCCCTAGAGTCGGAAACGACTAGCACGCACGTGCGGGGGAACCTTTACCTTTACCTTTACTGTGGTCATAAGTCGAGGACTCCCTGTTTTCCTTTGCCCCCTTTTTTTTGCAGGGAGGGAAACCCTGGCTAGATTCTTACTAGATGTTGGATACTGTATGGTTTAGTGTTTTGTGAAAAAGCGTTTTGTGGGAACCCAGCCGCTGCCGTAGCATATTATTTTATACTGATCCATCATATTAGGCAATCATACGGTTTGTAGAATGGCTTGTTATGTGAACACACAGCAATGTTATTTAACCAGTTTAAGCTTAAGTATTATATATCATGCGAATTCAAATTTGAGTCTTCCTAGAGAAAGGCTGAATCATCTCTGTTTCAAAATATAAACCACGATATCTTACTTTTCAACAGGTTGAAAATTTTTTTTTTTTTCCGGGGGAGTATTTTAAGACTTCATTGTTAATTACGTGAAAGCAAAAGGTAACTCATTTATCGCTTTGCTGCTTCCCCTGAATAACTGGTTGCCTTCTTCTGAGCTTAAGGACTAGAAGCTTCATGTGTCTTTTTAAGAAAGAGCAGCCCTTCTCAGACACCCCACCCCCACCCCCACCACTACTTTTTGCGGCTTTTTTGTGCTTCTGTTTGCACATGCCCAAACACAAAGTCCATACACTTGCCCTGAGGAGACCGGCCTCTCTCTGGGAGGTGTGAGCTGCCACGTCTAGCAGATGGGTCCTGTTGCCCTGAATGCTGTTGGCACCAGTTAGACAATCAGTCCAATTAGCGAATGCTTGCCCATGTTCTCTCTCAAGGACATTGCGGTGCACGACTTCCAAGCTTTTCAAAACTCCAGGGCTAATTATGCAGCTCTTAGAAATAATGACGGGTCCCAAAACCTCTGCTGTCAAGCCTTTGCAGCCATTGATCAGAAATACTTTCCTTGGGGGGGTTGGGGTTTTTTTTTTTTTTGGGTACATCTATAAAGGGTCTGTGGGCTTAGTTCTGCATCAAAGAGCAATGTTGGCCAGGATCAGGGTGCCAGGAAATGCTTTTGCCCAGAAAGAAATGGGGAAAGAAAACACTTATTGTTTTTGTGGGGGGTTTCAGCGAATTCGGGTGATTGTAATGGGCCTTTCCGTCGCCCATTGCCAAATT
>JAKJMR010017653.1:131934-153428 GCA_024449315.1 Daboia siamensis
AAAAAAAAAAAAAAGGAAAAAAGTGATGTACAGGTAGGCCTCAACTTACAACAGTTCACTTAGTGACTGTTCATTACAATGGCACTGAAAAAAGTAACCTCCAAGCCACAGCTAAGCAAGACACCTGCCTGCCCGCCCGCCGGTGCTCTTCCTCCTGTCCGAGATTTTCATTGTGGTGAGCATTTCTATTGAGGATTGGCAGCGGGGGTGGGATGGGGATATGTTTGGTTTTTATTCCCCCCATCTGCTGGGTGGTTGCAACAGGTTTTGGTCACTTCACATGACCCTGGGACGCTGTGACCGTCATAAATATGAATCCGTTGCCAAGCATCTGAATGTAAATCACAAGACCCTGGAGATGCTGCAACATTCCAGCTGATCGGCACTTCTTCTGGGCTCAGAAGCACCAGGATCAGTGCCAAGCTCCAGCTGGAGCCTGGCACTGATCCTGGCACTTCTGCTGAACCCTGACAGACCCAAAGAAGCACTGATCCTGGCGCTTCCACTGAGCCCTGACAGCCCTGCAGCTCCAGCCGTCTCTCACTCAGGCTTGTGCGGTGCTGCCACCGGTTCAGCTCATTCCCCTCCCCCACTACCACTTTTCTAGGATGGTCATGTACCACCTGCCAGGCGCCAAGGTACCAGAGGTGGTACCCGTAACACTGGTTGAAAAGCCCTGGACTAGAGGGTTAAAATGTTACCTGTATTTGAATTCGGGAGAGGAAATTGAGGGAAAGGAGAAAAAAATGTTGGAAATCTGTATGGAAAGTGCTTCAGGGGCTGTTGGATCTTTTATACCGACGCTCTTTCCCCTTGTAATCAGACTTTGATTCCAGCCCTGTTGTGAGATTCTTTGGCGCAGCAAATGCATATCTGAATTGGAGGGACCGACAAAGCTGATAGGTTAGGTTTAAAATTATTTTTATATGCACGACCATTTCCATGGTTTTGTTTTCCTTTGGGGACTTTGCTCAACGATGTGAGAATCTTGGGAGAACAACCATAGTAAATGAACTATTTGCAGATAGGATCACCAAAGGCAGATAACGAGGTGGAATTATACTTACTGGGCGTTGCTAGGATCATTCAATATTTGTTCAGGCACAGAGAAAACACCATTTTCTCCCTCCTTGGCTGTGAAATACACTCCAGCCACACCCGTGACCAAGTTTCCAGGAAACTGAACCAGGACTGCCTCCTTCCCCTGTTGATATGACCAGTCCCAGGCTTGGCCACCAATGAGCAGACCCCCGCCTCTCTTCACGAACTGCACAAGGTCATCTGCCTGGGCACTGTCATAGGCATCTCTGCAGAATATTCCAAGGGAATCCCCAAGTGTTGCATCTGAATCAACTTCAATGCCATTACTGAGGAGCAGTTTGGCAAGGGCATCCAGGCTTCGGTGGACTCCTACGAGTGCCGTTGGGGAAGGCCTGAGCCAGTCCAGAGCATTTTCAATGAACGGCAAGAACTGGGGGAGCTGTAACATGGCTTCATGTGCGGTGACCACCATCCGGCCTTTCCCGTATTGGGCTGCAGCGATGAGAACCTGCCCATTTGAACTCACAAGCACTGGGAAGGCTCGGTCTCCGGTGAGCAAAAGTTCACAAGGATTGAAATCTCCTGTGACATCGATGGTCTGAAGGCCTCTCAACAGAGAACTGTAAGCCTTTTGGATCAGGCAATTCATTGATCTGAAAGAGAGATAGAGGGAGAAATATCTCCTCCGGGTTTAAATTTTTCATTTACTGGAGAAAGCTCTTGTGAATGAACCTTTATTATCAAAATACAACATGTATACATTGAGACTGGCTGAGCCTCCCTTCGTGCCCTCCCACCAGCACAACTCACAGTGACAACAAACCTACCATCTTCTTACACCATGTGAACTGATTGCACAACACACCGGCCTCGCAAGTCAATCATACATAGAGTTATTTCCCATTCAGGAGCCTGACAGCCCATGGATAGAAGATGTTCTTCAGCCTGTTGGTACATCTGGCTATACTCCTGCATCTCCTACCCTATGGTAGGGGAGTAAAGAGGTACCGTCCAGGGTGTGAGTCATCCCTGAGAATTTTCCTCACTCTTCCAAGGCAGTGAGCCCTGGCGAGGTCATCCAGTGGTGTCAGGGGACAGCCCACGATGTTTTGTGCCGTGCTCACCACCGTCTGTCATATCTTTTTATCCGCGGCTGTCAGGTCAGCATACCAAACCCAAAATACAGTGTGATAGACAACTCTAAATGCACTCTATTCCTGAAGTGATGCGGCGTTGAAAATACCCTATCCTTGTCTGCTGAGACACATTTACAAACGACAGATATCGAAATCCAAAGTAACTATTCCGCAATTATTTATTAATGCCAGAGCGTCCGATTAGAGTGTTCACAGCATACCTAAATTTGAGTTTGGTAGAGGAAATCGCGGTAAATGAGAGAAAAGGCTGGGAGTCTATACTGAAAGTGCTTCAATGGCTGTTGATCCCTGCTGCCTTTGCAGTGAGACTTGGAATCTCGTCCTGCTTGGAATCTCAATTATTCAGCAAACGATTGCCTTGAATCAGAGGACCCAACCAAGCTGATGGATTAGGCTAAAATAATTTTTACATGCGTAGCCATTTCCATGGTGGGGTACAGTTTTTGTGGGGGATTATCCATAAAATAACAAAGGAAGGGGACACAATGACTCAGAGGTTAAGGCCGCTGAGCTTGTCAGCTGGAAAACTGGCTGCCCGGGTTTGAGACCCAAGCCCTGTGCAACGGGTGAGCTCCCGTCCCTTGTTCCAGCTCCTGACCACCTAGCACAGGGGTAGGCAACCTCGGCTCTTTTATGACTCATAGACTTCAACTCCCAGAATTCCTGAGTCAGCTATGAATTGAAGTCCATGAGTCATAAAAGAGCCGAGGTTGCCTACCCCTCACCTAGCAGTTTGAAACCGTGAAAATGAGAGTAGATAAATAGGTACCACTTCAGTGAGAAGGTAGCAGCATTCTGTGCTCCTTTAGCTTATAGGCCTGCTAGCCACATGACCACAGGCAATGCTGGCTCCTTCAAAAGAGAGGTGAGCACTGCGCCCTAGAGTCAGGCATGACTGGATAGGGAAAAGCTTTACCATTTTATCCATAAAAGTACAAGAATCTCGGGATAAGAATCAGAGTAAACAACATATTCTCATTCAGCATGATTGAAGGCAGACAAAGAGGTACAGTAATATTACACTTACTGAGTGATAACAGGATCCCTCCATATTGTTTCCAGGACAGGAAAAATCCCATTTTCTCCCACCTTGGCAGTGAAATACATTCCGGCCACACCGGTCACCAGGTTTCCAGGGAAACGATCAAGGACTGCCTCCTCCCCATGTTGATATGACCAGTGCCAAGCTTGGCCGCCAATGAGCAGACCCCCACCCCTTTTTACAAACTGCACAAGGTCATGCTCCTGCATTTCATTGTAGGCATCTCTGCAGAAGACCCCAGGGGAGTCCCCAAGGTTTGCATCCGGATGCACTTTCAGGCCGCTACTGAGGAGTAATTTGGAGAGAGCATCCAGGCTTCTGTGGACTCCTATGAGTGACGATGGGGAAGGCCTGAGCCAGTCCAGAGCATTTTTAACAAATGGCAAGAATTGGGGAAGCTTTAACATGTTTTCATGCGCGGTTACCACCATCCGGCCTTTGCCATACTGGGCTGCAGCAATGAGAACCTGGCCCTTGGAATCCATAAGCACTGGGCGGGCTCGGTCTCCTCTGAGCAAAAGCTGGCAGGGATTGAAATCTCCCGTGACATCGATGGACTGAATGCCTTTCACTAACAAATCGTAAGAACGTTGAGAATCCATGAGAAAGCTGTGCGGTTGGAGCTGCAAAAGAAAATATACATTTTTTTCCCCAGTGTATTTTATGATGGTATACAATCCTGCATGAGATTTCTTGTCCTGGTGCTTTGGAAGGCAGGACAGGAAGCAACGGATGGAAACTAATCAAGGAGAGGAACAACCTGGAATTAAGGAGAAACTTCCTAACAGGGAGGACAATTAACTGGTGTTATATTTCATGTTATATGTCAACGCTGCTAACATCAGATGTTTTTGCATTGACAGCAAATGGAGATGCAACTATTTCTTTTTGCTTTTAGAATTGGATGATGCTGGGGAGGGGGGGAGGAATGTGCAGGAGAGTCTAGCTAGACATAAAAACACTGAACCTAATGTGAGAACCAAGGTTATTGAAATAAGAGATGATAAGAATTGGCAGGCTGGAGAGCTGGAGGGGAAGCCTGTGCTTCAAACTAATTGGGGAATGTGATGTATGTCTGTTAACTGGAAGAGGGAATTGTGTTTTGATACTATGTGCTCAGGGGACGGGAATTCAGTTTTTGGCTTCAGTTATGTTAGTGCCGATGCCATGCTACTCAAATAAAAATTCTTTAAGGTAAACAATGCCTCAAAGTTCTTGGAAGAGTTTCATCTGTCGGAACCATGACATTATATTTCAAACATGAAATATAAATAAATACATATTTCAACTTTTTATTTTATTTTATATAACATGAATCTCACCTCACTTAATTGTAGTTTTTCCGGTATTTTTTTTTTGTTGAAAAATTTTTTAATAAATGGGAAAATAGGTAAGGGGAAAAGAGAAGAGGAAATACATGGAGGAAAAAGGAAAAAAAAGAGCAGTGAGTTCCAACTTTTTTCAGTGCACTAAGTTACATACAATTAGCACACACACACACACACCAGCCACCACTGAATGCATATATAAATGTAGTCTAGAAAGGCTGACAGGCAGATGGTGCCAATCTCCCTTGCACACACTCATTTGCTGCTCAGTTGAAATATTTTTTGATATCCTAGAGCAGTGATGGTGTATCTTTTAGAGACCGAGTGTCCAAACTGCAACCCAAAACCCACTTATGCATCATCGGGTGCCAGCTGGGTGGGCGTGGCCAATTGGGTGCGTGAGGCTGTGGTGGTAATGGCAGACTGGGTGGGACTAAAAAGTTCAATCAATCAATTCCAACTTTGCAAGATCTTTTTTTTTCCTGCAAGAAGTTGAAATTGATTGATTGAACCTTTTTTTTTTTTTTTTTTGGCACAGGGTGGCGGACGCCTAAAGCGAAAAGGTTTTATAAAACCCAGCTGAAGGCCTAGGACTGGGGCCATGGCGCGCGTGCCCACAGAGAGGGCACTGCATGCCACCTGCGGCACGTGTGCCATAGGTTCGCCACCATGGTCCTAGAGTAAAACTTTGACCGATGACCAGCTGTTGCAGCTCAATTAAAGAAAGAATTGATTTCTCTGCCAACTGGTGACCTTTCGTAAGAGGGGCACAATGCAATGCCGGGAGAAACTACCAATCCTTTTTTTTTTTTAATGTGTCCCATATTGTCAGGTCTGCCATCTTTGGCATACCTCACTTTGTTGGCATCCTGCCATAAAATGCAGGGAGGGGGGAGGAGGAGGAGAAGGATGGGGAAGTAGGGAATAGCCTGGGGGGAGGGAGAGAATGACAAGGTGACAGGAACCACAGGTGTCAATATGGAATAACCAGCCAATCAAGGATGGACTGTGAGAATGCAATGCGAAACTACACTGAAGAGGTGCCAAACCTGAAAGCCGTTCCCACAACATCTAATTCGAATATTATTGGACACTGATGTGACTGATCAAGGGCAAGAGAACCAGAAAAGAGGAAAAATGCAGGCTTTGCATGGGAATATTTAGATCCAGCTATGCTTATTAAAAAAGGGACGCGGTGGCTCAGTGGGTTAGGATGCTGAGCTTGTCGATCAGAAGGTCGGCAGCTTGGCGGGTCGAATCTCGAGTGCCGCGTAACAGAGCGAGCGCCTGTTACTCGTCCCAGCTTCTGCCAACCTAGCAGTTCGAAAGCAAGTAAAAATGCAAGTAGAAAAATAGGGACCACTACGGTGGGAAGGTAACAGCGTTCCGTGCGCCTTTGGCGTCTAGTCATGCCGGCCACATGACCACAGAGATGTCCTTGGACAAGCGCTGGTTCTTCGGCTTTGAAACAGAGATGAGCACGGCCCCTAGAGTCGGAAACGACTAGCACGCATGTGCGGGGGAACCTTTACCTTTACCTTATGCTTATCCTGTAACCCAGCGGTCCCCAACCTTTTGGGCACCAGGGACCAGTTCTGTGGAGAGAGGTTTTTCCACAGACCAGAGGGTGTGTGGTTTTGTGTGCTGCCTGCATCCCACGGATGGGGCTTTGCTTGTTTGTGCAGACCGGTTGCTGGCAGGCCACGGCCCACTACCGGTCCACAGCCCTGGGGTTGCGGACCCCTGTTGTAATCTTTTGAACTTAGTAAAAGTGAACTTCAACTTCAATCATGGAACTTGAGAGTCTTTCTTTCCTAAGGGCCAGGTTGGGACAAGCCTGATGCATATACTGTGAATAAGGATGGTAGAAATTGATGGCAATGTGGCTGTAACAAAAAAAGAGTTTTGCACAGGGGACAGTAAATCTTTTTTTCTTTTTGCCAGCTCAAAGGTGAGTGGATGGCATTAACTCAACTGTTGGGATAAACACTGCAAACGACCAAAGAAAATCAATGCAGAATAGAAGAAGCATAATTCTTCCTAGGATGCAAACATTTAATGCTCAGCCCACCCCACCACCACCACCCCACCCCGAGCAATTGAAGGATTTGCACCTTCTAAAATACTTGTTATACAGCAATATTACCCCTTGAAAAATTTCCCTTTTCAAAAAGAGGATTCCTTTTTCCCCCCACTGCAACACTGCGCTCTCTCTCCACTACAGTTGCAACTCTCAACGTTGCCCATGATAATGCAACCCACTCGGTAATTATTTCCCATAACTTTGTTTCTTTTTATTTTTCTTTCAGGTAACATCCCTCCTGTCTCCATCTACTGCTTTGAATAATGGGGGCTGACTCTTTATCCCTTAAGCGTGCAGAAAATTGTCACCTTTATCTTGGAATAAGGCTGAACGGCATTCTTTTTCCTTGACCCCCCCCCCTTTCCCCCCTGTCACATGTAACAACCTGGGCATTAAAATCAACATACAGATTAAAGTATATTAATTATGTCCAAGAAGCACCAAATAAGATCACACAGAATACCACATTCCTGTATTGGTAAGAACTTTCTGCGGAACAGCTAACTCTTCCTTTTGCACGATGTTTTCCAAACTTGACCACTTGCAAAATTCAGAGACAATTGTATAATCTCTTGAGATTACTTCCTAGAAAGATTAAAATCCGGTGGTTTTTCCAAATTATTTCTAGCTAGGTCTCTGCATTTGCATTTCTAAGAGATTTAAGTCAGCCTAAAATTTAAAGTACCTACGGAATTTCTCCAACCGTGGAACTGGAATATTTGGGCCAGAGTTGCGTATCCATTACATTACGTTCCAGACAAAACTCAAACCATCATTGAATCTTCAATATATTCAATGGAATATAAAGTAGAATCTTTGCAATTACCTCTCCTGCTAAACATAATTGATATTCCCATGCATTCAATCCAAGGTATTTCTAAATGGCACTTTGCAAACCCTGTGAAATTCTGGAGAGCTGTGCCCAGTTAGCATGGACAACGCTTAGTAAAGTATTCGCTTTTCCTACATAATTATTTTTTTATGCCAAGGTTTAATCTGTCTGTTATAAATCGGTAAATTTGCACTTAAACATGCATGGTTTGGTTTACCTTTTCAGCAGGTCTTGCACCTTAGATGTGAGTCCTCCAAGGGCCGGTCTCTAAAGTGAGGCCAAGCACTCCTGGGAATATTATTTATACGCTGTTGGAATGGAAATTCTGGGTGGATGACACGTTGCTGCTTTTGTTAAATGGTGCAAACCCACAGGAGCATTTCAAAATGTAAAGGGGGGACCAAAAAATTCAGATTTCCACACACTAGTTTTGAAATCCCAAGACAGATTTTAAAAAAATGACCTTTTCCTTAGCAAAATTTCCATTATTACTCTGACTTTACAGCTCCTTAAGTAATGTCCTAGGTTATCTTGTTTGCTCTCTCAGTACGATTCACAAACTGGTCTTTGTCTTAAAGTTCAGCCACCAAGCAAGAAACAATTAATTTCTCTTCTGAAATAGGATTTCCCCCCCACCTCCTATCAGCAACTCAGCATTTTGGGGTATCTGAAGGACATTTTCACAGCACTATCAAGAGCTTCCACTTTTCCACCCAACCCCTTTATCTCCAGGAATCACTCACAGGGTTGCCAAGTCTCCTTTCTCTTGTTAGTATCTTTTATGTAATGTTACGTTCGTCTCTCTTCAGGCCTATTCTTGTCACATGCGTCCCATTTGGAGAATCAGAAGAAAACATAATCTTTAACAAGCAGGCTGTATCAAAAGCAGGAAATGAAAGAAGAAACCGGCCAAAAATATTTTCCAGATCCCCGAAAACTAACAAGAAGTCTTTTCCGGTGTTACGCTGACTTAACTTTTTCAACTTTTCTTTCATTGCAGCAGAAATTAGCAGATAAACCTGTTTGGAATGTGGCTCAAAATCCAAAACAAAACAAACTTCCTTGGAATTCCAGCAACAAAGTTTTTACGGCATTTCAAAAGAAGCGTTTGCAAAGGCTTGGTGGACTGAAACACACACAGGAGTTCAGCCACACCTTACACAGCTGTTTGACACATTTTTATATCGGAGAGTCCACCTCCCCTATCGCACTCAACACCCCTTCCCTAATCTTCCGATAAACTTTCCAGACCGCCTAAAACCACTGTCCCTCCTTTGTCCATATCTTTCGCCATCCGATTTTCTGTCACCACAGTCCGTCTCCTATGGTTGTTTCGATATTTCCCCTTACAATTTGTAACTTCTGCTTTTCACATTTGTACCTGTCAATACTTAGATAAAATATTATTTCTGATCTTCAGTTGGCTTCTGCTTCAACCTTTAGACTCATTAGAAATTTCTGAATAATAATTTTATTCCTTTCATGTGTGTACTACCAAAAATATTTTCCAGATCCCTGAAAACTAACGAACGTTTTTTCGGTGTTGCGCTGACTTAAGTTTTTCAACTTTTCTTTCATTGCAGCAGAAATTAGCAGATAAACTGGTTCAGATACCTCTGCAATTGAGTCTTCTATTGTAGGCCAGTCCCTAGACTCCCTAAGGCAGACATGTCAAACATAAGGCCCGGCGGCCAGATCCGGCCCGCGAAGTAGTTTCATGCGGCCTGCAATACCATCCTGGAAACAGGGAGGGAACAGCCCCCACTGCCTTGGCCCTGGCCCAGAGACCCTCAGATCTGTCCCACTCCTGCCCAGGCCCCCATAGGCACCCTTGATGCGAACGATGTAGAGCTGGCTACGCCCACCCAGCAGGCCATATGCACTCTAGCCACACCCACCCAGTAGGCCACACCCACCCAGTAGGCCACACCCACCCGGCCCCTTGAGGGCAACCGCAATGCTGATGCGGCCCTCAATGAAATTGAGTTTGACACCCCTGATTTAGTATGTAGCAGGAAATAGGTAGGAGGCGTGTGGAAAGGACCTCATGGTACCTCAACCAATGGAGAAAGAGGAGGGATGGGGTGGCCGGGACAGGGCTGTATAAAGAAAGGAATATTTTGGGTTGAAACTTTGGAGAGAACCAAGCTTTGATAGCTTCTCTCCCCGCTTATTGCAATAAATGAAACAAAAGGCCTTTGCTGTGTCTTGGCTAGTTTACCAACTTAATTTCTGTCCATAAGGTGGCCCTGCGTTGGCGGATGGGGCCAGAGAAAATGGCATTTATAGGCCTTATACTTCGCAACTTCTTCAGCATTAATTCAGCTCTTCCACCGAAAGCAGGGGGACAGATAGTGGAGTAGTTCCTCACTAGGAAAGTGTCAGGTGCAAAGAATCAGGACCATGTGTTATGCTGCGGTTCAGAATATTTATTGCTCAAGCCTACACACAAGAATCTAGTCAACTAAAATTCAACACTAAATTCAGCGGGAATCGAAGAGGGATTAGGACTTGGATCATTTATGGGAACGTAACAATTCTAGGCTTCCTTAACTGCACCACCCCCAGCTCTGCCTGCTGCTCTCCTACAGGACAGTGGCTAATGAAGGGCAGAAATTTACTCATGCGCTATTAAAGATGTCTGCATTTGGATTAGTTTGGTGTGGGGGGGGGGAATGATATGGTCGCAGCCACCATCTTGACCTTGTTGACACCCTCCCCCCCATGCATGACCCATGTCCAGTTTGGTATCTCTTAACAGGAGCTGTTGAACAGATCGATTTTCTCCCGCCTGTAGAGATCGGCAAGAATTTTCTGCAGTTTCTCCAAGCTCCATTCTTTTACTTCGTTCTCACTGTTCTTTGCAATGGCCGCCCACGACGCCCTCTTCTTTTTGTCCTTCACACAGCATGCTGCGGACCAGATGTGGCTAGGTTTATTGACTCGGTGATCCGAGAGATACTCTTTTCCCGGAACCACCCCCGCAATGACATACATGTCAAGGCAGGCCTGAGCTTCCTTCCTGATTCGGTTTTCGTAGCTCGCCCAGGCATCCTGGTTGAGTTTGCTGAACTGGGGCACGATGTTAGTCAAGCTGGAAGTTGCAGCTCGACTATCTTCATTGGGTTGGTGGCCCACAGGGTTCAAGTGTCCCTTTTCAAAGCTTAAGGAATGGGTGTAATCTGCAGAAACGGCCTGGCTCTTTTTTAGCGTATCGGCAGGAATGTTGGCTTGACGCTCGTCTTCCATGCTCTTGCCTAAAGTTGGATCTGCAAGCTGGAAAGCAAAGGGAACAGAGTTAGATTCCTGCATCCAGTTTTGGTCACCACGATGTAAAAAAGATGTTGAGACTCTAGAAAGGGTACAGAGAAGAGCAACAAAGATGAGCGGGGGACTGGAGGCTAAAACATATAGGGCATGGTTGCTGGAATTGGGTCTGTCTAGTTCAACGAAGAGAAGGACGAGGGGGAAAAGACTAACAGTCTCCCAATATCTCAGGGGCTGCCCCAAAGAAGAGGCAGTCAAACTATCCTCCAAAGCTCCTGAAGGGAGGACAAGAAGCAACAGATAGAAACTAACCAAGGATAGAAGCAAGCTAGAACTAAGGAGAAACTTCCTGACAGTGAGAACAATTAACCAGTGGAACCACCTGCCTCCAAAAGTGGTGAATGCTCCAACACTGGAAGTTTTTAAGAAGAGACTGGACAGCCATTTGTCTGAAGTGGTATAGGGTTTCCTGCCTGAGCTGGGGGTTGGACTAGATGACCTCCAAGGTCCCTTCCAACCTGTTGTTGTTGTTGTTATTAATATTATTATTATTATTAAATATCTCAGGGGCTGCCCCAAAGAAGAGGGAGTCAAGCTATCCTCCGAAGCGCCTGAAGGCAGGACAAGAAGCAATGGATGGAAAATAACCAAGGAGAGAAGCAAGCTAGAACTAAGGAGAAACTTCCTGACAGTGAGAACAATTAACCAGTGGAACAACCTGCCTCCAGAAGTGATGAATCCTCTAACACTGGAAGTTTTTAAGAAGAGACTGGACAGCCATTTGTCTGAAATGGTATAGGATTTCCTGCCTGTGCAGGGGGTTGGACTAGATGACCTCCAAGGTCCCTTCCAACTTGATGATGATGATGATGATGATGATGATGATGATGATGATGATGATGCAACACTGACCCAGGTTAGGGGATCAACCGAAAAAGGAAGAATCTGGACAATTGTAGAGTTTTAGGCACAAGAGAAATGACAGAAGTGAGGGTGTAGAATCCAAAATCTCTTTCAATGCAAGGATCTAAATTAAAACAATCCAAATAAATCACCTTCCAGTCTTCACTTAAAACACTTCTGACAAAGGGAAGCAAGCTAGCATTCTCGGTTGCTGATACCACTGCAATATGACTTCTACCGAGAAGAAGGAGAAGGAGAAAGAGCTAGATCAGACTCTGCCTTCCCAAAATGTAAGACCAAATTCTCTGCCTGCTGGTTGGAGAATATTTGTAGCTCAGGGTTGAAATGAGGGGTCCTTGATGCTCTCTTGAGCTTGCGGACGTTGTCTTGCAGACATTCCATGACCTAACTAGGCAACATCATCAGAGCACCGATGTTGTTATCTAGTTTGGAAAAATGAAATGCCTGTAAGGCCACCAAGTTTAAAGAGCACCAAGGACCCCTCGTGCTTGGGGAATTCTGGACATCTCCAGAATTCAGAAATCCACATAGCTTAAAGCTGTGGAGCGTGAGAAATCCTGAGCTCGACGGGTCAACGGTTAGAAATGGACCACCTGAAGCAGATCATCTCTAGAGCTAGGCGGGTGAGGGGGAGAAAAACGCCTTTACCTGAGGCTCAATCATCCAACCGCGGTATCTGGGTCCGTGTCCGGGCTTGCATTTGTAAGCGGAGTATATGGGGATGCGCTTCTCTCGATCGTACATAGTGGCAAAATGGTAGGCGTTGTTGTAAAACTGGCAAATCCTGGCAGGGTTGCCCGGCGTTAGAGCATCGCCAGGTGGTGACTTATCCAAAAAGAACTCTAGACAACTCTTGAAGTCTTGCACCACTTCGGCTTTTGCAGGCAGGGGAAAGCAGGCAACCATCAAAAGCAGGGACAGGAGCAACATGGCCTGGAAAGAAGATGACCATCAAAATCCCCACCAGATACTTTTGCCCTCCAACCTGGGCCAAGTACTGATTAAGACCGTTTATGGTTTCGTGCAACGGTGAGCAGCAACAACCCGCTTCCTCCACCACTGCCAATGGTGCTGCTACTTTCTTTTCTACTCTCGTTATGTCTTTCCTTGACGTTCACATTCACGCTTTCTGCTTGCGGGGAGAAAGAAAAATGCCCAATTTTCTTTTCTGACAGGGAGAACAATTAACCAGTGGAACTGCCCGCCTCCAAAAGTCGTGGGTGCTCCAACACTGGAGGTTTCCAAGAAAAGACTGGACAGCCGTTTGTCTGGAATGGGACAGGGTTTCCTGCCTGAGCAGGGGGTTGGACTAGAAGACCTCCAAGGTCCCTTCCAACTCTGTTTATTCTGTTGTTTTAACATGACAAGAGGAGGAGAACAGGAGGTATGGACTAAGTGTCTTCCAATTCTATCTTACTATGCATGTCATGAAGTGACCTGCAGCTCATCAAAGCTGATGCTTTTAATATAATGTGTTAGTTGAAAAAGGGGCTACCTGATTCCTCTGGATTTGTTGCCCCTATAAATTAACACGGCCTTCCTCGTACGATGTTATCAACTCCAGAATTCTAGGATACTAAGCAGCAATGTCTGAACTGCGTCATAACTTAGGGCAAGGGTCTTCAAACTTGGCCCTTTTATGACTTGTGGACTTCAACTCCCAGAATTCCTGGCTGGCTGAAGAATTCTGGGAGTTGAAGTCCACAAGTCATAAAAGGGCCAAGTTTGAAGACCCCTGACTTAGGGGATAGTATTTGTATGCCTAAGAGAAACTGCAAGGAGGATGGTCAGGACCTCTTTCCTATGATCAGATAAACCAAGAGAGAAACGGTGAGTATACAGGTTGCAGATCAGGAAATAATTGTCCTGCTTGTAGAAATTAGCTCTGCAACTACCTAGGTTTTGTTTAAATGTAAGGGGAAATTTCCCGAAAGCAAGATCTGCACAACCAAGGACCGGTCAACCGATGAGGTTGTAGGTTCTCCATGTCCACCCAGAGAGGTGGTTGGCCTCCCTTTTGTGGGAGTCACTTATGAGAGGCTGGACAATCAGCTTTGAGGGAGATCCCTGTCCTGAACAGGAAATTGATGGGTTCAAAGAACTTCCCCGTATGGTAACTCTTGTAACCAGTATTATTTTCCCTAAATACATAGGTCAAAACTGACACCAACCAGAGCATAGAACAACTCAAAGGAGTAGTACAAGACTGGAGGACGTGCAGGGACCTGACCCAGAGAATCACCAAGAGTCAGACATGACTGAAAGGATCATAGCCAAATCCATACATTGCAGCAACCAATGATAAGACGTGGCCTAACAGGCTTTGGTTGCCAAAAAGCAGGTGCTAACTCCATGAAGGGGGGGAAAAAAATGTCCTAATACAAGGAGCATTTAACTGTGGGATCAGTGTGCAGAGAAGTTCTAACTTTAATGTACAAATGGAGTTGAGTCTCTCATTCATTCTGGATGCCTGAACCGAGTGCCAACTTACCCATCCTGGCTCTTCCCATAACGTGCACAACCAGGTCTGTCAAATATCTATTGGTTGCATCCATACAACCTACAAATATTGTTAGTTTTAGTCTTGGTTAGCTTTCTTGTGGCTTAATATATAGAGTTCAAACAGCTTTTTGGTTAGTTTCTGATTCAGGGTATCAGGGTATCGGGGGGGGGGGGGAGCAAGCTTATACAAACCCAGCCTGACTCGCACAGTCCAAGCAAACACAGATGCTCACCTGCAGAGCTTCTTTCTCTTAAATTATTTTCTGAACTGCAACCCGGCTTAATTCGCAAGGAAGCTGCGAAATGGGTCTGCCATCAAGCCAATTAGCTTCCATTGTCCAAAAGTAAATGGTTCAGCTCAAGAATCCATCGGAGTTTGAATGCTTATTATTCAGAAGCACAGGGTGGGTTATGATATGCAGAAGCTATTCCAAACATAATGAAAGACCGCTTGCTAAAGCCTTCTTTTAGGGTGCAAGACTCACCTTTGGCTGTGCAATCCTTGGAGCAGGAGAAGATGAAGGCGACAGTGGCGTGGACAAGTCTGAAGCTTGAGAAGAAAGACCAGGGCTGTGAAAAACCCCTCCACAACTAGGATTTATAAAGGAACAGAAAATTGGCCCCAGGAGCTGAAGCAATAAATGCAAGGATGAGTCTTGCCTCTAAAACATCAGTCCTGATATTTTTTTTTAAAAGAAAGCCCTAGTTTATCTCAGATTTGCAATTCAAGCTGGAGGAGCATCTCTACCAGAATCTCATCTGGATGCGCACATCAGAAAAACTGGGTGTGGCAGGTGGAATTAAAAAGGGGAAGATAGCGCCAGCTTGATTGTAATGCGCCTTGTTTTCCATCGATTAGGAAGCTGGAGGCAAGTGAAATTTTTATTTAGTTGTTGGAGTTGTTTATTGTTTTTTTTTTTTTTAAAAAAGAGCTTGCCACATCATGTTTATTTGTAAAAGAGAGTTAAAAAATGTAGATGTTGGAGAAAGTCAAATTGCAAAAGGCTCCGGGGTCTTAGTCTACAAACTTAATTCTGGGCTCATTTCTGGTGCTCACAAAAACTTGTCACTGTTTTTTTTTTTTTTTCCTGAGAGTTTTCTCATCTTTAACAATGGCAGCAGAATCCCTTAGCACTTCCAGCCTGGAGTTAATAGACCATCTGCACCTTAAGGCAAGAGTTGCAAAAAGGTTTAAGGGTGTGTGTGTGTGTGTGTGTGTGTGTGAAGATGGATGGTAATTCCTGCATGCCCCACAACACCTGAGCCCCCCCCCTTTTTTTGCAATTTTTGGAGTTCACAAATATGAAGGTCAAAATTGGTGCTAAAACATGTTTATGACAGCTATTAAAACCTCTTAAGATGCAAGAACTCCAGTCCCCAAACTGGTCTTCCCTGGGCTCAGTATGTGCCGTTGTTGAATTTGGCTGGTGTGGATTCATGGGAACACCGTTGGTTCATTTTTAATATCTACCCATCTTTCCTGCAAAGGGGAAGAATTTGAGATTAAAAACAGTGGCGAGAAAAAAGTAAAACCCAGAGATTTGCCGATTCCTCAGCTGAGCAGGTTAACCAACATCCTGCAACTTGACTGCATGACTGATAAGCCAGAAATAATATTGATAGATTCGTCACACACTCATTACGTAAGACTATTAAAAAGGAACGTCCAAATGCTAACCTTACAAATGTGGGTCTCCGAAACTCTACAAACCAAATGGATTTAATCTTGCATGCCACTGGGTTTTTTTTTTAATGGGATGGCGGCAGCATCCCCCATTTTTCTCGTTGTTGTTCGTTGCCCCAAAATCTTGCGAGACCAAAATGCAAGGAGACGCTGGAGGATCTTGCTCATGAGATAACTCTCTTCAAGAATTTATTGATTGTCTTGTTAATCAAATTTACATTGCGGCCCATCTCAGTAAATCAGCCAATATAAATTCAATAAAATATATATTTTTTAAAAAATGTCTTGGTGATAAACAGCAAAAAAAAAAACAACGCAAAACTTCTAACCCTGGGCAATGGAAGGATAAAAGGGACTCGTGGGGAGGGATCTCCAGTCCCCTGGGTGCCCCAGGCCTAGCACCAATTCCAATCTTGAGGGCCTTATGGAAAATCCAAGGGAGGGCCAATCTAAATTCAAGGGGGTAAATGCTCCACAAGGTGGGCATCAGACACAGACCCCCTAACGCAGGGATTTTCAACCTTTCCACCCATTGTACCACTATTAGTATTTGGCAATATCCGAGTACCACCAGTCGCCTAGCAAGGTGTCAAAAACTTGAGGACCTAACCCTAACCCCCCAAAAAAGAAAAAAAGTGATGAAGTACAGGTAGTCCTCAACTTACAACAGTTCGCTTAGTGACTGTTTAAAGTTACAATGGTACTGAAAAAAGTGCCCTCCCCCCCAAGCCACAGCCGAGCAAGACACCTGCCTGCCCGCCCGGCGGCGCTCTTCCTCCAGTCCGAGGTTTTCATTGTTGTGAGCATTTCTGTTGAGGATTGGCAGCGGGGATGGGGTGGGCGGTGTTTGGTTTTTATTACCCCCCCCCTCTGCTGGGTGGTTGCAGCAGGTTTTGGTCACTTCGCATGACCTCGTGACACTGTGACCGTCATAAATATGAATCAGTTGCCAAGCATCTGAATGTAAATTACAAGACCTTGGAGATGCTGCAACATTCCAGCTGATTGGCGCTTCTTCTGGGCTCAGAAGTGCCAGAATCAGCGCCAAGCTCCAGCTGGATCCTGGCGCTGATCCTGGTGCTTCCGCTGAGCCCTGACAACCCTGCAGCTCCAGCCGTCTCTCGCTCAGGCTTGTGCGGTGCTGCTGCCGGTTCAGCTCATTCCCCTCCCCCGCTACCACTTTCCTAGGATGGTTGCATACCACCTGCCAGGTGCCAATGTACCCCAGGGGGTACCTGTGCCACTGGTTGAAAAGCCATGCCCTAACGGAAAGCACCCACCAGGCTGACTTCTCTGCCAGGTCTTGCCACTGGGGAGAAGCAATTATGCTCATTTGGTGTTGGCAACGTTACACCATCTGCTTTAATCTAGAAATGATGAACTCAAGTGACTTCCACCCATTTACAAGAAAGGTTTTGTTGTTGTTGTTAAGTCGTGTCCGACCCATCGCGACCCTATGGACAACGTTCCTCCAGGCCTTCCTGTCCTCTACCAACCTCTGGAGTCATTTAAGCTCACGCCTACTGCTTCAGTAACTCCATCCAGCCATCTCCTTCTCTGTCGTCCCCTTCTTCTCTTGCCCTCAACCTTTCCCAGCATGAGGCTCTTCTCCAGTGAGTCCTTCCTTCTCATTAGGTGGCCAAAGTATTTGAGTTTTAGCTTCAGGATCTGGCCTTCTAAAGAGCAGTCAGGGTTGATCTCCTCTAGGACTGACCGGTTTGATCGCCTTGCAGTCCGAGGGACTCGCAGGAGTCTTCTCCAGCACCATAGTTCAAAGGCTTCAATTCTTTGGCGCTCGGCCTTTCTTATGGTCCAGCTTTCACTGTTATACATTGCAACTGGGAAGACCACAGCCTTGACTATACGCACTTTTGTTGACAGGGTGATGTCTCTGCTTTTTAGTGTGCTGTCTAGATTTGCCACGGCTTTCCTCCCCAGGGGCAAGCGTTTATTCAGGGTTTTTTTTTTTTTTGGGGGGGGGGGTTTGATGTCTCTTAAGATATCATTGCTCCACCACCTACAAGACTCTCGGTTGCCAACCATGGTCGTCGACCAAAGCCAAAGCTTGAAAGCAGAAATGTATTTATTTTTCATATCCCGCCTTTGGTTGGGGAGTTCAAGACATCCAGTTTTTCCCTCTTCCTCATTTCCCCACGTACTCCCTCTGAAATAGGGTCTCAAGAGAGAGACCCACTGACCCAAAGCCAAGCTGAAGGTAAGCCCAAAGCAACCCTGGTGCGGTCCAGACGACTGCCTCCACCGCCACTGGCTCTCTGGACCGATGGGGAGGGGCTGGCCAAAGCCCCTCGGTGGTTTTCTGTGGTTAAGGGGGCATCACAACTAGGTTGTCTAAATCTTTGCTGCAACACACACCATCTCTTGCATCTTAACCTTCCTTTTTCCCAAAAGGGCATCAAGAGAAGACACCTGGGATTTGACACCCAAAGATGGAATGAGTAAGGACAGTGGGAAAATTCATTCCAGGTATTGTTTCTTCGTTGTTCTTCTTGTCAGAATTTACAGTTCATAAATGAGACTTAAAAAGTGTGGGAACAAGAGGAAGTAACAACACTTGCACCCGAAACCAAACTTGGAATAGTCCTATGGGCAGAATTCTCCACTGACGACAACCGTATTTCCAGTAACTGCTATTTACATAGCTTTTAATCTTCTGCTATTAAGTCCAGTTTGGCTCTTTTGAACATAGCCTGTTCTGCCAATCCTCAAAATAATCAAGATTTGAGTCTCTCTGCGTCCATTACAAAAGCCTATCTCAGTGATATTTTACTTTCTCTCTCTCATAGGGCCCTTTCAGAGTTAAGATAAGGAGGATAAGAATGGACCGGGATAGGCAAATGCATTCGTTTAGAGTAGAATATCCCCAGGCATTTAATTCAAAGTAGACTTCTTCATTTGGGGGGCAAATGTTAATAGATGCTCTTTTGGGGCAAGGCTCCAGGCAACGTTCTGATTTTCTTTTGTGATATATCCCCTAAACAGGGCGCTGAATTGAATCTGCTGGTTTTGCCGAAATGAGCTTGAGTTACTTGCCCAACTGCTAAGGACAATTTTAAAAAATTGTGCTTTAAAGTCAAAGGATCCCAGAACTATAGAGTTGGACTGGGCTTCAAAGATCATCCTGCGCACCTCCCTGTATTTGGATCTCCCTTCTGCTGGATAGCCAACCTCGTTTGAAGAAACCATTCCACACAGGAACCTCACGTTTCATCCCGCAACCCCCCCCCCTCCCACACACACACAATTATTTCCAGTGAAAGTAACCTGGGCATGTTTTAAAAGCCATTTTCGTGGGTGGTCACCAAGCCTTCCATGGCAGCAGACTACATGGCGCTAACTGCATTGTCTTGAAACGTCTTGCGTTGAGCTTCTGAAGATGACCCAGGTTCGAATTTTGTGAGATTAGGAACTCTCAGGCCTTCTTCTCTTGGGCTGCTCGTCCTTTCCTTGAGTACCCCGGGGCGGATGTGACTTGTGGTTTTTATATTTTCAAAACTTGCCCAGTTCTTAAAAGTCTTTTTAAGATATCTGACTATATTTCCATGCCATTCACGATGCGATCTGCTCGGTCTCTCTTCCCTCTTCATCAGAGGCCATTGATTAGGCTCACCTGGATAGGGCGAGTCTGCTTCTGCTTGTTGCCATCTTTTGCTCTTTTTATTTCTGCATTGAACTCAGAATAGAGTAACAGGGCTGGAAGGGACCTTGGAGGTCTTCTAGTCCAGCCCCCTGCTCAACCAGGAGAACCTATGCCATCTCAGACAAATGACTGTCCAGACTTTTCCTAAAAGCCTCTAGTGACGGAGCGCCCACAACATCTGGAGGCAAGCTGCTCCGCTGGTTATTTGTCGTCACTGTTAGGAAGTTTCTCCTTGATTCCAGGTTGCTTCTCTCCTTGACTGGTTTCCATCCATTGTTTCTTGTCCTGCCCTCTGGTGCTTTGGAAAATAAGTTGAACCCCTCTCCTTTGTGGCAGCCCCTCAAATACTGGAATCCTGCTATAATGTTGCCCGTTTCTTTTTTTCTCTAGACTAGCCAAACCCAAGTCCTGCAGCCGTTCTTCATATGTTTTAGTCTCCAGGCCTTTGATCATCTTAGTTGCCCTTCTCTCTCTCTCTCTCTCTCTCTCTCTCTCTCTCTCTCTGTGTGTGTGTGTGTGTGTGTGTTACTTGTTAACTGTCCAGATCCAGAGTTGCTGGGAATTTAATAGTCAAATTCCAGATAATGTCACGAACAAATATTCATCACGTTTGCTTATCTCCAATAACTGCAATTCAAACTAAGGACATGCTTAAAACCACTTGCATCTCCAGCAGATCACAAAGATGCCAACATGTTGACATAGGCACAATGATATTTTCAATAGAGTGTGTATCATAGGAAAACAGACATTTTAAACGGCACAAATGCTACAAACGCTTGTCTTTAAAACGATCCAAAAATGACACATTCCTGCTCAATTTCATTGAATTACGCTTGGAAAGCCAGTGCCAGTTAAATTGGATTAAAATTGACATGATGCCTAAATGAAATTTTCCATAGATGCGTAATTTTCCCCACCACTATGTCAAAAAAAACCCAAAACACACCCTGTACACACTGGACAAATGTCAATGGAGATTCTCAGTCATCCAGGTCATGACTGTCATGAACTGAACAAGCTTCTTGGACGAGGAGTAAAACATTTTCGGGAAAAAAACAAAAACCCAAGACACTCCAATTGCCTTTTGGAAAAAAAAGCACCTTAGGCGTAAGACGCTGATCTAGTTTATATAGCGCTCAGCCAGCGTGGCGATTCAGTCACTGTGATTTGCAGGCCACGGTTCATGTACCAAGTTTAGTTAGGGTTAATCTTAGATGATGATGACAATGACCTTCACCTTAATTGGGTTGTGCTTTGTTCAGTGTACTATTTGGATTCAGAGAACGGGTCAGCTCAGTAGAGCTAAATATGTTGTGCGAATGTACAAAGTATGAATCTGCACGTATAAGCCAGGAAACTGTGGCATTTTCAGCAAGCCACGGTGTCACAAGGACACCACGAAGTCTATCTTTTAAGCAGGCAAAGGCAGAATTCACAACTGAGTGAATGTCCACAATCAGGCTTTCCTATAGCCTCTGGCTCCACCTTGTGCCCAGAGGCTGTAAGTAAAGGTAAAGGTAAAGGTAAAGGTTCCCCCGCACATGCGTGCTAGTCGTTTCCGACTCTAGGGGCCGGTGCTCATCTCCATTTCAAAGCCAAAGAGACAGCGCTTGTCCGAGGACGTCTCCGTGGTCATGTGGCCGGCATGACTAGACGCCAAAGGCGCACACAACGCTGTTACCTTCCCACCGGAGTGGTCCCTATTTTTCTACTTGCATTTTTACGTGCTTTCGAACTGCTAGGTTGGCAGAAGCTGGGACGAGTAACAGGCGCTCACTCTGCTATGCGGCACTCGGGATTCAACCCGCCAAACTGCCGACCTTCTGGTCGACAAGCTCAGCATCTTAACCCACTGAGCCACCACGTCCCTTTAGAGCTGGTACAGATGGTCTTTCAAACTTTTCCAACCAAATTTATCTATAGTTTCTCCAAGGGAAAAAAATCTTCAACAATTTTTAAGAGGCAAAAAAAAA
>JAKJMR010017653.1:190336-210074 GCA_024449315.1 Daboia siamensis
AATAATAATAATAATAATAATAATAATAATAATAATAATAATAATAATAATCAGTGCTTTTTTTGTAAAAGAAAAAGGTGCCGGAACTCACACGTCATACAACCTGCCTTGCCTACCCTACAAGGTTCCATCCAAAAAAGGTGCCAGAACTCCATTCTGAGCGTTCTATGAGGAAAAAAAGCCCTGGTTTTACAGAAGTGTCTCTGCAAACAATCTAAAGTTAACATTTGAAATGAAGAACATGTAAAGACACATGGAGTTATTGCTAAGTAGTTTTTACTATTACTCCTTACTTATAGACAGAAATACAAATTAAAGCGAAACGAAAGTATAATTGCCAAACTAAAGCAACTATTTACATCACTAATGTTATATTCGGAGAATCGCCAGGAAGGATTCTTAACTCTCTACTTCCCAGCTGAGCTATCTAAACTTCTCTTGGTCCTCTGAAATGTAGCCCCTCCCTCCTGGGAATCCAGGCGACGTTCCACTGCAATGGTTACTCCTTGCAATAATCCATGCCGATAGTTCCATTGCTTCAGAGTTGGCTACCCTTCCGTTTATTCTCACCAAAAAGAAGACAAAGATTCCAACCTTTGCTTTAAACAGCCGGTCAGTCTTTCCGTGATGTTGGTTGGTCATATGAATAGACAAAACTGTTTAAACAAAACCCTGCATCTATAAAGCAAGGATAAAGACAATCATAGAAAAAGGAGCTTGATGAAGAATCTGGGCCACTGGAAACTTTTATGGAGAAGTCCTCCTAATATCCCAGGGTCTGTGGGAAAGCAAGCATTTCCTCCATAGGAAATGAGAGGGTTGGGGGCCATTCCTGAAAAGGCTCTGCAAAGCTGGTTTACTTCCAACGGTAGGTAGCAAACATGGTTTCCCGGCAAGTTTTGGAAACCCATTGCCAGGGTTTCTATAACACATTCGACCAGCTTAGTTAACATTTCACTGGCTTCATTGTTAGAACAATCTAAGCCTAATTGGCTTTAAACTAGGTTAGGTTTTTTTATGTGGTTTGTTATACAAACCCGGCCTGTTTGGTTAATCCTAGGTTTAATGTATAAACTGAGAAAGTGGGTTAACCAGTAACAATTAAGCATGTGATGAGATTCATTTCGGGTCATCTGTATGTGAGACATCAGTGTTCTAGCTGATCCATTTCTGTTCCTGTTCTTCTATAGACTGGAAATTACAGAATTACAACTGGATATGCATCTTCCCACGGAACTATTTTGTGCCTGTAGAAACATAATAAAATACAAGACTTAAAATTGCCTGCCTTCAGGGTGAGAGTTTTAAAGTACTAGTAGTAGGCAGTCCTCGACTTACAACTAGTTGCTTAATGACTGTTCAGGGTTACAACAGGCCACCCCAGAGTTACTTATGACCCATTTTTGAAGTTACAGTGGTCTCGTGATTGCATTTTGAGTACTTGGCTACTGGGTCACCTTGACGGCCATTTGCAGTGTCCCACCGTCAAATGACGGCAATTTGCAACTTTTTTTATCAGTTTCCAGGATCTACTTCTAGTTTCCAGCAAAAAAAACACCCGTTGGGAAAAATCCGATTAACAACCGTAGCTTTTCTTTGCAACGGCCACAAGAAATGTTGCAATCACATGATGCTGTGATTGACAAATGTAATGACCTACGATCATAATTCCAATTATTCCTGTAAATCATAATCATTCTATTGATTTGCCCTATTAGATCATAGTTTCCCAGCCTATCTCGGACCTCAGCTCTCCTGTGTCCCAGCCAAATTGATCCAAACTCCAGGAAATCTGCTAGGTCCAATTCAGCTAAGTCAGGGAAGGCTGATCCTGATTACTAAACCCTAAAATCACAGGCCTGGTACTGTGGTCTATACACAGTCCCAGAAAGTGGCACATTTAACGGAAGAACAGAATAACAGAGTTGGAAGGGACCTTAGAGGTCTTCTAGTCCAGCCCCCTGCTCATATAGGAGACCTGGTGCCATTCTGGACAAATGACTCTCCAATCTCTTCTTGAAAACCTCCAATATTTGGAGCAGCTGCCACTTCGGAAGGCAAGTCGTTCTGCTGGTTTAATTGTTTTAACATGCCATTGATTGCAATTTGTTTGTGCAGTGCATTGATCTACATTTGATCAACCAAAGAGATTCCCTTGGGCCGGGTGGGAAATCGCCATGGTGGCTTGCAAGACATAAAACTAGGATCCCACATGCTCCTTCTGGAATCTGAAGCTGCACTGTGTTCATCTTTGTGTTCAGTTTGTACACTTATACACAACAGAGCACTAATCATGCAAAATGCTTCTAAGCCTTCCATGAGTTCATGCTAAAAAATAAGGAATTCCCAGAGAGCTTTGTCGGCCCAAATATGGGAAAAAGAAATCTTTTGCCTGTATCAGCCCAATCTAGGGCCATCCACAGGCCGCAGTTGCTACTGTGACATCATTTGGTGTGATAAATTTTTGGATTGCTAACGAAGAGTTAAAGGGGGCACTGGGATAGCTATTTCAAGCTTATTAGCTCTCATCAGCCAGCCTTACCCTTCTGAGATTCGAACCTGGGCTGCTTGCATGTTAGGCAACTGACTGTGAGTTTTTATATATACATATACATATATATAAATATATAAAGGTAAAGTTTCCACCGCACATGCTAGTCGTTTCTTACTCTAGGGGCCGTAGTGGTCCCTATTTTTCTACTTTCCTTTTTACGTGCTTTCGAACTGCTAGGTTGGCAGAAGCTGGGACGAGTAACAGGCGCTCACTCTGTTACGCGGCACTCGGGATTCGACCAGCCAAACTGCCGAACTTCTGATTGACAAGCTCAGCGTCCTAACCCACTTAGGTACCGTGTCCCTAGTCTCTGTGTGTGTGTGTGTGTGTGTGTATGTGTGTCTATATCTATATCTATATCTATATCTATATTTATATCTATATCTATATCTATATCTATATCTATATCTATATCTATATCTATATCTATATCTATATCTATATCTGTCTGTCTGTCTATCTATCTATCTATCTATCTATCTATCTATCTATCTATCTATCTATCTATCTATCTACATACATACTCAGAGGCCACTGAAATTTACCTGGGTTCCTTCTGCTGGTAAGCAACTGTTATAAAACGAAGACCATTGTCACTGCAGTCATAATGAATAAAGGAGCTAAGAGAGGAGGGAAAAAAAGGAAGTCATGAACTAAATCAGGGGTGTCAAACTCAATTTCATCGAGGACCGCATCAGCATTGCGGTTGCACTCAAGGGGCCGGGTGGGCATGGCCTACTGGGTGGGCGTGGCTAGAGTGCATACGGCCTACTGGGCACCCATAGGCACCCTTGATGCCTACATCGTTGGCATCAAGGGTGCCTATGGGGGCCTGGGCAGGAGTGGAACAGATCTGTGGGTCTCTGGCAGGAGGAGGGTCTCTGGGCCAGGGCCAAGGCAGTGGGGGTTGTTCCCTCCCTGTTTCCAGGATGGCATCGCGGGCCGGATCCGGCCCCCAGGCCTTGTGTTTGACATGTCTGAACTAAATGAAGCCATAACTTCCCATTGATACAATATCTCCATAAAGGAGTAACTGTGGTTTGGTGGTGAAGACACCAGGCTACAAACCCAGAGATTGTGAGTTCCGCCTTAGGCACGAAAACTGGCTGGGTGACTTTGGGCCAATCGCCAGGAGACAGTGAGTTCTAGTTCCGCCTTAGGCATGAATTCCCCCTGCTGGCTGGGGAATTCTGGGAGTTGAAGTCCACAGGTCTGAAAGCTGCCAAGGTTGGGGACCCCTGGGCTAGAAGCCTGTGTATGAAATTGCTCACAAAAGCTGATACACTAATTGGTGGTACCAAAGTCAATGCTAGCTGTGCCATAGGTATTATCTCTTCCCATCTCCCCACAGGGCCAGGAAAATTTCTTTTCCAAACATCAGGACTAAAGGATGGAGCAAACACCTTGCACGACCCTCTTACCTGGATTGAGGTATTGCTCCTGTGACAGCAAGGGTTTGTCATTGGTGCATGGTGGATTTAAGCCGGACCAGACTGCATCTGCAGTAGAATTCTCACACATAATAATACCAGTGATAGGAGTCTGTGCTTCAGATTCATTCAAACATCTATACCTTAATTTCTGTCCCACTGGGTAATTCAAGATTTTAACAGTGGTGTGCTTGTATGGGACGGGAACTCCACAATATCCTAGGGGGGGGGGGGGAGACAAAGAGAAAATCAGAGGACATCCTTCCCAAACATCGACAAACCTAAATTCATCAGGATTCAGCCGGTGGCTAAACATGACAGTCACCGCAGCATAAATGCATTTACTGACTCACAGTCCTTAGAGAAATTGGCCCGATGCAGTAAAATTACTCAACTGGATAATTAACAGGCTGATTTACAGACAGCGAGATTTATCAAGGGACAATAAAAGTAAGCACAAGTTGATTGGAATCTCAGAGGTTGAGCAGAATGCATCTGGTTTGTTGTGAAGACGTAGCATGCTAACTCCTACTTTACAAAAGGTTCTTGTTGCATTCACCTAGCCATCCCGCCACATTACAGCTCAGCTCAATGGCCTAATTCACACAACCTGCTGAGATGATTGATGTGTTTCCAACAACCACAAATGTCAACTCTAAGACCACAGATGACTCTTTATTTTCTTACACCTAAAAGACAGAATTGTGCCAGACTAAAGTGATAACAAGAAAACCAAGATCATGGCATCCGGCCCTCTCAATCCCTGGCAAATAGATGGGGAAGAAATGGAGGTAGTGACAGATTTTATTTTCCTGGGCTCCAAGATCACCGCAGACGGGGACTGTAGCCAAGAAATTAAAAGACGCTTGCTCCTGGGGAGGAAAGCCATGGCAAATCTAGACAGCACACTAAAAAGCAGAGACATCACCCTGCCAACAAAAGGGCGTATAGTCAAGGCTATGGTCTTCCCAGTTGCAATGTGTGGCTGTGAAAGTTGGACCATAAGAAAGGCTGAGTGCCAAAGAATGGAGGCCTTTGAACTCTGGTGCTGGAGAAGACTCCTGCGAGTCCCTTGGACTGCAAGGCGATCAAACCGGTCAGTCCTAGAGGAGATCAACCCTGACTGCTCTTTAGAAGGCCAGATCCTGAAGTGGAAACTCAAATCCTTTGGCCACCTAATGAGAAGGAAGTACTCACTGGAGAAGAGCCTGATGCTGGGAAAGGTTGAGGGCAAGAGAAGAAGGGGAGGACAGAGAATGAGGTGGCTGGATGGAGTCACTGAAGCAGTAGGCGTGAGCTTAAAGGGACTCCAGAAGATGGTAGAGGACAAGAAGGCCTGGAGGAATGTTTTCCATGGGGTCGCGAGGGGTTGGACACAACTTCGCAACTAACAATAAAGTGATAACCTTCAAACTTAATAGATTACATCTGGGAGAGTCTAGGGGTGGGCATCTTTTCCTCCCTTCCTCATTCAGTTCAGGACTGTGCAGTCTCTTCACCTGGGTCCATCTCTGGGAGTCTAGGACAAAACTCCCTGCAGTTGATTTGTCCCAGCTGTGTTGCTGCGGCTGACTCGCCCTGGCTAATTTGCTGAGGGAAAACTTGTGATGGGACCATTCAATGTGAATTGCAGCAGGCCTTGCCTTGCTGTAGGTTGGAACCCAAGGACTTCTAACGTGTGGAGGTTCAAACCCAAAGCAAGACAAGGCCCAGTGTCATTCACTTTACCCTCTCTTGAGTTAGCCTGCATTGAATTGTCCTGTGGCAATTTGTCCCACAGCGAGTCGGCCATGACGAGTTAGATTGAGTTGGCCATGGCAAGATGGCTAGAGTAGAATATCTCAGGGGCTGCCATAAAGAAGAGGGAGGATCAAGCTACTCTCCAAAGCACCTGAAGGCAGGACAAGAAGCAACAGATGGAAACTGTGCTGGACCAGTATACAATCATCTGATCCATTATATAGCTAGCTTAGGAATTAAGAACTGTGTTAGAGCATTTAGCATTTAAAGGATTAAAAGCTGTATTCTTAAGAGAACTGTATGTTAGAGCATTTAGCATTTAAAGGGTTAAATGCTATCTCCTTAAGAGATGGCCTCTGAGAAATGTAGTCTAGTTGTTGGTCAGTTCTATATCTTATCTAGTCAGTGGGAGGTGCTTCAAAGTTTATTACAGGATGCCTTGGCAATGTGCCAAGGTTGTAAAAGCCTTTGTTTAATCAAGCTTCAGGCACACTTCGACATGAGATCCTAAACAATGCCTAGCTGATATGGGGTAATTATTTCTTTTTACCCTGAGTGGGTGGACAAATATATAAATATGAACAGATGTATCTACAGCAAACCTAAGTCTCTACTTGGAATCCCTGATCAATAAATATTTGTTTACAACCATTCCATGGGGTTTATCCTATCTGGATTGGGGCTATAATGCATTTTAGTCTACATTCCAGAATAGAAACTAACCAAAGAGAGAAGCAACCTAGAACTAAGGAGAAACTTCCTGACAGTGAGAACAATTAACCAGTGGAACAACCTGCCTCCAGAAATGGTGAAAGCTCCAACACTGGAAGTGTTTAAGAAGAGACTGGACAGCCATTTGTCTGAAATGATATAGGGTTTCCTGCCTGAGCAGGGGCTGGACTAGAAGACCTCCAAGATCCCTTCCAACTTTATTATTATTATTATTATTATAGAGTGAGTCAGCCACAGAGAGTCAGCTGTGGCATATTGTCCCCTATTGTCTCTGGAATGTTCTGTCTCCTTCCTGGGAAACTATGATCCTACTGCTGACATTCCACCCGCCTCTTTTTCAGCTGCAGATTCCGCCCCACCAAAAAACCAACTTTACTTTAACCTAGCTTAGCATATCGTGCAAACCATGACACCTATTTGATGGGTAGTCCTGCACCTAGATGACTCAAATGCAAGGCAGCGTTTGGGCCTTCAATAAACCCAAGGAGAAAAACCCATTTGTGAAGTAATTTGGTCCTCAACTTGTAACCACTCATTTCGTGACGGTTCAAAGTTACTACAGAACTGAAAAAAGTGAACCTGTGTGACCGTTTTTCACACTTACGACCATTGCAGCTTCCCCGTGGTCACATGATCAAAATTTAGACGCTCGGCAACTGGCATGTATCCATGACGGTTGCAGTGTCCCTGGGTCATGTGATCCCCTTTTGCGACCTTTTGAGAAGCAAAGTGAATGGGGAAGCCAGATTCATTTCACAACTGTGTTACTAGCTTAACAACTACAATGATTTATTTAACAACTGTGGCAAGAAAGGTCATAAAATGGGGATTCTTTCTTTTTTTCTTTCTTTCTTTCTTTCTTTCTTTCTTTCTTTCTTTCTTTCTTTCTTTCTTTCTTTCTTTCCTTTCCTTTCCTTTCCTTTCCTTTCCTTTTTCTCTCTCTTTCTCTTTTTCTTTCTTTCTCTTTCTCTTTTTCTAAATTGCCCATCTCTCTCAAAACAGGGCTCTGGGTATTATACAATATAACCAATGAATAAAACAACACAAATTTTAAAAAATGGGGCAAAACTCTCTTAACAGCTGTTCTGCTTAGCAAGGGAAACTTTTGCCTCAACTGTGGTCATAAACCAAGGGCTACCTGTGCTTCAGAGTTATTTTGGCCCAAAAAGACAAATCTCCAAGAAAGGAATTTTCTCCAAAGATTCTTACATTCATTGCTTTAAAGCCGTGCTTCTCAACCTTAGCAACATTCAGATGGGTGAGCTTCAGATCCCAGAATTTAACAGCTACCACTGTGTAAATGCCACCAGTGAAATTATTATAAATATTTATTTTCTTAATGATTTATATACTGCCTTTTATTAAATAGTGCACTCTCCTTTAAATATCCCCCCCCCAAAAAAATGCTTGTTTGCTATCCTCAAACCTTGTTGCATGGATGGGGTTCATTGGTTTTCACTTGTCCTCAGATGGGTCCAACCAGAGAATTAATTTACTATTATCGCAAGCAGTAGCATTTCAAAAACAAATACTTGGGGTTACCTTCTATGACTGTTGGGGTGCTGGTGCTGTTTTGGGGCCCACTGGAACTCTTCTCCCATTTTCCAGAAGGAGAAAGCCCTGAAGGAAGATCAGCCAATTTAGGGTCTATTTTGGAGAAATTCAAGTGAGGAAAACAAACGTGCTAGAGAGATACAATCAGATTCCCTAGACTGTAGTTTCTGAGTTTAGATGAAGTTGGAAGCAGATAGAAAGCCTGGATGAAGTTGGGAGGAGATAGAAAGCTTGGGTAAAGATGGGAGGAGATAGAAAGCCTGGATGAAGTTGGGAGGAGATAGAAAGCTTGGATGAAGATGGGAGGAGATAGAAAGCTTGGATGAAGTTGGGAGGAGATATAAAGCTTGGGTGAAGATGGGATGAGATAGAAAGCTTGGGTGAAGTTGGGAGATGACAGGGAGGGTTGTCCTCAGAGAGGAAGGGGGTAAAAAAAAAAATCAAGATGGCCACCTGATAACCAAATCTGGCCTTAGGTCTGTCTCGGTTTACATTTCCCAATAAGCAATCAAGTCAGAAGATCATTTCTAAGCAATTTATTAGAGTACTCTGATATAGTGGGGTCTCCCCATGGAAAGGGAGAATCAAGATCCATCTTAAAGGTAAAGGTAAAGGTTCCCCCGCACATGCGTGCTAGTCGTTTCCGACTCTAGGGGGCGGTGCTCATCTCCATTTCAAAGCCGAAGAGCCAGCGCTTGTCCGAGGATGTCTCCATGGTCATGTGGCCGGCATGACTAGACGCCAAAGGCGCACGGAACGCTGTTCCCTTCCCACCGGAGCGGTCCCTATTTTTCTACTTGCATTTTTACATGCTTTCGAACTGCTAGGTGGGCAGAAGCTGGGAAAAGTAACAGGCGCTCACTCTGCTACGCGGCACTTGGGATTCGACCCGCCAAACTGCTGACCTTCTGATCGACAAGCTCAGCGTCCTAACCCACTGAGCCACCGCGTCCCTAGATCCATCTTACATTCCCTTTTATAGTCAAGAGATCAAAGAAAATGAAAGAGAAAAGGGGATTGGATAGGGCAAAAGTAACTTCCCTTTTGCATAAGCAATCAGTTACATATAGCCAAACATGCTACATATTTGCATCCCACAACACCACACATGTTCATTAAAATGAATAAGCACATGATCAACCCCCCCACCCTCTTATTTACACACATGGCAATACATCTTTGGGGCTCTGATCACATAGTTGGGATGGCCATCTTGACTTTTTTGACCCGCTCAGGGTTTCCCTGCCTCTACGGAGCAGCTAGCTATCCTTCTGGTTGCCAGAATCTTCGGTGCCTTGTTTGTTCCATCTTCTTGGCCCACAAAGAGGTTTTGCCAACATTTTTACACATAAAGTGGGATGTTCAAGATCAAACTCCGCGTCCCAAGTCTTTAACAAGTCTGGGGTATCCTACAATATCTGCTTGTGCCTCAGATTAAAGGGACGGGGACAAAGGTACAGAAAAAAAGCAAGACTCTGTGGAATGGGGTCAGTAGACAGTAACTGTGGTGTGAAACTGCGCAGCTGAAGTTGCCATAACTCCTTGCAAAAGCAGACGCACACACTTCCTGGAGACAGCGTAAATTAACCACAAAATTTTTCCGACAGCAATGATATCAGCTTCATCATTGTCTGATAAAGAGCAGCGAGGGCAGTGGTGCCCGGCAGAACCGGAAACGGCATCCGCACAGAGAACCAGTTGTTCACCTATTTGAATCCCACCACTGAGCAAGGGTCTCACTGAAGTACCTTCAGTGGTCTGGGGACAGGCAGAAAAATGTTTCACCACCTACGTTGGTCCACGTTAGCATTAACTGTTGTGTTGTGGGTTCTGGAGAGCAGGAAGGTGCCGAGACGATGAGTACAGCATAAAGGTAAAGGTAAAGGTAAAGGTTCCCCCGCACATGCGTGCTAGTCGTTTCTGACTCTAGGGACCGGTGCTCATCTCCGTTTCAAAGCCGAAGAGCCAGCACTTGTCCGAGGACGTCTCCGTGGTCATGTGGCTGGCATGACTAGACGCCAAAGGCGCACAGAACGCTGTTACCTTCCCACCGTAGTGGTCCCTATTTTTCTACTTGCATTTTTACATGCTTTCGAACTGCTAGGTTGGCAGAAGCTGGGACGAGTAACAGGCGCTCATTCTGCTACGCGGCATTCGGGATTCGACCCGCCAAACTGCCGACCTTCTGATCGACAAGCTCAGTGTCCTAACCCACTGAGCCACTGCATGGCAGATCTTTATTCGGTGGAAGTGACTGTACTGGGGGAATAGGGGTTACCTGCCCTCCTTTTATACCTGGCCAGGTGAGCAGCCGGCCAATCGATTTGAACCTCTGTTTCCTGCCCAAACTGGGTTCCCGCCAAAACAGTTACAGTTCAACGCCCCCTGGTGGTGACTGCTATGTAAGTGTGTATGTGTTCTCTTCACCTGGATACATAACATAAACCACATTTTGGTGTGTTGTGTTTCTTTCACCAAACTGCCCCAGGCTTTTCAGAATTCTTAAGGAGCAGAGTGAGATAAAAGCTACGGTTTTGCAGATAGTTTTTTAAAAAAATCAAAATAGGCACTTCTTTTTTTTTTGCACAGATCTTTCTCAGTTTCATGACTTTGTGCATGCAAGTGGAGAAATAATGCTTAATTAATAAGACCCCAATAGCACACGATTCATTTAAGAACTGCAGTAGTTCACTTAAGAAGAAATTTCCTGGCAGTTAGAATAATTAATCGGTGGAACAACTTGCCTCCAGATGTTGTGAATGCTCCAACACTGGACATTTTCAAGAAGAAATGGTAGGGTATAGCCTGAAATGGTATAGGGTTTTCTGCCTTAGCAGTGGGTGAGATTAGAAGACCTCCAGGTCCCTTCCAGCCCTACTATGATTAAATTGATTGAAGATAGATAGATAGATAGATAGATAGATGATAGAAAGAGAGGTTAGATGATAGATAGATAGATAGATAGATAGATAGATAGATAGATAGATAGATGATAGATAGAGAGAGAGGTGATAGATAGATAATAGATAGATAGATGATAGATGATAGATACATAGATGATAGATAGATAGATAGATAGATAGATAGATAGATAGATAGATAGATAGATAGATAGATAGATAGAGGCGCTCCAATGGTGGAAGTTTTCAAGAAGAGACTGGACAGCCATTTGTCTGAAATGATCAGGTCAATGATATCAATGGACGTTGGACTAGAAGACCTCCAAGGTCCCTTCCAACTTTGGCAAGTAAGGTCAAAAATGGGGCAAAAGTCATTTAACAACCGCTTTGCTTAGCTATGGAAAATTGTAGGTTCAATTGTGGTCATAAGGCGAGGACTAACTGTATTCATTAGGCTTCCAAAACGCTTCCCAGCAATCCACCTCCTACCTCGGCAAATTGGTTGGTGTGTGTATTTCCATTGAACAATTCCGGACTCGTCCGTGCATCTAATAGTATAACTTTTTCCTGCTTCTCTCCTGTAGCCTTCATTACATACGTAACGAGCCCGAGTACCCACAACATACTGATCCGTGTCATACTCTGCAAATTTAGCTATATCAGGATCAGGGCATTGATCTGCAAAGGAAGAGAAACTGTAAACATGGTGCTGTTTGATCATCCCAGCCGCTAGCCAAGTTGGATGGGATCCATTGCATTCTCCTAGCCTTCTTCCAGGATGGAAAAGGCCCAAGGATACAGAAGCTCCTTCTTACCTTCCCTTAGGACAGGGGTGCCAGTCCATGGCCTGTTAGGAACCAGGCTGCAGAACTGCAGGTGAGCAGGGCTGAGCAAAACTGTGCATGCACGGGATTTAGGTTGCATGTTTCTCCTCCCTGCCCACCCCCCACCCCCCAGTCCATGGGAAAATTGTCTTCTCCAAAACTGTTCCCTAGTGCTAGTTTTGGTCACCACGATGTTAAAAAGACATTGAGACTCTAGAAAGAGGGCAGAGAAGAGCAACCAAGATGATCAGGGGACTGTAGACTAAAAGAAACAAGGAACGGTTGCTGGAATTGGGCATGTCTAGTTTAATGAAGAGAAGGGCGAGGGGGGACATGATAGCAGTCTTCCAGTATCTCAGGGGCTGCCCCAAAGAAGAGGGAGTCAAGCTATTCTCCAAAGCACCTGAAGGCGGGACAAGAAGCAACAAATGGAAACTCATCAAGGAGAGAAGCAACCTGGAACTAAGGAGGAATTTCCTGACTGTTAGAACAATTAACCAGTGGAACAACCTGCCTCCAGAAGCTGTGAATGCTCCAACACTGGAAGTTTTTAAGAAGAGACTGGACAGCCATTTGTCTGAAATGGTATAGGGTTTGCTGCCTGAGCAGGGGGTTTGGGCTTTTCAACCAGTGGTACCGGTACCATCTGTGGTACATTGGCACCTAGCAGGTGGTACATGGCCATCCTAGAAAAGTGGTAGCGGAGGAGGGGAATGAGCTGAACCGGTGGCAGCACCATGCAAGCTTGAGCGAGAGACGGCTGGAGCTGCAGGGCTGTCAGGGCTCAGTGGAAGCGTCAGGATCAGTGCCAGGATCAAGCTGGAGTTCGGTGCTGATCTTAGCACTTCTTCTGAGCCCAGAAGAACTGCAGATCATCTGGAATGTTGTAGTATCTCCAGGGTCTTGTGATTTACATTCAGATGCTTGGCAACTGATTCATATCTATGATGGTCACAGTGTCCCAGAGTCATGTGAAGTGACCAAAACCTGCTGCAACCATCCAGCAGATGGGGAGGGAATAAAAATCAAACTCCTCCCACCCCACCCTCACTGCCAATCCTCAACAGAAATGCTCACAACGATGAAAATCATGGACAGGAGGAAGAGCACCGCCAGGCAGGCAGGCAGGTGTCTTGCTCGGCTGTGGCTTGGGGGGGGCACTTTTTTCAGTGCCATTGTAACTTCAAACAGTCACTGAGCGAACTGTTGTAAGTTGAGGACTACCTGTACTTTATCATTTTTTTTTCCTTTTTTGGGGGGGTTCATCAAGTTTTTGTCACCTTGCTAGGGGACTGGTGGTAATCGGATGTTGCCATATCCTAAAAGTGGTATAATGGCTGAAAAGGTTGAAAAGCCCTGGACTAGATGACCTCCAGGCTCCCTTCCATCATCATTATCATCATCATCATCATCTAGAAAAAAACTATTCTGTTCCCTATTCTCTATTCTATTCTATTCTATTCTATTCTGTTCTGTTCTGTTCTATTCTATTCTATTCTGTTCTGTTCTATTCTATTCTATTCTGTTCTGTTCTGTTCTGTTCTGTTCTGTTCTATTCTATTCTATTCTATTCTATTCTATTCTGTTCCACTCTATTCTTCATTTTTCTAGAAAATACAACATCTTGTATTTCTCTTATGAGCCTCAAATTTTTGTATAAGAAAAGGAAAGATTGCAAACAATGATATACAGGGAACTTTGTATAAAAATGCATTTTTCCTTCCTACTGTCCATACAAATATAAGAAAAACACCCTAAATTGTCTTCTGTTTGGTCTTTCTTTCTTTCTTTCTTTCTTTCTTTCTTTCTTTCATTCTTTCATTCTTTCTTGACCTTATGTGTGACATTATATTCTTGGGATTCGACCCGCCAAACTGCCGACCTTCAGATCGACCAGCTCAGCGTCCTAACCCACTGAGCCACTGCGTATCTATATCTATATCTATATCTATATCTATATCTATATCTATATCTATATCTATATCTATATCTATATCTATATCTATATCTATACCCAACCCTTTCGTCCGGTCTCCAACCTTTGCTTTCTTGCGAAGGTTGTTGAGAGGGTGGTGGCGCATCAGCTCCCTTTGTTCTTGGAGGAAGCTGATTATCTAGACCCATACCAATCGGGCTTCAGGCCCGGGTACAGCACGGAGACGGCATAGGTGGCGCTGGTGAATGATCTCTGGCGGGCTCAGGACAGGGGTTGTTCCTCTGTCCTAGTCCTATTAGACCTCTCAGCGGCTTTCGATACCATCGACCATGGTATCCTGCTGCGGCGCCTCAGGGGGTTGGGAGTGGGAGGCACAGTTCTTCAGTGGTTCTCCTCCTATCTTCTGGGGCATTCGCAGTCGGTGTTAGCAGGAGGGCAGAGGTCGACCTTGAGGTCCCTTGTTTGTGGAGTTCCTCAGGGATCGGTCCTCTCACCTCTCCTGTTCAACATCTCTATGAAGACTCTGGGTGAGATCATTCGTGGTTTTGGAGTTGGTTATCATCAGTATGCTGATGATACCCAGCTTTTTATTTCAACCCCAAACCACCCCAGTGATCCCCTCGACGTGATGTCTTGTTTCCTGGAGGTGGTCCGGGTCTGGATGGGGAGGAACAGGCTTCAGCTCAACCCTGACAAGACTGAGTGGCTGTGCGTGTTGGCATCTCGGGAAACGCAGAATATTCCATCTCTTAATATGGGGGGTGAGCTATTACCCCCCGTAGATCGGGCTCGCAACTTGGGGGTCCTTCTAGATTCACAGCTCTCCTTAGAAGATCATATAGGAGCTGTGACTAGGGGGGCCTTTGCCCAGGTTCGCCTGGTGCGCCAGTTGCGGCCCTATCTAGACCGGGATGCCTTGCATACAGTCACTCATGTGCTTGTGACCTCTCGTTTGGACTACTGCAATGCTCTTTACATGGGGCTGCCCTTGAGGACCACTCGGAGGCTCCAAATGGTGCAGAATGCAGCCGTGTAAGTGGTGTTGGGGGTTTCCCGATACTCCCATGTTACACCTCTGCTCCGTGAGCTGCATTGGCCTCCAGTTGCCCTCCGGGTGAGATTCAAGGTGCTGGTGATGACCTACAAAGCCCTTACATGGCATGGGTCCGGATTACCTACGGCAGCACCTGCTGCCGGCATCAACCTCCCTCTGTCCAGTGCGCTCCCAGAGAGAGGGTCTCCTCAGGGTGCCTCCGATCAGAGAATGTCGATTGGTGGCCCCCAGGGGGAGGGCCTTCTCTGTGGGCGCGCCAGACCTATGGAACCGCTTGCCGGTTGAGCTCCGGATGGCCCCCGACCTTCGCTCCTTCCGGCGCGATTTAAAAACTTCTCTATTTGAACAATCCGGCCGGGTTTGATGGGTTTAGGGTTGGATCTAATTTTAACATAGTTTTAATTATTGTATTATATCGGGCATGATTATTTAATTCTTTTTAACTTCTTTTAACTTTTGTATTTATATTCTGATATTTATTGCCCTGTACACCGCCCTGAGTCCTTCGGGAGAAGGGCGGTATAAAAATTTTAATAATAATAATAATAATAATAATAATAATAATAATAATAATAATAATAATAATAATAATAATAATAATAATAATAATAATAAAAACCCATAAATCACATTTACTTTTTTTTCTTCTTTTTTCAGCAAAAAAGTCCAAAAGAGGTTTCCAGTCCCTAATCAATTCTCTGCTGCAGAAAGTCTCCTGAAGTATTCAAGTATTCAAGTATTTTCAAGCTGAAATGTATCCAGTTAGAAATTCAAAAGGGCAGAGAGTCCATATTTCTGAAAGGCAGTAGACCTGGGTTGTTGTTCTTTTATGTAAATGTAACAGGTTCTTCCCCCGTTTGTAATGATTTCTGCTGGTTGGCTTGCCCAAGTTCGAATCTCAGAAGGGTATGGCTGACTGACGAAAACAAATAAGTTTGAAATGCATATCAGTCTCCCTTTAATTCTTTGTTAGCAAAACCAATTTACACACACACACACACACACACACACACACACACACACACACACATATATATATATATATATATATATATATATATATATATATATATATATATATATATATATATAGACTATATATATATATATATAGACTATATATATATAGTCAAAGTTGGTAAAATGAAAAACGATCTTCAAGTGAAACCCAACCATGTGAGTAAAAAAACCCTCTCACTTTCCATCAAAGTCAGCCGCATTTCTCTCCAGACTTCAAACAGGTCTTTGAAGCAGCAGCTTGACGAAACCACATTTTATCTCCTCTGTAACTTGCAAGCTCGTCATCCAGGTTTTACTTTCAGCCCCTGCTCTTTCACCCAAAGTTATCGCTGTGAGCAAAAATGGGAAAAAAACAAAACAAAACATGCCTTGTGAGGCTCCTATCACAAGCCTGGCAACTCTCCTGACCTCTTAATGAAGTTAAGAATCCAACTTGGCTTGATTCCCTTCTTCGTGATTTTGTTGTTGTTGTTGTTGTTTTTAAAAAATAATAATAATAAAAATAAATAAAGTTCGTTATAAGTTAAAATACAAATTAGAAAGGAAAATCAGAAAAGTTAAAGGGGGGTGGAAAAAGTGGGGTGCGGAGAAGGAAAAAAAAAAGGGGGGGGGAGTCCAGAAACAATTTCCAGGTAAAAATAAAACTAGGTAAGTTCTTGTCTTTCATTTTGTAATCTAGTTGGCTTTTTCTTTTTTTCAATGTTTCTGGTTGATAAAACTCTGGAAGTCTACTTTTTTTTTTTTTTAGTCGATATTCATTTTTATTGTTCCAATTTCTTCCACAAACAAATCAAGAAATTTTATTTTATTTTATTTAGTTTATTTTTATTCCATTTATATCCCGCCCTTCTCCGAAGACTCAGGGCGGCTTACAAGCTTAGCAGTATATATATACCGCAATCCATAGATACATACACACACGTAAGTTTGGGTGCTGCTCGTCCATTTCCCCTTTCACCGTATCCACCCTCCTATTCTCTCTTCCCTCTTCTCTACTTTCTTTCTCTCTCTCTCCTTCCTTTCCTGCTTCCTTCTTCTTTCTCTCCTCTCCTCTTTCCCTCACCACTCCCCTCCCATTTCTCGCCACTTCTCCTCCTCCTTTCCTCTAACCTTCCTACTTCCTTCCCCCTCCTCTGCTCTCTTCCCTCCCATTCCTCTTCCGATACAATTCAGGGGTGATGTCCCAGCAGCTCCTCTCCTTAGGGGAAATCTACTTTTCTTGTCTGCAGGAGGCTGCTAGAGACTTCTCGTTAACCAGATGTGGGTTTCCTCCTTCTGCAACTGAGGTTTGCTTGGGATCCCCATTTGTCCTGCCAAAATACGTTAAAGACCACCGGAACTCCCAAGGCTGTGGGTTGGAAAGGGTAGCTGTTGTTTTGTTTTTTTTAAGACAAATAAAATAAAAATTGCAGTGCGCGCACTCCCTAATATTGAGGTGAAAAGGTTCTTGGATGGAACAGAACAGAATAACAGAGTTGGAAGGGGGTCTAGTCCAACCCCCTGCTCAAGCAGGAGAGACCCTATACCGTTTCAGATAAATGGTTGTCCAATCTGTTCTTTAAAACCTCCAGTGATGGAGCACCCACAACTTCTGGAGGCAGGTAGTTCCACTGATAGATTGTCCTCACTGTTAGGAAGTTTCTCCTTAATTCCAGGTTGCTTCTCTCCTTGATTGGTTTCCATCCGTTGTTTCTTGCCTTGCCTTCTGGGGCTCTGGAAAATAAGTTGACCACCCTCTCCTCTGTGGCAGCCCCTCAAATATTGGAAGATTGCTGTCATGTCACCCCACATCCTTCTTTTCACTAGACTAGACCCACCCAATTCCTGCCACCGTTCTTCGCATGTTTTAGCCTCCAGATCCCTTATCAAATTTGTCGGTCTTCTCTGCCCTTTTTTCTAGAGTTCAACATCATTTTTAGAGTATGAATACCATCGCCAAAGTTGAATTTACTTTGCGGCTAACTTATACGTCTCTCATTCTTTCTCATTTTCACGAATGGAGTAAGTCTGATCTACCAGTTATTTGTGAACCGCAATTCCCAGCACCCCCTCAGCATAAGACATACTGGTTGACACTGCTGGAAAGGGTAGTTCAGCAGTAGATTCTCCATCAAGAATGTGACAAACGTATTAATAATCTGTCCATCAACTAAAAAAGGTCCTCAAGTGACAATTAAACCACAAAATAGGATTCCAGTATCATTGTTTTGTGGAAACAACATGGGCAGACGGATAATGCTAAGCTGCAGCTGATTTGCCTTCCCATGAGACTATATCTCTCTATATATAGTCTTAAGCTTTTTCCTGGCAGTTAGAACAATTAACCAGTGGAACAACCTGCCTCTAGAAGCTGTGAAAGCTCCAATACTGGAGGTTTTTAAAACAGACTGGACAGCCATTTGTCTGAAATGGCATAGGGTTTCCTGCCTGAGCAGGGGGTTGGACTAGATGACCTCCAAGGTACCTTCCAACTTTATCATCATCATCATTATTGATCATCGCACAGTCAGCCAGATGTTCAGGCTGGATTTGGCATTTTTGTCTACCTATCGAGTCCTTACCAAGGACCTGGGATAGGCAGATGTGGATGTTTGATGGTATTAAAGATATTATTATTATTATTATTATTATTATTATTATTATTATTATTATTATTTACATCCATGGGAAATAGAATTGCTAGAGTGCTTTGCCTTCCCTTATATCTTTTTCCAGGTGAGAATTGCAATGGAAGACAGGTTAACTTACCTTTTCCAGCCCCTTCACTATATTGGGAAATGCTGCATACCAGAAAGAGCCCAAACTCAAAAAAAAGACCGCTCATGTCTTCTTGACTGGGAGATTAATTTCGAAGGGAGTTTTAGCTGACAGATTTCAGAGTCTACAGATCTCCCTTCTGGTGGTCCGGAGCAGAAAAGGCAGTTTGATCGTATCTTGCTAGCTCTACGTCCTTTTCACCCACCCACCCTGCAAGGAGCAGAAATTGAAATTGAAGACACATGCGCGGACACACACACACTCACACACATCCTACTCATCTAGTAAGTTGCATTTTCAAAAGTGTTTCGGCTCAGCTACGTACGGAGGAAGTGGTTTGCCCGTGCGGTTGAAACAGCTGACCAAAAGAATGGACAATTTTTACCACCTATTGTACCAGTTCCTTCTCAAAATCAAGAGGCATCTAGCTGAAGTTGCAAATCAATCATTTGGTACCATTCACTTACCTGCTGGGCCAATGGCAAAGATTGGTAAACTCCCTGCCAAGGAAAACTGGCACGCCAAGGACTGTAATATGCTAATAGTGCCTTTACCGTTTGTATTTCATTTTTAATTCATCCTCTTAACACAGTCCACATGATTACTATTTAGGATCCAAATAGTCCTTGACTTAAGACTATAACGGAGCCCAAAATTTCTCTTGCTGAAGGAGCTGCCACAGCAGATGGTAAAACCATCTCCATCAGTCAGGTTTATCAACCGCACGGGCAAACCAGAAAAGATTGATAAATAACGTATACACTTGATTCTACATGTGATAACAGCGGCAAGAATCATAGGTGCACAACATTGGAAAAAGGAAGAAATACCAGCAGAGGAAGAAACAACTAAAAATATATATATATATACTAGAATGTGCGGAAGTGGACAGTCTTACTTTGAGGTTGAAAGAAAAAGAAGGAACAGTAGACTTTCAAACTTGGGACTTATTTTACCAGTGGCTGGAGAAAAGGATAAAGGATGAGCAATTACGTTTGTATGAGTGAATGACAAACTTAGACATCACGTTTGTGGAAGACGTACTCCTGAATTGCAGTGCTTTTTTTGTAAAAGAAAAAGGTGCCGGAACTCACACATGTCATGCAACCCGCCTTGCCTACCCTACAAGGTTCCATCCAAAAAAGGTGCCGGAACTCCGTTCTGAGAGTTCTATGAGAAAAAAAGCCATCTATCTATCTATCTATCTATCTATCTATCTATCTATCTATCTATCTAT
>JAKJMR010017654.1:57084-76593 GCA_024449315.1 Daboia siamensis
TGTGTGTGTGTGTGTGTGTGTGTGTGTGTGTGTGTGTGTGTGTGTGTATGCAACATCCTCTTGCCATTCCCTCTTTTGGCATTCCCTCCTCTTCCTTCCCCACCCCAGAAAAAGCTGGATGATGCAGCTCCCTTTACGCAGGGCATCTTCGTTTGCGATGGCCTGAGTTGTGATCCACAAAAGAGCCCCCACGCAAGTCAAACCTTGTCAATTACGTGTTCCCACTGCCATTTTTCCTGTGAAATTCCTCTGAGGCAGCAAAGCGTCTCAGCAGAGTAACAGAATAAGTCAAGGACAAATTAGAACAAAACTTCCTGCAGCCGTTCTTTGTATGTTTTAATAATAATAATAAAGTTGGAAGGGACCTTGGAGGTCTTCTAGTCCAAACCCCTGCTCAGGCAGGAAACCCTAGACCATTTCAGACAAATGGCTGTCCAGTCTCTTCTTAAAAACCTCCAGTGTTGGAGCATTCACAGCTTCTGGTGGCAGGCTGTTCCGCTGGTGAATTGTTTTCACTGTCAGGAAGTTTCTCCTTAGTTCCAGGTTGCTTCTCTCCTTGATGAGTTTCCATCCGTTGCTTCTTCTCCTGCCTTCCGGTGCTTTGGAGAATAGCTTGAAGCCCCCTCCTCTTTGCAGTGCCTAAACAGGAACGCATTTACGTTGAATGGGGAGGGCCGGGTGTAAGAGCTCTCCCGATGCAATTTCAGAATTGTACCTGGAAGAGCTGACGGACCGCGTCATCGAGGTGGATGTGGAGTGTCAGACGGATGCTTTTCTGGACCGCCCGGCCACCCCACTCTTCATCCCTGCGAAGACCGGCAGAGACGTGGCCACCCAGATATGGGAAGGAGAGGTACCAACTCCAGAAAACTGCTGTCACACTGGTCACAACTTAAACCTCTAAGTAGAAAAGAACCTTAGCTTCACTTGTTGAGGAAGGTGTAGTTCAGTGGTGGGATTCAGCCGGTTCGCACCACTTCGGCAGAACTGGTAGCTAATTTTTTGTTGCCCAGGCCCAGAACGGACCTCCGGAAGCGGCACCCACACAGAGAACCGGTTGTTCACCTATTTGAATCCCACCACTGGTGTAGTTTATTAGAGGTACTGCAGTAATGCAAAGCCTGAACTATCCCTAAGTTCTTGTTCTTGTCTGCCCCCAACCATCCCTCGCTGCCCACCCTACCGTAACCAATTACGTCCATGCAAGATGTTTTCTTAACCGTCTGTCTGAGCTCAGCTTGGTATGCGGCTCCCTCCTTCTTCCAGCTGGGTGACCTTGAGGCAGCCTCTTGAGCGGATTCAGCATTTACTTTCGGTTTCCCCAAGCATCCATTCCCGCTCCTTTCCCTCTTCCCACAGTTTATGCCAGTCTCTCACCGCATAATAGTAAAAGACAGCAAGCATAAGGGACGCGGTGGCTCAGTGGGTTAGGACGCTGAGCTTGTCGATCAGAAGGTCGGCAGTTTGACGGGTTGAATCCCGAGTGCCGCCTAGCAGAGTAAGCACCTGTTACTCGTCCCAGCTTCTGCCAACCTAGCAGTTCGAAAGCACGTAAAAATGCAAGTAGAAAAATAGGGTCCACTCCGGTGGGAAGGTAACAGCCTTCCGTGCGCCTTTGGCGTTTAGTCATGCTGGCCACATGACCACGGAGACGTCCTCGGACAAGCGCCGGCTCTTCGGCTTTGAAACGGAGATGAGCACCGGCCCCTAGAGTCGGAAATGACTAGCACGCATGTGCGGGGGAACCTTTACCTTTACCTTGTCAGGCAGCAGCTGACAACTGCACCAAAAAAAACCCAGAATGGGCCTTTGATGAAACAACCATTCTTGGCTCGGCCTAATTTTTGGATAGAGGACATTCAAGGGTACATATAAAACTAGCGTGTCAAGGAAAAGGGAACCTTAGTGCTGTTTTCTTTAACGAGTTCCTTGTCGGTATGCCGAGATGATGCCAAAAGCGAAGGGGTCATTCTCACCTCCAGTGGTAGAGAGTTCCACAGGGATGGGGCCATAGCAGAAAAGGTCCTTCTCCTTGACCCCGCCTGCTGAAACCCCTTAGGAAATAAATATAAATAATGAAATAATAATTCCTTATTTATGACTGGTTGCCACGTGGCCTTCGACGCCTTTTGCAATCTTCTCTGCTGTCTTCCCCAGAAAGTCAGTGGGGAAGCCAGCAGGAAAGTTTGCCAGGGGAAGGGGCTTTGGATTTGAGGTCCATTTCTCTCGGAACCACCAAAGGATTTCCTCTCCTCTGAGGAAATGCAGAGAGGCAAAAATCTTCCCAATGCGCTGGAAGAACGGATCTCAAATCTGGCAAAATCACGAGCCATTGTCCCAAAGGTGCTTTTTTTTTTTTTTCTTCTTCCCCCAAATGGCAACTGGACTTTCGTGGATTTTTTTTTTTCTTTGTAAACATTTCACTTCTCATCCAAGAAGCTGCTTCAGTTCTGGATGAGAACCGAACTCGAGAAGCTTCTTGGATGAGAAGCGAAATGTATTCAAAGAAAAAAAACATTTCGGAAAAATTGCCCTTGGGACAAGCCTCACCTGGATGACGGAGCATTCAGCAAATACTATTGTTCTCACGTTCGTTGTCCCCTGTAAAATGGGGATGGGGCTTGAGTGGCGTGGGGAGGCCCGGGCCTTCTCCCCACCCCACCATGCCAGGAGGCCCAGGCCCCCTCCCCAGAAGCTCCACTTAAGGACCCATGCGGTCGCTTAATAACTGCAACCGGAAAAGCCAAGATTGCAGTCGTTGAGTGACGCAATCACAAGGTGTCTCACTTAGCGACTGCTTTTTGCTCAGCGGCAAGAATTCTGGTTGTAAATGGAGGACTATCTGAACCTGCTTTCCATTGTGGTTTTAGACAGACTAATGAGGAAGAAGGTTCTCTGGGGATTTTCACAGAAACTTTTGACAGGGTGGGGTGGGGGAGAAATTTGCAGGAAACGATGCCCAGACGTCTCTTCTCCTCCGTCGAATAAATTTTCCCCGCTTCGGGTTTGTTTTCCCCTCTGGCAGCTTTTTGATTTTGATATTGAAGTCAAGCCCATGCTTGAGGTTTTGGTAGGCAAAACGATCGAGCAGGCTTTGTTGGAAGTGATGGAAGAAGAGGAATTGGCCAACCTGCGGGCACACCAGTACGCCTTCCTTGAAATGCGGGCGGCAGAACTCGCCGAGGTCCAGCGCCTTGAAGAGCAGGAGAGGAGACACCGAGAAGAGAAGGTACAGGAGGGCGGGGGAGAGAGAAAGCAGAGTCTTTTGACAGGCAGTCCTCGACTTACAGCAGCTTAGTGGCCGTTCCAAGCTACGACGGCATGGAAGGAAGCGACTTGCGCCCGTTTCTCACACCTACGACCACCGTTGCAGCTTCCTCCAGATCACGTGATCAAAATTCAGGAGCTCGGTAACCGACTCGCATTTAGGACGGTTGCAGTGTTCTGGGATCACATGATCCCCTTTTGCCACCTTCTGACCGGGGAAGCCAGATTTACTGAACAGCCGTGTCACTAACTTAACAAGTGCGGTGACTCACTTAACAACCATCGGAGGCAAGGTGGTAAAATGGGGCAAAACTCAGTCGACAGGTGTCTCACTTAGTAAGAACCAATTTTTGGCGCAACTGTGGTCGTTCAGAGAAATATCTGGAATTTGGGAGGGCAGGAGAACGCTGTTTTGGGTCAGACGTTTCCCGTGGGAAGGATTTCACGCCGATCCTGGGTGGGATCGGGGCCTAAAGGAAGGGGGAGGCAACCTTGGCCCTTTTATGACTGGTGGACTTCAACTCCCAGAATTCCTGAGCCAGCCTGGCTCAGCTTGGAAACCTCTCCCTTTCCCCTCAGCATGGGTTAGGACGCTGAGCTTGTCGATCAGAAGGTCGGCAGTTTGGCGGGTCGAATCCCGAGTGCCGCATAGCAGAGTGAGCACCTGTTACATGTCCCAGCTTCTGCCAACCTAGCAGTTCGAAAGCACGTAAAAATGCAAGTAGAAGAATAGGGACCACTACGGTGGGAAGGTAACAGTGCTCCGTGTGATTTTGGTGTCTAGTCATGCCGGCCACATGACCACGGAGACGTCCTCGGACAAGCGCTGGCTCTTCGGCTTTGAAACAGAGATGAGCACCGGCCCCTAGAGTCAGAAACGACTAGCACGCATGTGCGGGGGAACCTTTACCTTTACCTTTACCTAGTCATAAAAGAGCCAAGGTTGCCTAAAGGAAGGGGGCAGCACTCCCCCTCCCCGCTCCCACTCCTAGTTCTCAGTTTGACGGTCAGTGCTGGTCACCTCCTGACCCAAAACTGGCCCTTGGTGGAAGTGCCTAACTTGCAAAGCTTACAGGAAGTCGAGGTGGAGCTATTTTTCTAATCAGTACGTAGAACCTCCATCCTGAGGAGCACTGCGCAGCGGTTTCTGGGAGCGGGGGGAAGGCAAAGCAAAGGGCACTCCTTTTACAGCCTTTGGTGGTTGCTGTCTTGCCTTATGAAAGCGGCCGTCTCTCCATCGTCCCTGAGGCTGTGTGGTGCTTAGGATCCCAACCCCAAGTGAGGCTAGGAATGTGCACCCCACGCCCTTTTTCCCACTTTTCCATCCCCCCAACTGTAGAAAAGATGCGGCTGCTTTAAGGTGTCGCCTTCTCCTCCTCCTCCTCCTCCTCCTCCTCCTCCTCCTCCTTCTCCTTCTCCTCCTCCTCCTCCTCCTCCTCCTCCTCCTCCTCCTCCTCCTCCTCCTTCTTCTTCTTCTTCTTCTTCTTCTTCTTCTTCTTCTTCTTCCTCCTCCTCCTCCTCCTCCTCCTCTTCCTCCTCCTCCTCCTCCTCCTCTTCTTCTTCTTCTTCTTCTTCTTCTTCTTCTTCTTCTTCTTCTTCTTTTTCTCCCCTCCCCCTCCCTTTCCCTCTTTTTCCTCTTTCCCTTCCCCTCCCTCTCCCTTCCCCTTCCCCTCCTCCTTCTCTTTCTCCTTATAATAATAATAAGTTGGAAGGGACCTTGGAGGTCATCTAGTCCAACCCCCTGCTCAGGCAGGAAACCCTGTACCATTTCAGGCAAATGGCTGTCCAGTCTCTTCTTAAAAACTTCCAGTGTCGGAGCATTCACAGCTTCTGGAGGCAAGGAGTTCCACCGGTTAATTGTTCTCACTGTCAGGAAAATTCTCCTTCCCCTTCCCCATCTCCTCCTCCTATCCTCCCCCTCCCTTTCCCTCTTCTTCCTCTCCCCCTTCCCCTTCTCCTTCTTCTCCTCCTCCTCTTCCTCCTTCTCCCACTCCTTCTTCTTCTCCTTTCTCCTTCCCCTCCTCTAGTGTCAAAGGACGGTGTCAAAGGACGGTGTCAAAGGACGGTGTTGCTTACAGATGCTATCTGAGAGACCGGCAAACTCCACTGCCTCTTTCAGGGGCTGTGATCCAACCCCCCCTCCCCACCCCCCCATGTGGCTGGTGCTGCAAGGCTGCTCTTCTCCAAAGAGGGTTTGGCAGATCCCTCCAGGAGACTTGGGCCCCTCAACACTCAAGACCCTTCCTGGTGTTCGAACACAAGTGTTATACTGGGTTACTCCGAGGATCTGTGTTTCTCAACTTTTGGACCTATGGGCGTCATCTCCCCGGAATTCCCCAGCCAGCCAGGGACTCTGGGAGTGGAAGTCCAGATGCCTGAAAGGCGCCAAGCTTGAGAAACTTTGCCCCGGATTGGATCGCAAGCCAGACAACGTTGCCCTACGTATGCCAGGAGCTTCCGTTGTGCAGGGCATTAGCCTGGATAGGAAGCCAACCAGGTGATGCCTCGGGAAGGGTGATGCCTTGAATCCCAGCCCTTCCCCCTTTCAAGCTCTGGGAATTACAGAGGGGAGAGGTTAAACATGAAAACAGGGAAGAATGCCTCTGGAGTTGCCCGTTCTAGTCAAAGAGGAGTGGCAGGGGTCAGCTGGCAAGGGAAGGAATGGCTGAAGAGCCAGCTGTGCACAGCTGCACAGTTCCATCTCCTTTCCTCTGCAGGAACGCCGTAAAAAGCAGCAGATGGAAATCCTGCAGAAGGAGAAAGAAACGGCAGAGAAGATCGCCGCCCGCACCTTTGCCCAGCGCTATCTTTCGGATCTCATTCCGTCCGTCTTCGGCAGCCTTCGGGACAGTGGATACTTCTACGATCCGGTGGAAAGAGGTGCTGGGGGCGGTGGGGTGGGGGTGGGGAGAGGGTTCCCTTGGTCAGTGCTGGGAATTGGCTGCCTGACTGTAGAATTGGAAAAGACCCAGCTTGAAGTCTTTTGTGCTTTGGCATCCTGATTTAATCCCCAGTGCTAGCACAGGCGGAGGGACCGGTCAGTTTCAACCTCTTCCATTCGCAGAATTGAAAATTTTCTCATTTCTCCATATGTAAATTCATCCCATTCCTACAAGTGTATTTTTTTTAAAAGGAAAAAGCTTGCACTATGAATGTCTGCCAGGGGGTGGTGGTCAAAAAGGTCAAGTGTCAACTGTCTCACTACTAGCAGACCTCAAGGCCTTTAAGTCCCATCAGGTTAAAACTTTATTGGGTACAGCATTTCAGAATTGAAGAAGCAAAACCAGCTCTGAGTTTTCCCGCATGAAGCGTTCTTAGTTAAAAGATAGATTCCCACCCACCCGGTGTTCACATTGTCCAATCGTACTGCTTCTTTTGTTATGGGAACAGTTCACTTCTCCCTCAAGCACCTGTGGCAATGACCTTGACGTGGGGCAGGCTCTCACGGTCCGTGAACGGCTTTCTTGCCATTCCATTCCCTCCCGTTTTCTATGGCAAGATGATGACACCAGCAGGCATCGTAGCAATTCACTCTGGACATCAAGATTTTGTTTATTTATTAAATTTATAGGCCTCCCACCTTGCCTAATGTTAAATTGGAAACTGAAGTAAGATCCCGCAACCAAGAGGTTACATGGGCAACCCAGAAAACACACACACACACACACACCATTTCTGGGAGCACTGCACCATTCTGGGTCAGTTGAATTTCCTGACAGTGAGAACAATTAATCAGTGGAACAACTCTCCACCAGAAGTTATGGGTCCTCTGACACTGGAGGGTTTTAAGAAAAGACTGGACAGCCATTTGTCTGAAATATTGTAGGGTCTCCCACTTGAGCAAGGGGTTGGACCACTAGAACAATGGTCCCCAACCGTCGTGGCTTGATGGCCCAGCCGGGGGGGGGGGAGAGAGAGGGGAACCAGGCCACTCGAGCAGCAGACCGGTGTGCACACGCATGCGCAACTCAACTTGCGAGAGCGGCAGGCCAGCATGCATGCAACATATACCTCCAGCTCAACTGCAAGTTAAGCTGTGCATACGTGCACGCCAGCCAGCGGTCTGGTTGCAAATAGGCCACAGCCTGCTAGTGCACCGCAGCCCCGGGGGTTGAGGACCTCTGGATGAAAAGACCTCTGTGGTCCCTTCCAGTCTGCGTGTCAACGCTGCTCACATCGGATGTTCTTGCTTTGACAAAAGATGAAAAAGCAGCTATTTTACATTTCTACCTGTGTATCATAGCCGCTGCTTCATCTTTTGTCAAAGCGAGAACATCCCATGCTAGCAGCGTTGACACTGTGATTCTGTTATTCTGCAGACTCTCCTTTGCCCTTATGTGGCAACTGGCAATGGATGTCACATGTTTCATGACATCACTGGAGAAATTACCTCATAACAGGGGTAACATCATCACAGTTGCTGCTGGAGAGGTTTAACCCAGGGTTGAGCTCCTTGTTGGTCTGAATAGCTCTGTGGGTCAATGGAGGTGTTATGTGCTCCTGGCTATTCTCCTTCGTGACCAGAGGCAAGCTCACCTGGCAATAGCCAGCCAAGAGTCCATGAAGGCCTTTGTGTTTTGTTTATCACAATAAGCGGGAAGAGAAGTGATCAAAACTTGGTTCTCTCCAAAGTTCTGGCCCAAAATATTCCTCCTTTTATACAACTCTGTCCCGGCCACCACATACCTCCTTGTTCCCCATTGGCTCAGGGACTGTGAGGTTACACTCTTCCCGACCGCTTCCTGCGTATTTCCTGCTACCTTCCTTAAACATCCTTCGTGTGTACATTAATAATATAAGCTATTAGACATATTCAATTGCTTGTTTTGAGTTCTGGGCATATTTTACAGCTCCTTAGAACAATAGGTCCTTTCCTGGTGTTTTTTTTTTTTTTTTTTTTCATTTTAATCTGCCTTTCCAGTTATCCCATTCAGCTAATTTTCCCTGGCTAGCCATTTCCTCGTGCCACTGTTTTTACGGCTTGTAGTCTTTCTTTTCCCACTCTGGCTAATTTTTACCTACGTGTCTACCTTACACCCTCCCTTTATGCTACCACTTCCTGATCCCCTGTTGTAGTTTCTTGGGCAGGCTTGTTTCTTCCACTAGACAGCCGATTCAATTTTAAATTTTGAAGATCTTTCAAAATTGCAATGGTGATGCCTGCTCTTTTATTCCCCCAGACATTGAGACGGGCTTCATCCCATGGATAATGGGCAAGATGGAGACGCTGCTGGAGAGGAGGGCCCTTGGACGAATCATTGCGGATAGTAAGTGAGAGTCCGGTTGCCCAACCGTTGGGCAGTTCGGCTGCGAGGGGCCATCCCATGTTGTCCAACAGAGACAAGGAAACTCCCCCTTAGCTGACCCCTCCCACACTCAGTAAGTACAGAGTTGGGCTGGGCTGGGGTCTCCTAGAAGGAGAATCTTTTAGGCTGAAGGCTGGACCGCTGGGTTACTAGCTGATCAACTGAAGAGATTAACTTAACAGCGGCGACAAGAAAAGTGGTAAAGTGAGGCAAACCGGGCTTAACAACTGTCTCAGCCATAAAAATTTGGGTCTCCTTTGTGGACGTAAGTCGAGGACTACCTGTATATACACATGCAGTGCTGGTTCCCACTGCATGTGTATATACAGGGCTCTTACTCCAGGGTCACTGTTCCCCCCCCAGGCCCCTCTAGGGCTCCAGTGTGGGAGAGAGCCCCTACTTGTTCCGTGGCAAAGTGACCACCTTAGGAGATGGGGAGGGGTCGTGGCTGGTGACGGTCATCCCCAAAGTCCTTGCAGGATCTCGTGAAGGGATTTCAGAAATACCTCATAGTTTATCTCTATTAGTTAATTGTAAGAGCCCCGATGTGGTGCAGTGGGTAGAATGCAGCGTTGCAGGCAAACTCTGCATTCCACAGCCAGCAGTTCGATCCTCTCATCGGCTCGAGGTTGACTCAGCCTTCCACCCTTCCGAGGTCGGTAAAATGAGGACCCGGATGTTTGGGGGCAAATAGGCTGACCTAGAAGATGCTGTAAAGCAGTATGGAGAGATATATGAGCCTAAGTGCTAAGTGGGAAGGGAGGGAGGGAGGGAGGGAGGAAGGAAAGAAATGGCAATGAGAGGAAGGAAGGAAGGAAGGAAGGAAGGAAGGAAGGAAGGAAGGAAGGAAGGAAGGAAGGGAGAGAGGGAGGGCAGTGAGAGGGAGGAAGGAAGAGCTGGGAATGGGAAGGAAGGAAGGAAGGAAGGAAGGAAGGAAGGAAGGAAGGAAGGAAGGAAGGAAGGAAGGAAGGAAGGAAGGAAGGAAGGAAGGACGGACCATGGTGATGCAGTGGTTAGAATGCAGCATTGCAGGCTAAATTCTGCCCACTGCCGGCAGTTTATTATTCCTAACTGACTTAAGGGTGACTCAGCCTTCCATCCTTCCAAGGTCGGTAAAATGAGGACCCGGATTGCTGGGGAGAATCATGCTGACTCAGAAGATGCTGTAAAGCATTATGAAGTGGTATATAAGTCTAAGTGAGAAGGGAAAGAAGGAGAAGGAAGGAAGGAAGGAAGGAAGGAAGGAAGGAAGGAAGGAAGGAAGGGCAGTGAGAGGGAGGAAGGGAAGAGCTGGGAATGGGAGGGAAGGAAAGAAGGAAGGGCCTTGGTGGTGCAGTGGTTAGAATGCAGCATTGCAGGCTAAACTCTGCCCGCTGTCGGCAGTTCGATCCTCTCACCAGCTCAAGGCTGACTCAGCGTTCCGTCCTTCCCAGGTCGGTAAAATGAGGACCCAGATTGTCGGGGGGGCTCATAGGCCACCTCTGTAAACCGCTTGGAGAGGGCTGTGAAGCACTATAAAGCGGTATGTAAGTGCTGTTGCTGCTGCTAGCGCTTCTCAGCCCAACCTCACCCCTCCTCTAGGCTTAATTCAGCACGTGGTGGAAATGAGGCTGCAGGCTTTCGAAGAGGGCGCTTGGCCTGAACCGCCCGAAGCCGACGAGCTGACTGACCTGTCGGAGCCGCTGGGGGATCTTGACCAGCCTGAAGACTCAGGCCAGGCAGAGCCTCCGGTGAGCCAGGCAGAAGACGGTCCTGGTGAAACCGCAGAAGAGCTGCAAGCGCCAAGCCGACCAGAGGACGATCAAGGCCAAGTTGAGCAGCCCGACAGTGCTCCGGGGTCCGAACCCCAGTGAGTCCGGTAAGCCTCTGGAATAGAAATGGGCCCCTGGGATTGGGAGGGGGGGGAATCAGAAAGGTCAAGACGGCGTCCACAGCCATGACGTTGAAGGCCCACCACCTTCCATCAGAATAACAGCATCGGCAGAAGGAACCTCAGAGGTCTTCTAGTCTGACCCCCTGTTCAAGTAGGAGTGCAAAAAAAAAAAAGTGCAAAGAAGAACAACTAAGATGATTAAGGGCCTGGAGACCAAAAAAAAAAAAAAACATAGGAAGAACGGATTTGACCAGTCTAGAGAAAAGAAGGACCCGGGGAGGGGGGGGGGAACGACATGATAACCATCTTCCAGTATTTGAGGGGCTGCCCCAAAGAAGAGGGAGTCAAGCTATTCTCCAAAGCAGCTGAAGGCAGGACAAGAAGCAACGGATGGAAACTCGTCAAGGAGAGAAGCAACCTAGAACTAAGGAGAAACTTCCTGACAGTTAGAACAATTAACCAGTGGAACAACCTGCCTCCAGAAATGGTGAATGCTCCAACACTGGAAGTTTTTAAGAAGAGACTGGACAGCCACCTATCTGAAAGGGTATAGGGTTTCCTGCCTGAGCAGGGGGTTGGACTAGATGGCCTCCAAGGTCCCTTCCAGCTCCATTCTGATCGAAGGCTATCACCCTATCCCATTCTAGACAAACGGCTGTCCAATCTCTTCTTACCACGTGCCGTGATAAGGAACAACACATACTTGGAGGAGTGTTCCCCAAATTTTGTTGGCCAGGTACCGAAGACCCCTCCCTTCCCCCCCCCACTCCGTCCCCATCCAATGCCCCTGTTTCCCCAGGCTCCTAGCAAATGGAGCTCTCTTTGCAGAGAAGATTGCCTCCAGTTGCCTTGTCCCAACAATATTTTTAAAAAGGTGTTGAGACTTTTTTTAAAAAAAGAGTGCAGAGAAGAGCTACAAAGATGATCAGGATGCCGGAGGCTAAAACATAGGAGGAACAGTTGCAGGAGTCGGAATTTGCAATCTATTGAAAAGAAGGAGTAGCAGTCTTCCAATATCTGAGGGGCTGCCCCAAAGAAGAGGGGGTCGACCAATTGTAGGAAGGTTTTATACATTTACATAAATTGCATTAGAAATGTTGTTTATGGAGATTCTCAGTCATCCAAGTCATACTTGTCCCAAAGGTGCTTTTTTTTTTTTTTAGGAGGCATTTGGACTTCCTTGATTTACTTTCCCTTCTCCTCCCAGAAGCTTCTTCAGCTCTGACTGGACGGTGGAGAATGGGAGGATTTATACTCCTTGTAGACAGCTGGTCATTTGCATTTTTAAGAGAGCCGTTGAGGCCACGTGGAGGTTTATCTCTGTGTCCTCGGGGTCACCCGAGTGGTGCAAATGGCTGCGGAGCCTTCTTGGAACTGCGGAAAGGACCGTGTTGTAGACTCGAGATCGATGATGTCGTGTCCATAAGCGCACAGCACAACACAGGAGAACAAACCCAGTAGGACAAGAGTCAGCAGTCCATATGCATTTAAAAGACAAAGGCTGTTCTTTTGAAGACAGCAAAGTCCACATTTTTGGACAGAGAGGACCGGTGCCTTGAAAAAAGGGTCAAAGAGGCCATCTAGGTCAAATCTGAACAGCCCTCTCTCAACAGAGGGGGAGGGATACGACATCATCTATCTCCAGTCTACAACACAGTCCCTTCAGCAGTTCCAAGAAGGCTCCACACCCATTTGCACCACTCGGGTGACCCTGAGGATACAGGGATAAACCTCCAGGTGGCCTCAACAACCTTCTAAAAGAAGGCAAATGACCAGCTGTCTGTAAGGAGTATAAATCCCACCCTTCCCCACCACCCAGTCAGAGCTGAAGAAGCTTCTTGGAGGAGAAGCGAAACATCTTCCAAGGGAAACAAAGAAAGTCCAGTTGCCTCTTGAAAAAGCAGCTTTGGGATAAGTAAGACCTCGATGACTCAGAACCTCCATAAGATGTTCTGTTATTCCGGCTCACAGCTTTGGAAAAAAGAGAAAATATCTGCCTCCACCACTAGATGTCGCTAGCAGCCCTGGGAAACCCAAAACGAACTTTCCAAGATCTTTGCTGTCTTTTGCTTCAGCTGAGGGCAGGTGCTGTAACCTAATCTCTTCCCATAGGTGCCCAACCTGGCGCCCTCAGCAAAGCTTGATGGGTGTGACTCTCCCATGCATCTTTGGGGAAGAAGGTGTGTTAGGACCGCAGTGGTTGCCATCAGCTCAAAGCACCCAAGATCTGGGCTAGGAAGAATTTTCCAGCCCCCCACCCCTCCCCGCCAAACTGCAGATAGTTTTTAACCCAATGCTCCCATGGGGTTTGCTTAGGTCAGTGGTGGCAAACCTATGGCACGCGTGCCAGAGGCGGCACTCAGAGCACTCTCTGTTGGCACGCGCACCACTGCTGGCAGCACCAGGTCCACCAGGCCGCCCCCGCCACCCAGAGCAGGAACCCCGCCCAGCACAAAGGAGGTGAAGTGACCAACTAGCAAGCTCAAGTAGAGGTGCTAGAGCAGAGATCACCAACCATTGTCAATTGGTGGACTAGAAGAAAAGGGAGGGGGAAGCATTTTGCATGCGTGCGTGCATGGGTCCGCGAGCATGCACGTGCTGCAAATTGGGCAGGGCTAGTGGCTCAGTGGGTTAGGATGCTGAGCTTGTCGATCAGAAGGTCAGCAGTTTGGCGGGACGAATCCCGAGTGCCGCGTAGCAGAGTGAGCGCCTGTTACCCGTCCCAGCTTCTGCCAACCTAACAGTTCGAAAGCACGTAAAAATGCAAGTAGAAAAATAGGGACCACTCCGGTGGGAAGGTAACAGCGCTCCGTGCGCCTTTGGCGTCCAGTCATGCCGGCCACATGATCACGGAGACGTCCTCGGACAAGCGCCGGCTCTTCGGCTTTGAAACGGAGATGAGCACCGGCCCCTAGAGTCGGAAACGACTAGCACGCACGTGCGGGAGAACCTTTACCTTTATCTTAAGTGCCTGCATGATACTCACTAGCCCAGCCCCATTCTTGCATGGTGCAGCGCCTTGGATCAGTGCCTTGCAACACAGTGGCCCATTTTTGCACCCCTGGTTGTTGTGTGCCAGAGGCAGCACTCAGAAGCGCCTCCCTGCCCCCCCTCCCGAGGGGACCATAATCACGATGCGCCCCTGGCACTTTGCAGTAAATAAGTGGGTTTTGGGTGGTGGTTTGGGCACTCGGTCATTAAAAGGTTCGCCATCACTGGCTTAGGTGAATCTGGGGAGCACTCAATCTTTGGGAACGCTGTTCCTCACACCTGGAAAAATCCCTCCTGCCCACTCCACGTCTTTCCATGCCTTGCTTAGTCACCCTCATGCCCCTTGTGGAACCGAGGCAAACCCAGTTTGCTGCCGGTCAAACAAACCAATTTGCGTCCAGAACTAAATCAATTCTCCATTGGTAAACCGGAAATGAAAGCAAATTTGTGGTGCCGTTGAAGTTCTCTGAGCTCAGGGATGGCCTTGGAGATGTTTGGTGACCCAAGCAGGTAGCAGCCTTGGTGAGACGAACACCATCTGCACTGCGCTGATGATGTCACCAAGTTGGTTCATGAGACGTCTAGATCAGGCTGAGAGTAGAATAGAATAACAGAGTTGGAAGGGACCTTAGAGGTCTTCTAGTCCAACCCCCTGCTCGGGCAGGAAACCCTATACCATTTCAGACAAATGGTTGTGTAGTCTCTTCATGAAAACCTCCAGTGTTGGAGCATTCACAACTTCTGGAGGCAGGTTGTTCCACTGGTTAACTGTTCTCACTGTCAGGAAGTTTCTCCTTAGTTCCAGGTTGCTTCTCTCCATGATGTGTTTCCATCTGTTGCTTCTCATCCTGCCTTCAGGGGCTTTGGAGAATAGCTTGACTCCCTCTTCTTTGGGGCAGCCCCTGAGATACTGGAAGACTGCTTTCATGTTCCCCCTCACTCTTCTCTTCGTTAAACTACACATACCCAATTCCAGCAACCGTTCCCTATATGTTTTAGCCTCCAGACCCCTGATCATCTTTGTTGCCCTTCTCTGTACCCTTTCTAGAGTCTCGACATCTTTTTTACATCGTGATGACCAAAACCAGATGCCGTATTCCGAGTGTGGCCTTCCCAAGGCCTTGTAAAGTGGTATTAGTACTTCACACGATCTTGATTCTATCCCTCTGTTCATGCAGCCCAGACTGTGTTGGCTTTTTTGGCAGCTGCAGAACACAGCTGGTTCCTAATTAAGGGATTGTCCGCTAGGATCAGCAAGTAGTGCACAATCCCAGCCGGAGTTACAAATATTCTCTCCTTCAGGCAGTCCCCGATTTACAACAGTTCATTTAGCGACCGTTCAAAGGTACAACGGCGCTGGGAAAAAAGCGACTCCTGACCAGTTTCCGCCCTTAACGACCGTTGCAGCATTTTCACGCGATGAAAATTTGGACGCTTGACAATCGACTCACATTTATGAGCATTGCAGGTTTCCGGGATCACGGGATCCCCTCTGGTGACCTCCTGACAAAAGTCAACGGGGAGAACAGATTCGCTTAAGGGCCACGTTACTACCTGAACCACCGCAGTGATTCAGTTTAACCAACGCGCCTAGGGAAGTCTCCAAATGGGGCGAAACTCACTTGGGAAATTTCTCACTTAGCGACATGTATTTTGGGATTCGGTTGTGGGCCTCCTGTATGGAAAAAGGGAGTTTTAGATTCCTTGGTAAGTTGGTGGGTTAAAATAATCAAAGCAGCTGTTGCTTTGAGAGGTCTTGCCCCCTCTGCCCACCCACCCCCACCTCTTTAAAAATAAGTGCCGTAATGATCATTTTCGCTTATCTCTTTTCAGGAAACGGCTGCAGAAAGAAGACGACCCCGGCTACGCGGGCCTTTGAAAATTGGCAAATTATTGAAACTATTTTATACCGTGGTGGGCAAAGTAATAAATGAGAACCTACAGGATTTTCCTCCCCCCCCCCTCGCCCCCCAAAATATCTATATGCTTATTAGCCCCAGCAAAAGGAAGCCTGTCTCAGCTTCCTTTGAAGGGTTCTCCTTTAACCTTACATGTCTCTATATTGCATAAAATGTCTGCATCATAAATTTAAAATGTTTGCGGCCCTAGTTTAAAACCTGATGGGGCCTTATTTCGTTACTGAAGTCCATTTGGAAAAAGAAAATGGGACGCCAGCTCAACTGCTTTCCGTTTGAACGGGATTCCCGAGAGGGACAGTATTCTAACAGGGTTTTAAAGTTTAAGGTTTAATAGTTTTAAAGTTGTTGCTTCCCCCCCCCCCGCCCCCCCAAACGGTCAACCGTAGTTAATATAAGTTCTTTTGTGGTTGTTGTTGTTGTCGTCGTTTGCTGTTCTACTTGCTGGAGTTTCCCTGTGACAGAGAAAAAGAAAGGGGGAAAAAAAAAAAACCTTAAGGAAATGTAGTTTGTTAAGTGAAGTTTCCCCACCCACACCCCCCACCCCCGTTATAAGTCTGAATTGTTCATGACTTCAGCCGAAAAGGAATCAATCCCTGCATTTTGGAATTGTTCTTTTTCTCTTGCAAAACTAATCACTGAGGAGATGAAGGAGGCTAACGAGTTCGTTTTAAGCGTTCCACATTTCCCTTTACAAATGATTCTTTATCGGTTGACGGTTGCCCCTGGTTACCGGTTGTATTCTTGGAGGGTGAATTATACTTTCACCCTGTTCTGTTTCTGTTCATCTTCTAGAAGCGAGCGGGGGGGGGGGGGAGTGTGTGAGTGTGTACACACCCACGTATGAATAATAGCACTCGTACAAATGTTAGGATGATACCGATTTTGCTCAGTTGTTACGGGGCTGGGGGCGGGGGGGGGGCAGACGCTGGCAAGATGTTTTGTGTATTTTCTTTTATAAAGAGAAATCACTGCGGAGACAAATGACTGATCTTTGGATTCCTCTGTTGTTTGCAATACTCTGCATTGCCGTCTCCAATCCCGGAAAGAAAACCCTCTTTACAAAATCCAGGTTTCCTCCCTTCCAGCTTCCCTTTGTCCTCGACTTACGACAAGCCCGAAACTTCACGTGGTAAGCGAGAGGCCTGTTGAGTGAGTTTGGGCTGGGTTTTACGACTGTTCTCGCCACCGTTGTCAGTGAATCCCTGCAGGCTTTGGGTTTTTTTCCCAGGGGTCCCAGGGGCAAAGGGACAACACGGGTCTCCAAATGATGGGTTTTGACCATGACGTAAATGCATTCATTTAGGCATTGGTTGGCTCAGTGGGTTAGGACGCTGAGCTTGCCGATCAAAAGGTCGGCAGTTTGGAGGGTCGAATCCCGAGTGCCGCGTAGCAGAGTGAGCGCCTGTTACTCGTCCCAGCTTCTGCCAACCTAGCAGTTCGAAAGCACGTAAAAATGCAAGTAGAAAAACAGGGACCACTCCGGTGGGAAGGTAACAGCGTTCCGTGCGCCTTTGGCGTCTAGTCATGCCGTCCACATGACCACGGAGAAGTCCTCGGACAAGCGCTGGCTCTTCGGCTTTGAAACGGAGATGAGCACCGGCCCCGAGAGTCGGAAACGACTAGCACGCATGTGCGGGGGAACCTTGACCTTGACCTTTACTTGGATTTGCAGAACGATTCGATTCAGCACATCACAACAGCGAAACAGGGAAAAGAAAATAGCCATCCAACCTTTAAAAAAAACAAACAAACACCCAGTATAGAAAACATAAGATAGCAGCCAAGCAGGAAAATTAAACCAACCAAGGGGTGTATATATTTTATGGGTCGATAAATCAGATTTGCATGCCACCCATCTTGTCTAGAGGCGAATCTGGGCACCTTACGAACATCAGAAACAGGTAAAAACTAATAAACCAAAATAATTGTCCTTTTGAGGACCTGAGTGGCTTCACGGGGGCTTGTGCCAGACAGCCAGGCCAGTTCCTGGCACCCCCATGGGCAAGTCGATACTGGTGGGGGGGCTTCATCAAATGTCCTCAAGCTGGGGAATTGAAGCTGGAATAGACCAGCCACCAAAAATTGAAGGGTGGGGGTGGCTCCTTGCTGTTCTCTGAGTTGGGTTGGTTTCTTGGAAAACATTCCCTAACTCAAACTAGAGAGGGCTAGAAGGGGGAGGGGAGGGTTACAACCCACTCCCTCCTAGCACTGATGATGTGACCTAGCTGGGCCATGAAAGGTCTGCAAGAAAACCACCAAGCTCAGAGAGCAGCGAGGAATTCGCAGAAAGAGAAATTCAGATAAGCAGGGGTTAACCCCAGACAAACAAGCAAGCGACACCCTAATCAAGGAACTACCAATGGGAAAAAGATGCTCTCCCACCAACACTGACAGGACTTGCCACTAGTATATAAACAGAGAACAAACCCCTCACTCCCTACTAGCATTGATGATGTTGCATAGTTGGGTCATGAAATGTCTGCAAGAAAACTACAAAACTCAGAGAGCAGCAAGGACCCCATTGTCCTTCTTCTCCTCTTCCTCCTCCCCACTCCCTCTCTTCATCCTTCTCTTTCTCTTTCTCCCTCTTTTCCTTTCCTCCTCCTCCTCCTCCTCCTCCTCCTCCTCCTCCTCCTCCTCCTTCTTCTTTCCTTGTTCTTACCTCCTTCTTTTCCTTTCCTCCTCCTTCTCCTTCTCCTTCTCCTTCTCCTTCTTTGAGCTCAAAGAACATAAGCACCCACACAATTCAACCCTCAGCTGCAACTATTCACCTTTATAGATACAGTTAGTCTCCAACTTTCAACCATTCATTTAGCCATCATTCATTGTTACAACAGCACTAAAACAAAAAAACTCCCCTATGACAGATCTACGTACTAACGACCCTTGGAGCAGGATCAAAATTTGGCCAGCTGGCCACCAGCATGAATTTACGACAAAAAATGGGGGAGGAGAGTCGGACTCATTTAACGATGGCCCAATTCACTTAACCCTACAGCGATTTCCTTAGTGACCCTACTGAAGAGGTCATCAAATCCAGCACAACCCGTGCAACAACAACAACTTCTTGTCTAGCCAGGGAAATTCCGTGGTCCCTACTGTGGCCATCTCAGAGTGTGCACAGTCTTATTGCGTGGGGTAACCCAGGAGTAAAAACAGTAAACAGTGGTCTAAAGTAAATGGTGGTTTATCTTACACTATCTTAACAATATATATACACCAGGAACAATATACATACATGTGCTTATACAGCAAGATCCAACACACAGCAGTTACAGCAGGAAATGGAAGAGAGAGAACACATCAGCTGAGCCTTCCTTTTATACAAAGGCTCTTAAACAGACACAGACCCTGCTGAATCATTCCCATCATTATTACATCTTATATCTTATATTACATAAGCTGATTAGCTGTTAAATCAATACCTTGACAGGTTGTAAGATGAGGACTACCTATAACAGCTTTCAGAAAGATCCGTGGCCAGCGTGGCACCGTGGCCTGGTGCAGGAAAGGGAAACGATTGGTGTGTGTGGGAGGGGAAGAGACATGTATTTGTCAGCAGAGGAAGGAAACCTGATGAACAAATTCGGCCCCCCAAAATGGGCTGAACAAAATGGGGTCTGGAAGGGTATTCCTCATTCCCCCCCCCTTTTTTTAATTTCAACTCTAGCGCTTTTATCTTTCAAAAAAGAAAAACCGTGGACGCATTCCAGCTTTCTCTTAACAGGAAATTAGCACTTCCTCTCTATTAAAGCAAAGATATTTGGAGGGTGGGGAGCTAACCAGCCTTAACCCATACCCCACATCCCTCTGACCAAAGATTTTATGGGGTGCTTGAAACACCAGACGTGGCTTCCTACCTCAGTAACCTCAGGACCACCAATCCCCAATGGGTCAAACATCCTGGGAGAGCCACGTTTCTTGCTGACTCCCATGAGATTTTTTTTTTGGGGGGGAACTGATCTCCAGAACCCCCTGTTATAAGTGTCTTGCTTAAAAATGAAAAAATTGAGCTCAGATGTGGTCATAAATCGAGGACTACCTGCAAATAATAATGATAGAATGGAACGGAACGGTACAGAACAGAACAGAAGAGAATGCAGAACAGAATAGAATAGAATAGAATAGAATAGAATAGAATAGAATAGAATAG
>JAKJMR010017654.1:76603-86990 GCA_024449315.1 Daboia siamensis
AATAGAATAGAATAGAATAGAATAGAATAGAATAGAATAGAATAGAAAACAGAGTTGGAAGGGACTTTGGAGGTCTTCTAGTCCAACCCCCTGCTCTATCCCATTTCAGACAAATGGCTGTCCGGTCTCTTCTTAAAAACTTCCAGCATTGGAGCATTCACAACTTCTGGTGGCAGGTTGTTCCACTGGTTCATTGTTCCATGTATATTCTATCTAAGTTTTCTACAAAAACAAATCATTAAAACATCTGCCCGTTGGGTTTTTGTGAACCTGGAGTGGGATTTAAGAGAGGAGGCTGGGTAAATATTTAAAACCATGAGCTGGGATGTCCACAGGTGCTTGTCTGAAAAATCAAGATAATCTTGGCAGCGCAACCGGTATAAAAACAGAAGAAGCTCCAGTGGGAGAGCCACACTGGAAATAAGGGGTCCTCATTGTCGGGAAGTTTCTCCTTAGTTCTAGGTTGCTTCTCTCCTTGGTGAGTTTCCATCCGTTGCTTCTTGTCCTGCCTTCGGGTGCTTTGGAGAAGAGCTTGACTCCCTCTTCTTTGGGGCAGCCCCTCAAATACTGGAATGCTGCTATCATGTCTCCCCTATTTCTTCTTTTGTTTAGACTAGCCAAACCCAAGTCCTTTGGGGCGGCCCCTGAGATATTGGAAGATGGCTATCATGCCGCCCCTGGTCCTATTCTTCATTCAACTAGACATCCCCAATTCCAGGAGCCGTTCCTTGTATGTTTTAGCCTCCAATCCCCTGATCATCTTCGTTGCTCTTCTCTGCACTCTTTCTAGATATAATAATAATAATAACGTTCCTGAGAATGTGCAGAGTGCTACTTGCCCTGCAGGTCTGTTGCTCTCCAAACCTGGAGGGACTTTTTCTAAATACCCAATAAATATGCTTGGCCCCGGGCGGGAGCCAACCCCTCTTTCTGAGTTTGCTCTACCACAGATTATTCTGAATTCTTGGCTCCTTGTCGGCTTGGACGGGGAATCGGAAACTCCGTCTCTGCCCTGGAAGATTCCAACGGGCAGTTCCAAGACCAGGAAATGCCACACACACACTCTCCGGCTTCGGTTTGCAAACAGGGCAGGCAATTTGCCAGGAAAAAAAAAAACCAACCAACAACTTAAAAACCCCCCAAACCCACAAGTCGCATCTTTTCCAAGTTCAGGATCTGCCTGCTCTTCGTGATTTTTTTTTTTTTTCCATGCCCTGCTGCCAATCAAAATGAATTTTTCAAACTTCGCTGGCCTTGTCGATGGTTCCTCCCAGCAGAAGCAGCCAAAGGCCGGGGTGGGATGAGGGGGGGGGGGGGGGGGGGGGGGGGGGGGGAGAGGAAATGCAGTGGTCTCCCCTTTCCCCACCCCCACCCCAGTATTTTGGAGCAAAGTGTGAGTTACCGACGGCCTAGTTCTTAATGGGTGGCCCGTTGCATCCCGCAGCTGCCACTCAAATCTGGGAGCGGAGGGGGCAGAGGCTTCCCAGTGCTTTAAGCTGGCATTAAATCTCTTTGACAAGATTATTAATAGCAACTCTGGGGTCCTGCTGGTGGTGGGTGGCGAAATGGCCCTGCGGAGAAAGCCGGTGAGGAAGAAGACAGGCAGAAGATGGATCGGTCAAGAATCCCTTCTCTTGGTCTCTCCTCGCTTCCACCGGCCGCGGGAACACAGATACAGAATAGCACAGCTGCGAGGGACCTCGGAGGTCTTCTAGTCCAACCCCCTGCTTGAGCAGGAGACCCTTACAGAATAACAGAGCTGGAAGGGACCTTAGAGGTCTTCTAGTCCAACCCCCTGCTCAGGCAGGAAACCCACAAGTGACAGTCCAATCTCTTCTCAATAATGGAGCACCCACATCTTCTGGAAGGAAGCCATTTCATTGTCCTCGCCATTAGGCAAATCCTCCTTAATTCCAGGTTGCTTCTGTCCTTGATTAGTTTCCATCTGTTGTTTCTTGTCCTGCCTTCGGGTGCTTTGGAAAATAGGATGACACACACACACCCTTTTTGTCTGTGTGTGTGTGTGTGTGTGTGTGGCAGCCCCTCAAATACTGGAATACTGCTATCCTGTCATCCCTCGTCTTCCTTGTCTCTAGACTGGCCATTCCCAATTCCTGCAACTGTTCTTCATATGTTTTAGCCTCCAGTCCCCAGCTCAAATGGTTGTCCAGTCTCCTCGTAAAAGCCTCCCGTGATGAAGCCCTCACAATATCTGGTGGCAAGCTGTTCCCGCTGATTAATTTATTTTTATTTTATTTATTTTATTAGATTTATATACCGCCTTTTCCCGAAGGACTCAGGGCGGTTTACAGGGTATTTAAAATCAAACCAATACAAAATACAAAAGTTAAAAAAACAATTAAAAAAGATTAAATTATCCCTAAAAATAAAAACCCCAGTTAAAAATTCTCAGCCCGGGCCGGAGAACTCGAAGAGCCAAGTATTCAGGTCCCGGCGGAATGAACGCAGGTCAGAGGCAGTCCTAAGCTCCACGGGCAACTGGTTCCAAAGGGCAGGCGCACCCACTGAGAAGGCCCTCCCCCTGGGTGTTATCCACCGGCAATCTTTTACCGGCGGCACCCTGAGAAGACCCTCCCTGTGGGAGCGCACTGGATGAAGGGAGCTTGATGCCGGCAGCAGGTGTTCCCTCAGATATCCCGGACCCAAGCCATTTAGGGCTTTATAGGTCATCACCAGCACCTTGAATCTCACCCGGAGGGCAACCGGAAGCCAATGCAGCTCGCGGAGTAGAGGCGTTACATGGGAGTATCGGGAAACCCCCATCACAACTCGCGCGGCCGCATTCTGCACCAGTTGAAGCCTCCAAGTGGTCCTCAAGGGCAGCCCCATGTAGAGATCGTTGCAGTAATCTAAACGGGAGGTCACGAGCGCATGAGTGACTGTGCGTAGGGCATCTCGGTCCAGGTAGGGTTGCAACTGGTGCACCAGGTGAACCTGGGCAAAAGCCCCCAGGTCACGGCTCCTATATGGTCTTCAAAATTGAGCCGTGAGTCCAGGAGGACGCCCAAGTTGCGAGCCCTATCAACGGGGGGTAACACCTCACCCCCCATCGTTAAAGGTGGAGTAGTCTGGTTAACCCGAGATGCCGATATGCACAGTCTTGGCAGGATTGAGATGAAGCCTGTTTCTCCCCATCTAGACCTGGACCGCCTCCAGGCAACAGGACATCACGGCAAGGGCATCACTGGGTTGGTTCGGGGTGGAGAAAAAAAGTTGGGTATCATCAGTGTAATGATGATACCCCACCCCGAAACAACGAATGACCTCACCCAGCGGCTTCATATAGATGTTGAACATGGGGGGCAAGAGAACCGACCCCTGAGGGACTCCACAAACGAGAGGCCTCGGGGCGGATCTCTGCCCTCCCGTCAACACCGACTGCGAGCGGCCCAGGAGATAGGAGGAGAACCACCGTAAAACGGTGCCTCCCACTCCCAACCCCTGAGACGCCGCAGTAGGATACCATGGTCGATGGTATCAAAAGCCACTGAGAGATCTAATAGGACTAGGACAGAGGAGTAACCCCTGTCCCGAGCCCGCCAGAGATCATTCACCAGCGCAACCAATGCCGTCTCCGTGCTGTGCCCGGGCCTGAAACCCGATTGGTACGGGTCCAGATAATCAGTTTCCTCCAGGAACAGAGAAAGCTGATGCGCCACCATACTCTTAACAACCTTCGCCAGAAAACGAAGGTTGGAGATCGGACGATAGTTGTTTAAAACAGCTGGGTCCAGGGCAGGCTTCTTGAGGAGGGGTCTCACCACCGCCTCCTTCAAGGCGGCGGGGAAGATACCCTCCTTCAGGGAAGCAGTTATTACTGCCTGGAACCAGCCTCGTGTCTCCTCCCGGGCTGCATAAACCAGCCAGGAGGGGCACGGATCCAACAAACAGGTGGTGGAGCTCAGCCTCCCCATGATCCTGTCCACATCATCAGGGGAAACAGGATCGAACTCAGTCCAGATAACATGCTCAAGACCGTCCGATTCCTCCACATCAGACTCCGCCCAGTCAGAGTCCAGACCGGCCCGGATCTGAGCGATTTTGTCCATCAGATGATGACTAAACTCCTCGGCCCATCCCTGTAAGGGATCCTCCCTCACCTCCTGGTTAAGAAGGGAGCGAGTCACCCTAAACATTGTCCTCACTCTTAGGAAAATCCTCCTTTATTCCACGTTGCTTCTTTCCTTGATTAGTTTCCATCCATTGTTTCTTGTCCTGCCTTCGGGGGCTTTGGACTCCCCCCTTTTTTTGTGGCAGCTCCTCAAATACTGAAATACTGCTATCATGCCCCCCCCCCATTTCTTCTTTTCAGTAAAAAGGTAAAGGTAAAGGTTCCCCCGCACATGCGTGCTAGTCGTTTCCGACTCTAGGGGCCGGTGCTCATCTCCGTTTCAAAGCCGAAGAGCCGGCGCTTGTCCGAGGACGTCTCCGTGGTCATGTGGCCGGCATGACTAGACGCCAAAGGCGCACAGAACACTGTTACCTTCCCACCGGAGCGGTCCCTATTTTCCTACTTGCATTTTTACGTGCTTTCGAACTGCTAGGTGGGCAGAAGCTGGGACGATATAAGGTAAGCGGCCATTGAAAAAAAGTGCCTACACGCAACTGACAAGCAACGGTCAAAAATCTGTGGACAAGCAAAGTCAGTGAGGAAGCATCAAAATTTCCTTTGCTAAGCAAGACAATTGTTCCGTGTTTTTTCCGCATTTTTCGACCTTTCTCGCCAGTTCTTAAGTCAATCACTTCAGTTGTTTAGTTAGTCACAAGGTTGTTAAGTGAATCTGGCTTCTCCATGGACTTGGCTTGTCAGAAGGTCAGAAAAGGGGATCACAAGACCCCAGGGATGCCTCAACCGTTGTAAATATGAGTCAGTTGCCAAGCGACCGAATTTTGATCAGGTCACCATGGGGAACGCTGCATGGGTCATAAGTGTGAAAAATGGTCAGAAGTCCCTTGTTTTGCAGTGCCGTCGTAACTTTGAATGGTCCCTAAACGAATCTGTTGTAAGTCAAGGACTACCTGGATGCTGAATGCCGACAAAGTTTTGGTACACACACACACACACACACACACAAGCCCCAAAGTTTTTAAAACTTGAATCGAATCAGCTACACTATGTCTTCAACTGAGGGCTTAGCAAATTGGGAGGAAAAACAATATCTCTGGCCTTATAAGGGAAAAAATATATTTTGTGCACGGGACTTAACTCGAAACGTTAGTACAGGGGACACAAAAAATATCCCTCCTGGATTTCTTTGCCCTCTGGAGCCATCAATAAACTTAAAGAGACTTCACGGTTTGGAGATTAATGTTATCCTGAAAAAGGAATTGGATCTAACTTAGATTGTGGGAAGGATGCATTTGATTGTAGCACCCGCTGGATTCCAGCCTTGTGCAATTTCTCACAGCAACGCACACAGACCGTACACCCCGTCCTCTTCCCAATATTCTCCCGAGATTTTCGTATATTCTCCACCAGCCGAGGCTTATAACAAGTGGCCATGTCTATTATTTCTAATATTTCACACGCAGGAATGATTTGCCTGGTTAAAAGTTTGCCGTGGATTTTTTTTTTGTCATTTCTTCTTTTTTCTTTCTTTCTTTCTTTTTTTTTAAGGATGCTCTTGCACAATTTTCCGTTCGGTGTTTCCAAAAAAAACCCCAAAAAACCCTGCACAAGCAAACTGCCCATACTACTACCAAAAAAGCCGCCTAGATGTTTGATTAATGAGATGTGCACTCGGATCATTTTGGAAAGAGCAAATGTTTGATTGCTTAGGGGAGGTGAAGAAGGTTTTTTTTTTTAAAAAAAAAAATTGAGGCAACCGCAATCATGCAACGTATGTATAAAAAGGGGTGGGGTTCTGATGCCCTGGTTGGGGCCACCATCTTGACTTTTCTGACCTTCCTGCTTGGTTGGATCTGGTTGCACCATTGCATATCCTGAAAGAATCTCTTTCTCTCTCTGACTCTCTCTTTCTCTCTGTGTCTGTCTGTCTGTCTGTCTTGTCTCTGTGTGTGTGTGTGTGTGTGTGTGTGTGTGTGTGTGTGTATGTCTCGCTCTTTTTCTGTCTTTTTCACTGTCTCTCTCTCTCTGACTCTCTCTCTCTCTCTGTCACTGTGTCTGTCTCTGTCTGTCTGTCTCTCTCTTTGTCTCTGTGTGTGTGTGTGTGTGTCTATATCTCGCCTTTCTCTTTCTCTCTCTCTGTCTCTCTTTCTCTCTCTTTCTCTGTGTCTGTCTCTGTCTCTCTTTCTGTGTGTGTGTGTGTGTGTGTGTGTGTGTGTCTATGTCTCGCTCTTTTTCTGTCTTTTTCACTGTCTCTCTCTCTCTGACTCTCTCTCTGTCTGTCTCTGTCTGTCTGTCTCTCTCTCTCTTTGTGTGTGTGTGTGTGTGTGTGTCTATGTCTCGCTCTTTTTCTGTCTTTTTTTCTGTGTGTGTCTCTCTGACTCTCTCTCTCTCTCTCTCTCTGTCACTCTCTCTCTCTGTCTGTCTGTCTCTCTCTCTCACACACACACACACACACACACACACACCTTCCAGCCGAAGTGGTACCTATTTCTCTACTTGCATTTGCATGTTTCTGAACCGCTAAGTGAGCAGGAGCTGAGGCGAGGACAGGAGCTCGTGCTATCGCGTAGTGCTTGGGTCTCAAACCTGGGCATCTTAACCACGAGCCACCACGCCCCAAACAGGAATCAATAAAAAAAGAAATTAAAAAGAGACAAAAAGCAGTGACTTCAAACTTCTTCCAGTGCAGTAAGATCCATCATAAAATTACATTATCAACTTTTTAGTTGTGCCAAATAGCAACCCCTCGCCATTTGTGCAACAATAACTCACTTAATTGTCAAAACACAAAGTCAACATTTCAATTTTTTTCCCCCTCTTGCAGGCAAAAAGTCCAGAATAGAACAGGATCTCAAGATAAACAAATATCCAATTTACAGAAAGACTTTTTTCTTTTTTCTTATTCGTTTTTGGAAGTTTTTGTGCCTGCTTTGGTTTCTCCTTGGAGTAACTGAAAGAGAAAAGAGGCTGGATTAATCCACCCGCTTTTTTTTAAAAAAATGCACTATTTTTTCCTGGGCATCTCCCAAATCAACAAGGAATGGAGCTGATGCTCAGAGGGTGTTTTTTATTGAGACGTACATCAAATGTTGCCAGAGTGACAAACTTGTCATTTCCACCAAAGATTAGAAAGACTTTACCAAAAAAAATATATGTTGCAGTGGAAAAACTGCATCTGTCTTTAAATATTCTAATTTATAGTGTCTTCGCTGGCTCGGTGCAAAGCTTCGGGCCAGATGTCTTAATTCTCCACAGCCCTCAGCAAAGTCAAAAATCCGCAGAAAGGGGGAAGATTAACATATCAAAGGGACTTTTGCAGGCAAGCTTGGGGTGCTTCTCCTGTCTGTCAAAGTCTGGCCCTCTGACTTGGCCTGGACTTGATAGAAGGAAAGGCTCCAGCCTTCTAGACTGAGGGCCAACACAGAGCTCTCCCACTTTCTCAACAGGCTCAAAGGAGATCATAGAATCCGAGGGTGGGATGGGTTCTTGAAGGTCATCTAGTCCAGCCCCCTGCTGAAAAATGAAAGCTGGCTGGGTGTCCTTGGGCCAGTCACCAGGAGACAGTGAGTACTAGTCCCACCTTATACATGAAAGTCTGCTGGGCCAATCACCAGGAGACAGTGAATTCTAGTCCCACCTTAGGCGTGAAAGTTCGCTGGGTGACTGCACCAATCACCAGGAGACAGTGAGTTCTAGTCCCACCTTAGACATGAAAGCCAAATGGGTGACTTTGGGCCAATAACCAGGCGACGGCGAGTTCTAGTCCCGCCTTAGGCATAAAAGCCAGATGGGTGACTTTGGGCCAATCACCAGGAGACGGTGAACTCTAGTCTCACCTTAGGCATGAAAGCCAGATGGGTGACTTTGGGCTAGTCCCTCTCTCTCTCAGCCCAACCCACCTCACAGGATCGTTGTTATGGGGAAAAGAGGACAGATTTTTGTGTACGTTTGACACCTTGCAAAATAATAAGAGTGCCATAAAAGTCGAATGAATGAATGAATGAATGAATGCAGCTAGCCACCATTGCTAATGAAACTTTCAGCCCCCGAGGCAATCTATCTGTGAACTCTACAGTCACAGTTGCAAGCCTCCAGCCCCTTTTTTTTCTGCCATTCCCCTTTAGGACTCCGAGGGTCAGATTGGATGACCTTTTGGCTCTCTTTCCGAACAGAGAACCAAGCCTAATGACAGGTTAGTCCTATTGAAAAATGAAGCAGAGCTGAGTCCAGCGCTACAGTCTTCCACCCTCTGCAAGAAAAGAAAAAAAAAAGCATCTTTAAAGTGATGAAAGGTCCCATCCTTCTGGCCAACAGGGCTCCCTAAATTGTGTCAAAAAAGAAACAGACGGTGCTGCATCTTCTTGCACCGCACAGCTATACATAAAACATACGCAGGCAATTATTTATTACCTATATTCACACGGGCACTTCATCTTCTGATGCAATTCTAGGCAGCTCAGCACAAAATCCCCCAGCAGCCGACTAAAAAAAAAATCATCCTGATAAAAAAAATTTTAAAATATATAAATATTGCCTTTTGTTGCTGGGCCGAGTCCTTTCAGCTTAGCCGGGAGGGCCAGCTGGTTTTCAGCTGGAAATAACAGAGAAACCGAGTTGAAGGGACCTTGGAGGTCATCCAGTCCAACCCCCTGCTCGAGCAGAAACCGTATCAGACAAATGGCTGTCCAGTCTCTTCTTGAAAACCTCCGGTGATGGAGCATCTGCAACTTCCAGAGGCAAAAGCCCTTCCATTGATTAATTGTTCTCACTGTCGGGAAATTTCTCCTTCGTTGCCGGTCGCTCCTCTCTTTGATCAGAATAGAATAGAGCTGGAAGGGACCTTGGAGGTCATCTAGTCCAACCTCCTTCTCAAGCAGGACACCCTATGCAATCTCAGATGAATGGCTGCCCGGTCTCTTCTTAAAAGTCTCCAGTGATGGAGCGCCCACAACCTCTGGTGGCAAGCCGTTCCACCGGTTAATCGTCCTCACTGTCAGGAAGTTTCTCCTTAATTCCAGGTTGCTTCTCTCCTCGATCCGTTTCCATTCGTCACTTCTTCTCCTGGCTTCTGGGGCTTTGGAGAACAGGTGGCAGCCCCTCAAATATTGCAATACTGCTATCATGGGACCCATAACCCTTTTCTTCGTTAAACTGCTTGCAAAGCCCTTTAAAGCAAGAGCCCTTTATTTCTGCAGGAACAGCACACCGGAGAGGCAGCTGTGGTGGGGGGGGGGGGTTTGACTTTCCTTAAGAAATCAGAGCTTAAGGAGGACCTGGACTGTAACACTCAGAGTTGGAAGGGACCTTGGAGGTCATCTAGTCCAACCCCCTCCTCTCGCAGTTGACCTATGAAAGTAGTCCTCAAATTACAACAGTGCATTTGCACTTCTGACCGTCGTCCCATCCCTGCGGTCATGTGATGCTTGGCAAATGACTCATAGTTATGACGGCTGCGGTCCTATGTTTATCCCCTTTTGCGACCTCCCAACAAGCAAAGTCCACGGGGAAGCCAGAATCGCCTCACGGCCGTGTGACTGATTTGACCCCTAACTGCAGGGATTCGCTTAACAAATGTGGCGAGGAAAGTCGTAAAATGGGGCAAAGCTCACTTAACAAATTTCTCACTTAGCAAGATAAATTCTGGGCTGGGTTGTGGCCGTAAGCCGAGGACCACTTGTACTATTTCTAATAAATGACTGTCCAGACTGAAAAAGGCCCCTCACCACAACATGGCTTGACCCCAAACCTCATAAACACTCGGCCTCTTTCCCTTTCAAAAAAAAGAAGAAAAAAAGACTCTTTTGGCGTGGAATGTTTTTAGCTGGACAAGAATTTTACATGTTTATGAGGTTTGGATTGGTTTAATTTCTGCCTCGAACTTTGCATCCAGACATGTGCAAATTATTGTCACCGGTTGTTAAGTGTTTGTGGCCTGAGAAATTGTGCTGGGGATGGGCAGAGAGCAATTGTCAAGGAATTTCTCCCCCTTTCTCAAAATCTCAAGGCCTGACTCCTCTTCTCCCCATCTGGTGTTTTGGTCTGTTTGTGTGTTAAGTGTCGGTGTTTACAGAGCTGAGTCAAGGTGGCAGCCACAATGGCGCTACATGGAATGGAACGGAACGGAACGCAACAGAACGGAACAGAACAGAATAGAATAGAATGGAATAGAATAAGGAATAGAATGGAATGGAATGGAATGGAATGGAAAAGAACAACAGAACAGAACAGAAATTAGAACATAACAGAACAAGGAATAGAATAGAATAGAATAGAATAGAATAGAATAGAATAGAATAG
>JAKJMR010017654.1:87000-98223 GCA_024449315.1 Daboia siamensis
CAAAGAATAGAATAGAATAGAATAGAATAGAATAGAATAGAATAGAAATTAGAACAGAACAGAACAGAACAGACCGGGTGAAAAGTGTTCGATGTCAGCCCAGGGAGGAAATCGGAAGGGTGGGAAGGGACCTTAGAGGGCCTCTAGTCCAACCCTTGCTTCATATCACTGCCATACCATCTAGAGCAGCATTTTGGAACCGGGCTGACTTCATGATCTGCGGACTTCAACTTGCCACCAGCCTGGCCAGAAGAGGCATCTACTCCCACAGACGGCCCTTTCCTTTTGCCCGCCTGATGCTTTTCCCAAATTCCTGCCCGGCTGCTGTGGAGGCCGAGCCATGCAGACGACAGCTGCCGCCACCCAAGGCACAAAACGCCACATTCCTGGCTGACAGCTGGATAGGCCATAATTTGGGGGGGGGGGGCTGTTTCTCTGAGATGTTCCTTCTGTTGCTGAGCGGGGTGGGGGGAGAGCGAGTGAACCTGAGACTGCGCGGGAGGGGAGGGGGAGATGGGAAGGGGGGGCAGCTGGATGTGTGGGGTCCCTGCGCGCCCTGCCACCCGCTTTGAGCCAATCGCTGCACTTGTGAAGTTAGGAAGAGGGTCGCGAAGTGAATCTGGATTCCCCCGTCGAGTTGGCTTGCCAGGGAAAGGAGATTTGCACCAGCCCGAGACGACGCACCCGCCATAAGTACGAGACAGTGGCCACATGCCTGAGCTCATGATCACGTGACCCTGGGGGGGGTGTGCCGCAGTGGTGTTTAAGGGCGAGAAACGGTCCTAAGTCATGTTCTTTCCCAGCGCCGTCGTCATTTCAGACGGCAGCTAAACCAGGGGGGCAGGCTCCTTTATGACCCATGGACTTCCAACTCCCAGAATTCCTGAGTCAGCACAGCTGAAATCCACGGGTCATAAAAGAGCCGAGGTTGCCTGCCCCTGAGCTGAAGGAAGGCTTGTAAAGTCGACCTGTACTACAAATAGCAATCTTCCTGTTCTTCTCTACCTGGTTGTGAGGATGGTGGCACTCGGGCTACAAGGTGCCAGGAAACACTCTGCATTTCGATATCTGATAGCATTTGATATCTGATCAAAGTCTCTTTCGGAAGGCAGCTTATAAATCCGTATCTTCCAGCCTTGCAACGGAGGACAGAACTCCCCGCTCGCCATCAGCCGCAATAATTCACTGATAGCCAAGGATCAGTATTCTCCAGCCTTTTCCGGGAGGAGGGGGAGGGGTTGAAATCTAAAAAGGGGGGTGTCTGGAGGTCTAAGGTAAAAAGGTAAAGGTTCCCAAGGCACATGCATGCTAGTCGTGTGCTCATCTCCGTTTCAAAGCCGAAGAGCCGGCGCTTGTCCGAGGACGTCTCCGTGGTCATGTGGCCGGCATGACTAGACGCCAAAGGCGCACAGAACGCTGTTACCTTCCCACCGTAGCGGTCCCTGTTTTTCTACTTGCATTTTGACGTGCTTTCGAACTGCTAGGTTGGCAGAAGCTGGGATGAGTCACAGGCGCTCACTCTGCTACACGGCACTCGGGATTCGACCCGCCAAACTGCCGACCTTCTGATCGACAAGCTCAGCATCCGAACCCACTGAACCACCGCATCCCTTTTTGGGCCACTCTATTCATAAGAAAAAAGCCACCAGAGACTCCAGAGAAGAAACACAATTAGGTCAAAAGTTGAGAACAAACACCAAGGATTTGCGTTTCCCCTTTTGCCTATAGAGCCAGCCGTGACCCCCCACGTGACCCCATAGGGATCTGGCAACAGCCATTAGAATATTAAAGGACGTGTTCTTGCACAGGACCAGGCATCTCAAACACAAGGCCCCAAAGAAGGTATAAAAACCCACCCACTCTCAATTCCATTTTGTCAGCCGTCCCAGAACTGCATGCCGTTGCTGGTTCTGCTCTTCAATAAACGAGGGCCTTCTTTTCTAAGCGGCCTCCATTTTATGTCCAGCAACTTAGCCTCCATTTCATTTCCAGTGTCCATACTCCCGGCTTGGAAGTGGACCTGAGATGCCATTTTGCAGTCAATCCAATTGGTCTTGATTGGTTTTGGTTTTCCTTAGGATCAACCAAAGCTCACCGAAATTGCTGCTCTAGGTAAACATTCTTTCTCCCCCTGGTTCTTGGTGTTTTTAAGGGTAGAGCACTGCTGAATGTGGAAGCTCGCCCCAGGAGGTCTTAACCTGTCGGAACAAAAATCTATTAACCAGTGGAAACGCTGGGCTCAAGAAGTTGTGGGTGCTCCATTTAAGAAGAGATTGGGCAACCATTTCTCTGCAATGGCATAGAGGCTTTGCTTGGGCAAGGGTTGAGCTAGAAGACCTCCAGGGCCCTTCCAACTCTGTTATTCTGTTCTATTCCACGTTTGAATCAGCCACTTCTGAATGTTACCTGGATGCTCTGGACTTCAAACATATTTCTTCCCTTGTTGACTCTGTCATCAGATAAAAACAAGATCAGATGAAGTGTTAAAACCACTTTGCAATGCCTTGGTAAGGCCACACTTGGAATCCTGCATCCAGTTTTGGTCACCACGAGGTAAAAAAGATGTTGAGACTCTGGAAAGAGTGCAGAGAAGAGCAACAAAGATGATCAGGGGACTGGAGACTAAAACATACAAAGAACGGTTGCTGGAATTGGGTATAGTTTAATGAAGAGAAGGACAAGGGGTGATATGATAGCAGCCTTCCAGTATCTCAGGGGCTGCCCCAAAGAAGAGGGAGTCAAGCTATTCTCCAAAGCATCTGAAGGCAGGACAAGAAGCAACGGATGGAAACTAACCAAGAAGAGAAGCAACCTGGAATTAAGGAGAAACTTCCTAACAGTGAGAACTGTTAATCAGTGGAACAACCTGCCTCCAGAAGCTGTGAATGCTCCAACACTGGAAGTTTTTAAGACGAGATTGGACAACATTTGTCTGAAAGGTAGAGGGTTTCCTGCCTGAGCAGGGGGTTGGACTAGAAGACCTCCAAGGTCCCTTCCAACTCTATTATTCTATTCTATTCGATTCTATTCTATTCTATTCTAATCCTCTTTTGTGTCTACATCAGACACAAAAAGCTGGGATGGATCCCCGTTGCTTAAGAGCAGAGAGAAAAAAAGTGTGTGTCTCCATTTGCAGAGAATGAGGAACATCTGGAGAGACACAGAAGCAGATAAATAGGCAGGACCCCCTCCCTCGCTTCTCATACCAGTCAACAGGTGGTGAGATTGTGTCAAAAAAAAAAAGAAAAAACCTCACCCCAAAGTGACCGACGTCCCACTTGAGGAATCCTGGTGAGGCCCTGGGGATGAAATAACCCATGAATGCCATTCCTCTCCTTCTGGAAACATCTGGCCCAAATGAGCTCCAGATGCCTGCAAGTGGTTTGGAACAGGAGGCTGTAAAAGCCGCTGGAGGAGGAACTATGTAGAGAGCAGGCGGTTGGGGGGAGGGGGGGAGAGGGCTTTCCCAATCTCAGGAAAGGCAAGTTTATCCATCTGAAGTCTCGGGATTTTCCCACAACGCATCGCAGGACAGCCAGCGATGGTCTGAAGGATGCTCTGGTCTTCCTTGGGAAGCATCAGGAATGAATGTTCAGATCGTCAGGTCTTGAAGGACAGGCCATGGCTATGTTCCAAGATGGGTTCCTAAATTTCTTTTAGGACCACTTTCTAAAGGTTTTAGCAAGGCCACACCCAGAATACCTGCATCGCAGTTTTGTTCACCATGTTACAAAAAAGACATTGAGACTTTGGAAAAAGTGCAGAGAAGAGCAACTAAGACGATCCAAGGAGACAGGAGACTAAAACATACAAAGGACGGCTGCAGGATTTGGGTTTGGCTAGTCTAGAGAAAAGATGAATTAGGGGAGACATGATAACAGTCTTCCAGTATCTCAGGGGCTGCCCCAAAGAAGAGGGAGTCAAGCTATTCTCCAAAGCCCCTGAAAGCAGGACAAGAAGCAACGGATGGAAACTAGTCAAGGAGAGAAGCAACCTAGAACTAAGGAGGAATTTCCTGACAGCGAGGACAATTAACCAGTGGAACAGCTTGGCACCAGAAGCTGTGGGTGCTCCATCACTGGAGGTTTTGAAGAAGAGACCAGACACCCACCTGTCTGAAATGGTGCTTGAGCAAGGGGTTGGACTAGAAGACCTTCAAGGACTCTTCCAACTCTATTCTGATTGAATTTTTTTGACAAGTGAAAAGGATTAACCAATGGAACGGCTTGCCTCCAGAGGTTGCGGGTGCTCCATCACTGGAGGTTTTCAAGAAGAAATTGGGCAATCATTAGTCTGAAACGGTATAAGGTCTCCCACTTGGGCAGGGGGCTGGACTAGAAGACCTCCAAGGCCCCTTCTGACTCGGTTAGTTTCTACTCTGTTGAGAGTCAATGGGCCTTTCTCCAAAACGGTGCTTTTGATGGCTATGAACAATGTAAGCTGAAGTTGAAGTAAACATTATCCTTTGGAACGCCAGACTAGCATCCAGATCAATCAATCAGAATAGGGTCCTGGGAGATCTTCTAGTCCAGGGGTGTCAAACTCAATTTCATTGAGGGCCGCATCAGCATTGCGGTTGCCCTCAGGGGGCCGGGTGGGTGTGGCCAGGGTGGGCGTGGCCTACTGGGTGGGCGTGGCTAAAGTGTGTATGGCCTACTGGGTGGGTGTGGCCAGCTCTACATCGTTCGCATCAAGGGTGCCTATGGGGGCCTGGGCAGGAGTGGGACAGATCTGAGGGTCTCTAGCAGAAGGAGGGTCTCTGGGCCAGGGCCAAGGCAGTGGGGGCCATTCCCTCACTGTTTACAGGATGGCTTTGCGGGCCACATGAAACCACTTCGCGGGCCGGATCTGGCCCCCGGGCCTTGTGTTTGACATGTCTGTTCTAGTCCAACCCCTCCAGCCGGAGACCCCAGACAATTCCAGACACGGAGACGGCATTGGTCGCTCTGGTGAATGATCTCTGGAGGGCCCGGGACAGGGGATTTTCCTCTGTTCTAGTCCTATTAGACCTCTCAGCGGCTTTCGATACCATCGACCATGGTATCTTGCTGCGGCGTCTCAGGGGGTTGGGAGTGGGAGGCACAGTTTTACAGTGGTTCTCCTCCTATCTCCTGGGACGCTCGCAGTCGGTGTTGGCAGGGGGGCAGAGGTCGACCTCGAGACCTCTCGCTTGTGGAGTTCCTCAGGGGTCGGTCCTTTCGCCTCTCCTGTTCAACATCTATATGAAGCCACTGGGTGAGATCATTTGTGGTTTTGGAGTTGGGTATCATCAATATGCTGATGATACCCAGCTTTTTATTTCGACCCCAAACCACCCCAGTGATGCCCTCGACGTGATGTCCCGTTGCCTGGAAGCGGTTCGGGTCTGGATGGGGAGGAATAGGCTTCAGCTCAACCCCGACAAGACTGAGTGGCTGTGCGTATTGGCATCTCGGGATAATCAGATTATTCCATCTCTTTCCATGGGGGGTGAATTATTACCCCCTGTAGATAGGGCTCGCAACTTGGGAGTCCTCCTAGATTCACAGCTTACCCTGGAAGATCATATAACTACTGTGACTAGGGGGGCCTTCGCTCAGGTTCGCCTGGTGCGCCAGTTGCGGACCTATCTAGACCGGGATGCCTTGCGTACGGTCACTCATGCGCTCGTGACCTCTCGTCTAGACTACTGCAACGCTCTCTACATGGGGCTCCCCTTGAGGACCACTCGGAGGCTCCAACTGGTACAGAATGCAGCCGCGAGAGTCGTGTTGGGAGTTTCCCGATACTCCCATGTTACACCTCTGCTCCGTGAGCTGCATTGGCTTCCAGTTGTCTTCCGAGTGAGATTCAAGGTTTTGGTTATGGTTTTCAAGGCCCTGCATGGCATGGGTCCGGAGTACCTTAGGGATCACCTGCTGCCGGCATCAACTTCCCTCCGCCCCGTGCGTTCCCACAGAGAGGGCCTCCTCAGGGTGCCACCAGTCAGAGAGTGTCGTCTGGTGGCCCCCAGGGGGAGGTCCTTCTCTGTGGGCGCTCCGGATTTGTGGAATCAACTGCCGGTTGAGCTCCGGACGGCTCCCGACCTTCGCTCCTTCCGACGCGATCTGAAGACCTACCTGTTTGAACAAGCCGGCCTGGCCTGATGGGTGATGGGTTGGGATTTTTTAATATAGTTTTAATCCATTTTAAATTTATTGTTGTTAGTTTTGGGCATCTGTTTAATCCTTTTTAATCTTTGTATTCTTGTATTTTATTAATTGCCCTGTTCACCGCCCTGAGTCCTTCGGGAGAAGGGCGGTATATAAATATAAATATTATTATTATTATTAATATCTCTGACCTGTTTACGCAGGCAGGGCTGGGAAAATAAACATGTGAAGTGATATGTTCCTTCCAGAGCTTTTAGCCAAATTCTGGATCCTTCATCTATGTAGGTGCATCCACCAGGAGGTTAAAAAAAAAAAAGTCAGATTAGCAGCTGGGACTGTGTGGATCAAAACACCCGCCCTTCTGCAACACACACACGCAGGTAAGTGAGGGGTGAGGCTACACCATCAAGTATTTTTTGACACATGCACACACATGCACACACTGCAGCCTTGGTGGAGCAGTGGGCTAATGCCTCCTTAAGTAACACCAGCTGCCTGCAATTAGTGCAGGTTCGAGTCCCACCAGGCTCAAGGTTGACTCAGCCTTCCGTTCTTCCCAGGTAGGTAAAATGAGGACCCAGATTGTTGGGGGCAATAAGCTGACTTTGTAATAATGCCGCTTGGGGTGTGTGTGAAAGCCCTAACAAGCAGGCATATACATAGAATGAAGGCTACTGCTAAGCTTGTAAGCCGCCCTGAGTCTTCGGAGAAGGGCAGGATATAAATGGAATTTTTTAAAAAAAACTTACACACACACATCCTACCTCTAAGACAGAGGTGTCCCACCACATCCCTGAGAAGACTCCAGAGGGTGTTTACCAAGGAGAATACTACAAAATTCATCGTGGAGACATTGTGCTAAAAATTTTCTTCTTTTCCTGGTTTCACATTTGCACTAAATTCAAACCAAAGGACCTCGGATTCCTAGTGGACAATCCCTTAAATAGGAGCCAGCCGTGTGCGGCAGCTGCCAAAAAAGCCAACACAGTTCTAGGCTGCATCAACAGAGGGAGAGAATCAAGATCACCTGAAGTGTTAATACCACTTTACAATGCCTTGGTAACGCCAAAATCCAGAATGCTGCATCCCATTTTGGTCACCTCATTGTAAAAAAGATGTGGAGACTCTGGAAAGAGTGCAAAGAAGAGCAACAAAGATGATCAGGGGACAGGAGGCTAAAACATATAAGGAATAGTTGATGGAATTGGGGATGTCTAGTTTTAATGAAGGGGACACGGTGGCTCAGTGGGTTAGGATGCTGAACTTGTCTATCAGAAGGTCAGCAGTTTGGCGGGTCGAATCCCAAGTGCGGTGTAGCAGAGTGAGCGCCTGTTACTCGTCCCAGCTTCTGCCAACCTAGCAGTTCGAAAGCACCTAAAAATGCAAGTAGAAAAACAGGGACCACTCCGGTGGGAAGGTAACAGCGTTCCGTGCGCCTTTGGTGTCCAGTCATGCTGGCCACATGACCACGGAGACATCCTCGGACAAGCGCTGGCTCTTCGGCTTTGACACGGAGATGAGCACCGGCCCCTAGAGTCGGAAATGACTAGCACGCATGTGCGGGGGAACCTTTACCTTTACCTTTAGTTTAATGAAGAGAAAGATGACGGGGGACATGATAACAGTCTTCCAATATTTGAGGGGCTGCCCCAAAGAAGAGGGCGGGTCAAGCTATTCTCCAAAGCACCTGAAGGCAGGACAAGAAGCAAGAGATGGAAAGTAACCAAAGAGAGAAGCAACCTGGAATTAAGGAGAAATTTAATTTCCTGACAGTTAGAACAACTAACCAGTGGAACAACCTGCCTCCAGAAGCTGTGAATGCTCCAACACTGGAAGTTTTTAAGAAGAGACTGGACAGCCATTTGTCTAAAATGGTATAGGGTTTCCTGCCTGAGCAGGGGGTTGGACTAGATGACCTCCAAGGTCCCTTCCAACCCTTGTTTATTCTATTCTATTCTATTTTGTTCTGTTCTGTTTACTCTATTCTCCGTTCCATTCCATTCTATTCTATGGATTCTGGGAGTTGATGTCCCTCCATCTTCAAAGTCCCAAGGTTGAGAAATATTACCCCGGTGATGTGACAGCGTAGCTACAAGACGACCACAACAATGCCCCTTTCATTGAGGCTGGCCCTTCTGTGTTACAATCCTTCCTTTGTTATTTTTCACATACTTCGTCTTGATTGTGACATTCTGGGACAGACCTTTGTTTACCAGTATTTCACAATGGCACCAACGTGTTCTGGAAACTTTTTTTTTTATTCTGTTGTATGCTTGCGATGTTGGTGTGTCATTTTGTACCTTCCCAGGGATGCACTGAGCTTAAGCTGTCCCAAGCCAAACTGGTTTTCAGGAACGCAGGGCTATCCTTGATTTACAGCCATTCCTTTAGTGACCATTTCAAGTGAAGCAGCACTGCAAAAACTGAACTTTGAACTTTCCCCCACCAGTATGTAACTAGGTTGGACTAGATGACTTCTAAAGGCTCCTTCCAACTCTGTTATTCTGTTGTTGTTGTTGTTGTTGTTGTTTTTACCACTTTTCACACTTAATGACCATTATTGCAGCATCCCCGTGGTGACGTGATCCAAATTCAGATGCTTGGCATCTGGCCCGTATTTATGACGGTCACAACCTCCCAATCTCCTTTTGTGAACTTCTGACAAGCAAAGTCAGCGGGCAAGCCAACTGTGTTGCTAACTTAACAACTGTGGCTGTGGCAAACAAGGTTGTAAAATGGGGCAAAACTCAATTATCGGCTGCCTTGCTTAGCAACTGGGATTTGGGACCCAATTATGATCTTACGTCATACTAAATTACCGGACCAATGAAAGGCTGTGGACATTTGGCCAAGCAAACCATAATCTACTTCTTGGCAAGAATAGAATACAACGGAAGAATAGAATAAAACGGAATGGAACAGAACAGAATAGAACTGGAAGGGACCTTGGAGGTCATCTAGTCCAACCCGCTGCTCAGATAGGAAACCCTACTTATGCCATTTCAGACAAATGGCTGTTCAGTGCTCTTCTTAAAAACTTCCACTGTTAGAGCATTCACAGCTTCTGGAGGCAGGTTGTTCCGCTGGTTAATTGTTCTATTAGGAAGTTTCTCCTTAGTTCCAGGTTGCTTCTCTCCTGGATTAGTTTCCATCCGTTGCTTCTTGTCCTGCCTTCAGGCGCTCTGGAGAATAGCTTGACTCCCTCTTCTATGGGGCAGCCCCTTAAGATATTAAAACATTGCTATCATGTCACCCCTTGTCCTTCTCTTCATTAAACTGGACAGACCCAATTCCAGCGACCGTTCCTTATATGTTTTAACGTCCCGTCCCCTGATCATCTTTGTTGCCCTTCTCTGCACTCTTTCCAGAGTCTCAACCTCTTTTTTACAATCGTGGTGGCCAAAACGGGATGCAGGATTCCAAGTATGGCCTTACCAAGAAAGACGTGGCTTAGACAACTTCACCAGCAGATGGATTCATAGCCAGCTGATCCAACCACATTCAACGGGTAGTCCTCAATGGAACTGCAACTACCTGGAGGGAATCATGTAAACAAGTACTCCAAGCATCTGTCTTAGGCCCAGGACTCTTCCAACGCCTTCAGAAATGATTTATATGACCCAACTTTGTTGTTCCAAGAAGAACCACAAGGCAGGTTAAAATGCATGAGCCCTTAGCCCCCCCCCCCAACCCCCCAGCAGAAGCCTACGGTGTAGCCTGTAAATATTGTGTAACTTGTTCTTCCCCATCCAAGGGCAGAAGAATATGGAAACTGGCAACATAGAGAAAAATGTGAGGAACCTTTGTAAAAGGGTTGTGCCTGCGACTTAAGTTTTCTACTTGACTTGATTTTTTAAAAACAACAACAACAAAACTTTAGGTAAGGTAAAGGTTCCCCCGCACATGCGTGCTAGTCGTTTCCGACTCTAGGGGCCGGTGCTCATCTCCGTTTCAAAGCCGAAGAGCTGGCGCTTGTCCGAGGACGTCTCCGTGGTCACGTGGCCGGCATGACTAGACACCAAAGGCGCACAAAATGCTGTTACCTTCCCACCGGAGTGGTCCCTATTTTTCTACCTGCATTTTTACATGCTTTCGAACTGCTTGGTTGGCAGAAGCTGGGACGAGTAACAGGCGCTCACTGTGTTACGCGGCACTCGGGATTCGACCCGCCAAACTGCCGACCTTCTGATCGACAAGCTCAGCGTCCTAACCGACTGAGCCACCGCGTCCCTAACAAAACTTTACCTTGGGCTAAAACAGAACGCAGGTCTTAAAAATTGCCAAGGATGGGCACCCCTGCTCTAGACTGAATACAGCATAACAGATTAGGAAAGGGCCTTGGAGGTCATCTAGTCCAACCCCCTGCTCAGGCAGGAAACCCTCTACCATTTCGGACAAATGGCTGTCCAGTCTCTTCTTAAAAAAACTTCGAGCCTTGGAGCATTCACCACTTCTGGAGGCTGTGCAAGAGTAGCCTTGAAAAAAGGGCTTGGGTGGTTTAGGCCAAGCTGAGGCACATCTTCCGTGGTTCTGTGTGCCCCCCCCCTCCCAAGTCCCTGCTGATGGCTGAGGATCACCAGGTGCACCTTTTGGTGGTGGTGGGGGGGGTGTCTTCCCATCCCGGGGGTGCTTCTGCTCCCCTTGCATCATTCCCCAAACACTTTTTCGGGCTCTCTCCTTGCAGCTGCATCCTTCTCTGCACCTTTGGCAAACGCCCCACTGTCTGGATGCCACCAAACAGCCTGGCTTGAAACACACACACACACACTCCCTCTTTCCCCCCTTCCCCCCCCCACCAAGAACCCCATCGCAGGGCCAAGTCGGGCTGTCCGTTCCTCTTTCAAGAAACCCGAGATTTATGAGACTTCAGAGATGCTTAATAAAATATTTACAGTGTGGAGCTTTGAATAGTTTGAGTCCAGTAAACCCATCGTGCCTGTTCCCGCTGCTGTCGGGAGGCTGGGTGGCGGACGGACAAATGTAAACCCAATATTTTTCCATTCCTCAAAGCGAGATAAATCTTCACGGCTTTCTAAAGCTGTTTCTCCTTTCTTTCTTTCTTTCTTTCTTTCTTTCTTTCTTTCTTTCTTTC